>BSYO01000018.1:4409660-4514385 GCA_033239525.1 Nepenthes gracilis | reverse complement strand
AATTTCTTGTTGCAGATTCAAATTTTATATTCTTGTTGAAACAAATACATATTTCATACACTTAGGATACCGATACACGTCTACCTAGTGACGTGGTTATCCGAAGACGTCGCCCACACCGTATGGCATCGAGAATTTCATTTTGGTGCGGTATCAAGTGATGGCATCGAATATTGTTAAGCACGAGCGGCCTAATATAACGTTGTATACTAAGAGTAGATCGACTCTGAGAAGGTAGGTATACGACTTAGTCGCTTTCGGGTATGTGCCCAAGGTAACCTTCAACCGAATTGTCCCTTGGACGGGTACTGCAGCCATTGTTAAAGCTGTACAACGGGCCTTCGACAGTTTTTAATTGATCATTTTTTAAACGAAGTTTAAAAAAATGCATCAAGGTAGAGTAAGTCACGCCGAACTTCCACTATCGATGAATACTCATTTCAATTGGTAGTCGACGCTCTGCGTCAAACTCCAGCGTGGATCTGATAAAGGGATGCATGGGGGAAATTACATGCTAATTCACCTGTACTAAACTAATAACATTGTCCATGATGTGTTACTTCTTCCTCCCAATCTGTTATTTCCTTATTATCTTGTCGGATTCTTGGTAGGTTGAGTAGTGATCGTATCGACCATCCCCTCTTTGTAACCGGTCAGTGGAGGGGAAGGCTCTTGTCCTTCTCCGCCTCGTGCCCTCGACTCTGGCAGTGCTCTTCACAACCCAGTGAGATTAAGCCATGGATCAATCCTTATCTTCCTTTGGAGAGTCTTGTAGTCCTCGTGGGAAAGTCCGGAGATCACTAAAAATTGTAGTACTTAGCCAATTTCCTCCTCCTCCTTCTTAAGTGGTTTTGCCCACTTAAGAACTTCTCCCCATGAATTGCATGAGGACGTTGAAAGTGTATCGGCCAAGGGCGTTGGCCGATCGGCCCGTGACCTTACGCTCTGGCGACCGGTCCTATGGTGCTTCTGCATGGAGTGATCACCGCAGTTGAACTTCCTTCCTCCCATGAGAATGAACGAGGCTATTCGGTCTGCTCGGGATGCTTAGCCTCATTGGCCTCCTTTGCTACCGCGTAAACTCGGGTGATAGATTTCGCCTCCCAAAAGGTCTGCGAGTTTTTGCACCGAGTGCCCAAGAAGTCTCTATGGCTGTCGATCTGAGATGAAACCTCCTCCGTGAGCTTTGAGGATCCGCCCCGACCTCCGCCAATGAAGCGATCTAGAAACTTCCGTGAATTCTCTCCCTACTTCTACTTAATGTAAGAGAGGTGCCAAGGTCAGCTTCTTTTCTCCGCGATCGAGGCGTGCAAATAACTCCTGAAATTCCGATCGAGTCTAAGGGGGAGTTGGTGGAAATCCATATACGAGTGTCCCTTTGAAGGTGAGAGAGAAGCAGCGAAGACATTCTTGCATTCTGTAACCTATAGACTCGAGATGGTGCAAAATAATCGAGATGATCCATGGATCAAGACTCCCATTGTAAGAATCAAGGGAGGCATCTTGAACTTAGCCGGCATCGGACGGTTCAAGATCTCCATTGTGAAAGGAGATTTGTTCGAGATCGATGGCGTGCTCATCGACCTTGAACACACGGTTCCAAATCTTCTCCAACATGGATCAATCCTAGCAAGATTGGCTGAACTTTTAGAGTTGAGATAAGTCCTCAAACTCGTTCATTCTCTCTAAAGGGCAATAGCCGATCGACTACTACCACTAGTAGACTTGATGACCGAAGAGGCTTCCTCCTAGGCCTGGGTCTGGATCTCCACCAGAGTATCGAGGGTTCTTTCATTCCAAACTTTCCTCGGGATCATACTTCCAGAGTGCCTTTAAACCTAGGGCCGGTTTGGAGCGCGTGAGACTTCGGGATGTCCTGGTCGAGTCGACCTTCCGGGTTTCTAGCCGGCTTCTTCTTCCCTCGGCCTCCTCTCTGGAGTAGATGCAAGGGACTGCCAGAGGCGGAGCCTACTAAGAGTGCTTCCAAGCAGAGTAGAGCATTTAGAGTATCTTGTTGGTATTTTGCATGTATTCCACTAGATGAAAAAAGGGTGTGGGTATCCAGCTGACTGGCCCCGTTGACCGTGGTAATAGCGGGGGTGGTTTTGGTTTGGAGAAGTCACGTTTTCTAGCGGGCTTGCTAGCTTGCGTTCTTGTGTTCACCGTTCCAGTGCAAGCAGAAGGTAAAATTGAGAAAAAGTTTATGAAAAATATGGTAGGCTTTTGTAAGTGCTTCTCACAGAGGAGCCTAACGATGCATCAATAGATCGAAGTTTTGAATAAATTTGGGTCGACTTGATCGTCTAGATCCGATTCCATTCACCAAGTTTGGACCCTACCACTCCCCTACAGTAAATAAGAGGTCAGTCTTTGGGGGATGTTATCTCACCTAGAAAATACTCCGGCCTTTCGGAAATCAGTGAAGCTAGCATGGACTTTTAAGAAGGAAATGAAAATAAGAGCGAGAGAGAGAAGATGAAGAGTGTTTGAGGATGAGTGTTTGGTTTTAGACGTGAGAGGTATTCTTATTACTCGTGGAGCATAGTCTCTCACTTGTATTCGCAAGGAATAGAAAGAGAGAGTGTGTGAGTTTAAGTTCTGTAAGTGTGAGAGCTTGAAGAACCTATCAAAGTCTTAAGAAAGCTTTTTAGTAGAGAAGTGAGACATCAAGTCCGTAGGTAATGGGCTTGTATGATCTCAATAGCGAGCATTGTAATCTTAGAAGTGAGCATGCCTGGGTGGAGATTCCATAGATTTTTATAGATGAAGTGTTGGGCGGCTTTCCTTGGGCGGAAGGCGGATTCCTACACTCTGCGACCTTCCTTGGGTAGGAAAACTTGATTTCTACAATACAGTGGGATTGCTTTTTTTCCTAGCAGGCAACGGCTATCAGAATTACTCGCCTTTCTTCAGCATCTTGTTACCGTTAGAGTTTACAGTGGACAGGATGAGAGAATCTAGCTCTTTTCTTATGGAAGGGGCGCTAAATCTGCAGTCACATTTCTGATGCAGTTGTCTTCTAGAAAGGCACAAAATCAAGGAAGAGAACTGTTGCTGGTCGTGTGCAGATGTGTTGTCCCAATTGGGCCTGGCCCACGTGAGGTTTGCTCTTTTTGGGCTTATTGTAGCCGGTAAATGTTAACCGTATGGGGAGCCTGGGCCGCCCAATTTGGCCTCTCATCCGAACAACGCTTGGGGTTGACCGTCCAAACGCGCATTTAGACCATAGTGGATTTAGGCTATTTCTCTTATTCGGCCAGCCCACTATGAGCGTACCCATCAAAATTTTTAGATATTGCACATATAAGAGATTAAATCATAAAATAACGCCTAGATTACTTTGGACACTTAAAATACAGAATAAATAAAACATATATGAAGAAAATCTAATCAATTATAATAAATAAATAAATAAATAAAGTGATAAACCAATTAAAACTTGGAGCCAGATAACAAAATTAATTTAAATTATTTATAATATTACACTAAATCATCATCGTCATTATTATTATAAAATGACATCTAACTCCCAAATCATTTTTATTTTTTATTTATTAATTGTTCATTCGCAGACTGCAAAATGCCAGCGTGAGGAAGGAGAGAGAGATACCTGATGAAGAAGACGATGCTCCGAGCGTGGCGCTTTCGCATGCTCTGTGCTCTCCTTGCATGCTTAGCTCCTCCGATCACTGTTCATTCGCAGGACCAATCAGGTGTTTGCTTTTTCAATCCAACCATTTTTAATTTTTAATTTTTTTTTTTTGGGGGGAGGGGGGTTAAGTTTGGCCAAACTCTTAATGGATCAACTAGTATAAATCTTTTCTAGTTATTGTTATAGTTTAAGGATTAAATTCTCAGCCTAATTTTTTCTTAATTATATTAATATATTATTAAATTTAGAAAGTAAGATGATAAAATTTTAAAAAATCCTACCTTTTAGGTATAGGCAAACTTGAATATATAATTTCATTTATAAAATCTTATACCGTGTAAATTCGGGAACAACTGTTACGATTATTACTATAATTCAGGTAATCACTACGTGTTACTTTTAAATCCCATAAAATTTGATTTTTTTATGGTGAAAAATTCACACGCCAGTATTTTTATCGTAATTAATAAGAATAAATTATTAATATCGGTAAGAAGATAAAATTTCAAAAAAATCTGCTTTATAAGTTTGGCGAACTTTGGATGCATGATTTCATCTATAAAGGCTTACATCAAATAAATTATGGAACAATTTATTCTGATCACTATTATATTTTTAGGGCCAATTATGCGTTTACTTTCTAATCCCATAAATTGATTGATTTATTTATTTATTTATTTTGGTACAAGGAAGAATCACAATTTATTTATTTATTTTTGTATAAAATAATTATCATGATAGTCTTTTTCTAATTAAAAGTAATAGAATATCACATCCAATAAGAAAATAAAATCTCAAAAATTTCACTTGGGTATCTAGCCAAACTCTAGAACATGATTTCTCTTATAAGACCTTAAACCAAGTAAATTCAGTTATATCTATTGTAAATATTAATGTAGTTCAAGGACTAATTAAGTCTTTGCTTTTCAATACAATAAATATAGTTTTTATTTTATAATAAAGAATCATCGTTCATATTTTCTTTTTCTAATGGATAGTATTAAAATATTATAACCTATAAAAAATAAAATCTTAAAAATTTTTATTATGCGAGAATGGCCAAACTCTCAATATATATTTTTATTTGTAAAGTATATTACATCGCTTCTAATCACTATTATAATTTTCAGGATCAATTAGCTATTTACTCTCAAAATATGTAACATGAAGATTTTTTAAATATAACAAAGAATTATCCTCATATTTTTTTTATAATTAATAATAATAGATTATTAAACCCAATTAAAAAATAATTTTTTAAAATTCTCAATTATTTCAAACTCTGAATGGATAATTTACCTGAGACTTTAAGTAGGTAAATCTGGCCAGTGTAGAGTCCCACATCGGATGGGGAGGTGAACGAAATACGCCCGATAAAGGGTGTGGATACCTCTTCCCATTGGCGACGCGTTGGGGGCCCGTGAGGTGCGAGGAACAAAACCCGTGAGGCGCCCGTGACGGCCTTGGCGGCGGGGGACCAGGTCCAAAGCGGACAATATCGTCAGTCGGATGCTCCGGACGAGCGTTACGGATAGTATGTCAGGCCGGATCCGGTTGGTGTGTCTCTTCCGAGACGCCTGGGGTCCCCGAGGTGGTATAGAGAGTCCGCATCGGATGAGGAGGTAGGCGAAACACGCCCGATAAAGGGTGTGGATCTCTCTTCCATTGGCGTAGCGTTTTGGGGCCCGTGAGGGGTCTGCCGAAACAAAACAAGTAAGGCGCCACAGACCGGCCTCATGGGCGGGGGACGGTCCAAAGTGACAATATCGGTCACGGATGCTCCGGGGACGCACGGATGGTATCGAGTTTCTCATCCGGTCCGGCAGTGCGAGGACGCCCGGGTCCCTGTGGGGTGACCGTAGAGTCCTACATCGGATGGGGAGGTGAGCGAAGCACGCCCCGATAAAGGGTGTGGATACCTCTTCCATTGGCGGCAGCGTTTTGGGGGCCCGTGAGGGTCTGCCGGGAAACAAACCGTGAGGCGCCCGTGACGGCCTTAGCGGGGGACGGTCCAAAGCGGACAATATCGTCGGTGTGGATGCTCCGGGGGCGTTACGGATGGTATCAGGCCGGATCCCAGCTCCTGTGTGCAGCGGGGACCCAGGTCCCCCAGTGGGGTGGATAGAGTCCCCGCGGATGGGAGGTGAGCGACACGCGGATAAAGGGTGTGGATACCTCTTCCATTGGCGACGCGTTTTGGGGGCCCGTGAGGGTCCGCTGAACAAAACCGTGGCGCCACATGGCGGCCTTGGCGGGGGGACGGTCCCAGCGGGGCCAGATCGTCGCCATGGATGCTCACGGGACGTTACGATGGTATCGAGCGATCCGGTCGGTGTGCAGCGAGGGTGCCCAGGGTCCCCGGGGGTGGTGTAGAGTCCCGTCGGATGGGGAGGTGAACGAAACACGCTTTGATAAAGGGTGTGGATACCTCTTCCATTGGCGACAGCGTTTTGGGGGCCCGTGAGGTCTGCTGAAACAAACCGTGAGCGCCACTGGCGGCCTTGGCGCGGGGGCCGGTCCCAAGCGGGCCAGAATATCAACTCGGTCGCGGATGCTCGGACGCCGGGGTTACGGGTGGTGTGAGCCAGGGTCCGGTCCCACAGGTGTGCGGCGAGGCCCAGGTCCCCGTTGGCGAGTGGTGGGGCGTAGAGTCCCACATCGGATGGGGAGGTGAGCGAAGCACGCAGCCGATAAAGGGTGTGGATACCTCTTCCATTGGCGACGCATTTGGGGGGCGGGTCCCCAGGTCCCGGGGAGTGGTGTAGAGAACAAACCGTGAGGCGCCTCTTCCGTGACGGCCTTTTTGGGAGCCCGTGGGACGGTCCAAAGCGGACAATATCACGCCGGTATAAAACGGATGCTCAGGGGGCGTTACGGATGGCGGATACCGGTATTGGCGACGGATAACAAATTATAGATAAGGATGGCGGAATCTTGGAACTGCCGGGGATCACTCCCGAAGAAGTTCTAGCAAGGCGAGAACTAGACCGATGCGGGCGGCAAGGCCGAGCCGGTCAACGGAATGTTTACAGTTGGTGAGCAAGCCTTGAGACGTCAATGGGGAGTTGGCGGATTGGCGGCTAACATGGCGATTCTATGTTAACCGTCTTGGAGGTTAAGTTAACCGGTTCTTTGGAGAATTCTGGAGGACAACTACTAAGACGGTCAACAGAAGTGTTGACCGGCCGTAAAGAACACAGACGGACTACAGCTGGCCGCACGTTTTGGAAATTCTGTTCGATGCCAACTCAGTAAATTTCTTGAAGATCTGTGATCGCAGCGATTCTGTTTGAAAGACGGTTTTTAAAGCGGAATATTCATGTTGTAGGAAAGAATTAATTCTTTCCTGTGTGGGTGTGGTGTGTGTATTAGAGAGAAAAATCTAGTTTCTGTGCAGAACTGTGATTATTATTGATGTATGTGAGAAGAAGAGAAAAACGGTGAAGTAGTGCTCTTCGATTTCTCTCTGTTCTCTACTGTTGTCTCCAAAAATCTCAGGTAATGAAATACGTTTCAGTGGACGGATTGTCCCGTGGTTTTTCCCTTGATTGAGAAGGGTTTTCCACGTAAAATCTTGTGTTCATTGTTTATTTTCTATTTCTCTTCTTTGTTGCTACATTGAATTGGGAAGAAATTCCACCCCTCTTTCCCGACAAGTGGTATCAGAGAGATGGTTCTATTCTTTGTTTCAATGGCATCTTCGTCATCGAAAAAATGCGCCGTTGAATATTGAGCGGTTTAACGGGCATGGCAACTTCATCCTCTCGGCAGAGAGGATGAAGAATATTGATGAGGGAAGGGACAAAGAAGGCGAAGAAGGGCGAAACTCAAAAATCGGCGACGATGAATGGCAAGACAAGAGATTTCTGTGCACCATCAAACGTAATGCAGCGGACAACACTCTCAATAAGTTCTTGGCTTAACTGATCCGGCGGTTTGGGAGAAGGCGGAAAGTCGTTACAAGTCAAATCTCGACAACGGACTACACGTGAAGAAGCGGTTTTATGGCTTACAATTATACGAAGGAGGGAGTTTCAAAAACACTTGGATGAGTTTAATCGGATATTGGCGCGAGATGTCTGCGCTTGATGAAGATAAAGGAGGAGGACAAGGCGCTGGTCTGTTGGCTTCACTTGCCGGCCTCCTATGACCATATTGTTACAACTCTGCTATTTGGCAAGGACACTTTGAGGTTGGATGAGGTCATTGCCTCGCTGCTCATGAATGAGTCGGGGAGGTCTGAGGAACCTCATCATCTTCTCGTCCGAGGTCTGGTGACCAATCCGGGAAGAAGCAAAGGTCGCCACGAAACTCGGGAGAGAAGAGTCGCGGCAAGTCACGATCCAGATACCAAAATTTGGAGTGCCATCATTATGGCAAAAGGGCCACATTAAGAAGCATTGCTTCAAATGGAAGCGAGAAAATGCGAGAAAAGGAGAAAAGTGACAAAGGACACGGCGAGAAAGAATCCTCCGTCTCAATAGTCACAAGTGGTGATCTCCTGTTGACGTGTCAAGGAGAGGTGGCAAACTTGACAGATCTGGAATTTGGATGGGTGATTGATTCGGGTTCTACTCTACATGTCACGTCTCGGAAGGAATTATATACATCCTATACTTCAGGAGATTTTGGAGTAATTAGGATGGGTAACAAAGGAATTTCTCCTGTTGTAGGCAGAGGAGATATTGTTTTGGTCACAAATAATGGCACGAAGCTGTTGTTGAAGGATGTGCATCACGTTCCTGACATTCGTCTGAATGTCATCTCAGCCGGTCGGCTGGATGATGAGGGCTACTGCAACACCTTCTGTGAAGGTGAATGGAAGTTGACCAGAGGGTCTTTTGTTGCAGCGAGAGGGAAAAAGTGCTCCGGTCTGTATGTGATGGAGGTCCGTGCCATGGCCGGAGATGTAAATGCTGCAATTTGTAAGGAAATAGAGGATTTGTGGCACAGGAGGTTGGGCCACATGAGCGAAAAGGGTTTGTCCTACTTGGCCAGGAAGGGTCTAATCAAAGGAACGAAAGAGGACGGGATAAAAATGTGTCCTCATTGCCTGGCCGGCAAGCAGAGGAGAGTCTCATTTCATGGAGACTTGTCCGGCCCAAAGGCGGAGCTCTTAGAGCTTGTTCACACAGACGTGTGTGGTCCGTTCAAAGAAAAGTCAATTGGTGGTGCTTTCGTATTTTGTTTCCTTTATTGGCGATTATTCGAAAAAGTTGTGGGTTTACCCACTAAAGACCAAGGATCGGGTCCTTAGTATTTTTGGCGAGTTTCATGCTCTTGTGGAGCGTCGAGACGGGGAAAGAAGGCCAAGGCGATCCGTAGTGATAACGGCGGCGAATACTTGGGCCTTTTGATGCCTCTTGCCGGTTGCATGGTATTAGGCATCGAAACGCCACCAAAGACTCCACGGTTGAATGGGTGGCAGAACGGATAGATAAATGCGCTCTTAGAGAGAGTACGTTGTATGCTCTCTGAAGCAAAACTTAAGGCATCATTTTGGGCGAAAACTCCGGACGGCGGCTTATATTATCAGCAGTCGCCAAGCAAGCCACTTATGGGTGAAGTGGGCAGAAAAGATATGGACAGGGCGTAGAACCGTCCTATGATCATTTGCGAGTGTTCGGATGTAAAGCGTTCGTACGTTCTAAGAGATGAAAGGACAAAGGCTGAGCTAAAGAGGATGCAATCGTCTTTACGGGCTATGGAGAGGATGAATCGGGTTCTGATTTTATGACCACATTACTAGGAAATCTAGGTCGGTCAGAGATGTCACATTTCTTTGAGAATGAGACGATCGAAGACATTAGCGAGAAGGAAAGTTGTAATGATAAAATGAGACGGACAAAGTGAGTATTGAAGATGTCCGTCTGTATCGAATAGTTCGACGGTCAACTAAGCGATTGGCCATTTGAGGTTATGAGCGATTGAAAATACTCGAGAGGACATGGTGCACGACAATGACCGGACCCGAAGTCATGCCTCGGCCGGCCGAAGAAGTCGCTCTTAGGCGATCCTCCCAATGCAAGGCGATCGATCCGTTAAATCATCCTCCTCGATGAATATGTAATCTTTGACGTCTTTGGTGAGCACGAAGATTATGAAGAGGCTATGAACGGAGAAGGTAAGGAGAAATGGGTGGAGGCCATGAAGGATGAGATGAGTTCCCTTCATGAGAACCATACTTTTGATCTCGTTACACTTCCCAAGGGGAAGAAAGCACCGAAAAATAAATGGGTTTTTTGGTGAAAATCGGACCGAGAACACCAAGGAGCCAGGTACAAGGCACGATTGGTGGTGAAAGGATTCGGACAACGGAAAGGAATTGACTTTGATGAGATATTTGCTCCCAGTAGTAAAAATGTCCTCCATACAGTGGTGGGCACAGCTGCCGCCCGGGGGCCTTGAGGTGGAGCAAATGGATGTCGGTGCATTCCTCCATGGAGAACTTGAGGTGGAGATTTACATGGAAACAGGCCGAAGGTTTGAGGCTAAAGGAAAGGAACAGCTTGCATCGGCTTGAAGAAAAGTCTATATGGCTTAAAACAAGCTCCTCGGCTGATGGTACAAGAAGTTCCAATGCAGTTATGTCCCGGCCCGGGATACCGGCGGACTACTGCGTGACCTTGTGTATTCGTGCGAGGTTTGCCCGATGATGATTCGCATCCTTCTCTTATATGTGGATGACATGTTAATAGTTAGATGAAATGTTGACCGGAATAAAGAAGGCAAAGGAGCAGCTTGGATGATCATTTGCCATGAAGGATCTTGGATCGGCAAAACAAATTCTAGGAGTTAGAATTGTACGCGATCGGAAGGCAAAAAGATTGTGGTTGTCTCAAGAAAACTATCTTGAGAAAGTGCTTCAGCGATTCAACATGGACAAGTCGAAACCTGTGGACACACCCTTGGCGAATCATTATAAACTGAGTACTCGTCAATGTCCGTCCTCAGATGACGAGAAAAGATACATGAAAGACGTTCCCTATTCTTCTACTGTGGGAAGTCTAATGTATGCTTTAGTATGCACCAGACCAGACATAGCTCATCCCATTGGGACTGTTAGTCGTTTTCTATCGAATCCGGGCAAGGAGCATTGGTCCGCAGTTAAATGGATCATGCGATACATTCGAGGAACCACCAAGAGGTGCTTATGTCTTGGAAGTGACAAACCCGCGATTGATGGGATATTGAGATGCGGACATGGCCAGGAGACATTGACTCACGCAAATCTACATCGGGTTATTTGGTAACCTTTGAGGGCGGAGGATTTCTTGGCAATCAAGCTACAAAGTGTGTAGCTCTATCCACAATCCGAATCCGAATATATTGCAATTACAGAGGCGTGCAAGGAGATGTTGTGGATGAAGAAATTTGTTCAAGTTGGGTCTTCAACGGGAGAAGTACACCGTATTCTGTGATAGTCAGAGTGCAATACATCTCTGTAAAAACTCTTCATTTCACTCGAGATCCAAGCACATTGATGTACGGTACCATTGGATAAGGGACGTGCTAGAGGCTGGTTTGTTATTACTGAAAAAGATCAGTATTGAAGATAATGGGGTAGACATGATGACTAAGATTCTACCAAGACGGAAGAATGAAGTATGCTGCAAGAAAGCCGGGCTAATGGATCCAACTTCCTCACGGTCGTGAGGGGAAGTTTGTTGGGGATCACTCCCAGTAAAAGTTCTAGCAATGCCCCAACTAGACCAGGAATGCGGCGGGCAAGGCCTGGGCGGTCCAACGGAATGTTCTGGGATTGGTGAGCAAGCCTTGAGGCGGTCAATGGGGAGTTGACCGGATTGGCGGCTAACATGGCGATTTATGTTAACCGTCTTGGAGGTTAAGTTAACGGTTCTTTGGAGAATGGGAGGACAACTACTAAGGCGGTCCAGCGAAGTGTTGACCATCCGTAAAGAACACCTGGTGGACTACGGTGGCACGCACGTTTTGGAAATTACATTCGATGCCAACTCAGCAAATTTCTTGAAGATCTGTGATCGCGAGGCGATTCTGTTGAAGACGGTTTTACGCGGGTGAATATTCATATTGTAGAAAAGAATTAATTTTATTCAGTGTGGGCGTGGTGTGTGTATTAGACAGAAAACCTAGTTTCTGTGAGTGATAGAAGGTTTTTGATTGATGTATGTGAGAAGAAGAGAAAAACGGTGAAGGAGCGTTCTTCGATTTCTCTTTGTTCTCTACTGTTGTCTCCGAAAAATCTCAGATAGTGAAATACGTTTCCGTGGACGGATTGTCCCGTGGTTTTTCCCTTGATTGAGAAGGGTTTTCCACGTAAAATCTTGTGTTCATTGTTTACTTTCTATTCCTCTTCTTTGTTGCTTCATTGAACAGGGAAAGAATTCCAACCCTCTTTCCCAACGAATACGAGATAACAAATAACAAATTACAAATACGAGACGGCGAATGCAGTGCATTGATAGATAACAAATTATAGATATGGATGAAAGATACAGTGCGATTACGGATAACAAATTATAAATTTTTAATTTCTTGTTGCAGATTCAAATTTTATATTCTTGTTGAAACAAATACATATTTCATACACTTAGGATACTGATACAAATTTTCGTATTCTTGTAGACTTATATGGATATATATTTTTATATTATTGTGAATTTAAATCTTAGACTTTAACAAATACTTTTTCTTAAATAATTGATGAACAGATAATTATGAATTTCATAAAATAGATGACTTTTTAACAAAAATAAATAAACAGATAACGGTAAACCGCACAGATAATTTAGTAAGTTTGCAATATTAATATGAATATATCGTAAATCATAATTCTCATTTCTAAATATGCAGAGGCTTGGAAAAATTAGGAAATTCTTATTGCATTAAGCAAAGCAAAACATTATAACTTTCGGAATCCAAATTTCTCCATACAAGGAACCCAATATAATTTTCGGCATATACAAAATAATACATGCAAAATACATATGAATATATATCAAATAATTAAGGTAACAGCATTCATAAAGCTAGGGGTTCCGATTTATAAAGCAAAATCTCACGTATAACCGGAAATAACGGGAGAAATTCACATACGAGGGGCTAGGGTTCCCAGTGAAATACAATACCTCGCAAAACTAGGGTTCCAATTTTTAAGTCTGGCTAATTACTACTGTCGAAATTCTTGTCAAAACTCATATATTATCCAAATTAAATCAAATCAAATCAAATTTAATTTACCGATGGCTTTTTTATTTTAATATATATAAATATTTGAATAATAATTTTCTAAAACATTTATATTTATGTAAATGTATTTTCTAAAAATATACAATAAACATCATATGTATTTGCATAAAATGTGATACTTTGGAAAACTTAAACTTTATATTAGATTAATTTTTTTCTCTATTTTTTAAATTGATGGAAATTTTAACCACATCTTAAATTTATTTATCTTTTAAAATTACAATTCTTAATGTCACACGTTATAAAATTTTAGATTTATCAAAATAAATAAATATAAATTCAATCAGTAATAAGACATTTTCCAAATTAAATTAATTAAAATATTCATCCACCCATTTTTCACGGCAATCCCGTCTCCTCAATCCCCGTCAGCAAATTCTCACCCGAATTCCCTATAACACGTTTTTATTGTTTAGGTTATTTTATTACTATATATAAGGGTTTATAAAAAAAAATTGATACTGTACTTTCGACTTTTAAATTATTTTAATTATATGTATGCGTCTAATCAGATGCCAAATCATTAAAAAATAAGTTAGGAGATTTTTCAATAAGAGTACCAAAATAATTTTCTACCATATAGGCGCCATCAGTAATACATAGTCTAAATACAAGGGTCCAACAGAGTTTGACAACATTGGTGGGATCACCCATCCAGTAAAAAAAGATTTCATTAAACAGTAGTGCAACCCAATAGAAAGAACATTAGCGACAATGATCAACAAAATCCACCTGATTTATTGAATATATATAGTTACATATTATGCGGAACAACTAAATAAATACAACCTGTCTTAATATCCGTCAAAATAATTTAAATATAAATTATAAAATAAAAATGCATCAAAAATAAAAATAATATTCAAAATATACACGAATCCAAAATCTGCCACAATAAATGCGTGGCTCCAACGTCATATCTCCAAATACAATGTCGGAACATAGAGATACCACTAGGTACCTGAAATCAAACCATAACTGCCTGTGAAAATATATAAAATCATCGATACATAGTAAAAGCTAAACACACCTGAACATCATCAATATGAACAAAATACATCACCTTAACCATTCAACAAGTACACAAATCTTCCATACATATGAACAAATTTACAAAAATCATCCTTCCAACCTATCTATCTTGTGGTCACTACTCCACCTCATCGGATATCAACTCATACTCATCTAAAAGTAAGAAAAAATAGTAATTGAGTAAATAAAATACTCAATAATATATAATATAAACAAAGACTTGCATATTTATGCTTGAAAACAAATTAAGAAGATGGAACAGAATCATAATACATATTTAATATAAAACTTAATCAGAAGACCTTTTCATGTTGCATTCAAATTTCTTACTTTATTTTCGATTCCTTTAGCCTTCAAAATATGCATAAATTGATTTATCTTTAGTGATCAGGTCTAATAGCTCTTATCAACTAACGGAGTAAATATTCAAAAAAAAATAATTGTGTTCACTCCACACAATCGAAAGGCCTTATGCCTCTAATTCTGCGAGAGGTAATGCATACGTAACGCCGTCTTATATACCACTATAATATCCTAAGGCATTTTTTTTCAATACAATTATAATATTTTAAGGTATGTTAGTGAATACTACAATCCCAATACAAATCATTGGTCCAATTTCATGATTACTTTTTCATATTTCAGGTTGAAAACTCACATAACACATTGATATTGAAAATAGATAACGAATAATTAATATTGATAATAAATACCAATACTTACAACAAAATAACAAATAAAGGATACGGATGGCGAGATACGGTATTGACGACGGATAACAAATTATAGATAAGGATGGCGAGATACCGATCACGATAACAAATAACAAATTACAAATACGGGACGGGCAATACCAAGTGCGATTTATAGATAACAAATTATAGATATGGATGAAAGATTCCCGTACTGATTACGGATAACAAATTATAAATTTTTAATTTCTTGTTGCAGATTCAAATTTTATATTCTTGTTGAAACAAATACATATTTCATACACTTAGGATACTGATATAAATCTTCGTATTCTTGTAGACTTATATGGATATATATTTTCATATTATTGTGAAATTATATTTTAGATTTTAACAAAAACTTTTTCTCAAATAACTGATGAACAGACAATTATAAATTTCATAAAATATATGACTTTTTATCAAAAACAAATAAACAGATAACGGTAAACCATACAGGTAATTTAGTAAATTTGTAATATTAATATAAATATATCGTAAATCATAATTCTCATTTCTGAATATGCAAAGGCTTGGAAAAATTATGAAATTCTTACTGCATTGAGCAAAGCAAAACATTATAATTTTCAGAATCTAAATTTCTTCATACAAGGGACCCAACATAATTTTCGGAATATATAAAATAACACATATAAAATACATATGAATAAATATCAAATAATTAAGGTAACAACATTCATAAAGCTAGGGGTTCCGATTTATAAAGCGAAATTCCACGTATAACCGAAAATAACGGGAGAAATTCACATACGAGGGGCTAGGGTTCTCAGTGAAATACAATACCTTGCAAAACTTCCAAATTGAACACAAAATCTACATATATGCATGTTTAAGATATGGGTATTTCAAAATATATGCTTAGATGAATATTAGAATAAAAATACTTGAAAGGAACGGAACGAAAGGTATAACAAGAGAAAGAAAAGTATATGAGTGTATCTGCCTAAACGACGGGTCCTCACATAGCTCCGAAAGATTCTTGACATTAGAATTCGGAGAAGCCTTGAAATTTCTCTGATAAAGACAGCCCAAAGAAAAATCAGGGGTAATAAAGGAGTTGTTCCACCTACAGAGAAAGATTTCATCATGGAATCTGGCGTCCAAAATGGGCCTCAAGCCGAAAACTCCTCCTTGACTCCCATTTCGAGCCAGACAAACTTATTCCCCCATGTAATTTGTAAGGAGAAGGTTAATGAGAAAACTTGTAGATGTTTATGTGAACACTTCCGCCGTTTCCTTTCGGCCTTTCATCGTTGGCCACATCTTATTATTACTATTATTATCATTGTTGTTATTTTGTGCTTCGGAATGGTCGGGGAGTAATGGGTCCTGGCCCAGTGATTTAGCATACGGAGCAGCCGTAGTATCAGATTGGGAATGGTCGGTCAAAGAAAGTGGGAAGATAGTTGACCAGCTATTGTTGACCAAACCATTGGAATCCGGAGAGTTGAGCCGAGCCAGAGTGGCAGTTGACTAGTTTCGTTGACCAAATCACCGAAATTCAGAGAATGGGAGCAAAGCCAAAATGTTAGTTGACCGGGTTTATTGACAAACCACTAGAATCTGGATATCGGGGCAGAGCCGGAATGTTAGTTGACTGGCTTTGCTGATCAACCGTCGGAGTTTAGAGAGCGGGGCAGAGCCGGAATGGCAGTTGATCAGCTTCATTGACCAAATTGCTGGAATTCGAAGAATGGGGTGGAGCCAGAATGTTAGTTGACCAGCCTTGTTGACTAATTGCTGGATTCCGGAGAGCAGTGTGGAGCCGGGATGGCAGTTGACCGACTTCGTTGACTGATTGTTGGAATCCTGAGGATAACTAGGTGGTTTTAATGTATTGTTTTATTCCGCCTCCGGTTGGGTACTTGATGAGTTGCTAAGCCACTTGGGGACTCATGCTACTCTTCTGCGACCCATCATTTTTTATCACGTATCGTTGTAGAGGATGATCGTAATGTTGGCAATAAATGTGATGGGTGAATTGACTTGACCGCATTTTTTTTGGATTTGACACGTGTCCGGCATGATTGCCGCGCCTTTTTGAGATGCTGCTTCATTTTGGAGGCGAAGGCGATTTTAAAAACTCAGGGCCAGTTTAAATTTCCTTCCTCCTTCCTTTTCTTGGCATCCCTTCGAATTTGTTCTCCTGCTCCTTTGTCTACTTACTTCCATGGCACCCACCGTCAATGTGACTCGCTCCGTGCTTGGTTCCGGCCATATTAGAGCCCTTTACGTGTAATACAGCATTCCATCTTCCATCATGTTTGTCATTTCAGGAAAGCACAATAAGGCTTGCTCTCCACCGAAGGGACACATCACTGTCTATGGAGCTCACTTGCGAAGTGGGCTCTATCTCCTTGTTCTTAAGGAGCTGCTCAATATTGTTCAGTCACTAGGCATCCCCATCACAAGGCTTCACGCAAATGCAATGCACTACATGTGCTCACTCTGCATATTCTTCTCCCACTATTCGAGAACATTGATTATGGAGACGGTGAGGGTCATTTTCTGATTTACATAGAGTAGGGACTGGATCTTACTCCCTCCAGGGAGCTACGCATCAATCACGTCATTTATGAGTCCATGAAGAATTGGAAGGACTGGTTCTTCTTCATAACGATCTCTAACAATTGGCCCTCATGAAGGGACTAGGGTAATGTGCCCAAGATCCTCACTAGGAGGACCTCACGAGAGGAGGTGGAGGTGATCAAGCCTCTATTGGAGTTGGTACGAGAGCATCCGGACGAGTTCAAGAAGAACCACCTAGTGTCTCATGAAGAGATCAGGCAAGCTTTTTGGGTCCACCCTCCTTGGTCCAAAAGGCAAAGGCTCCGCCCCCGGTGCCATCACAGCCTATGAGGAAAGTTGGGGCTCTTGTCATTGGGGATCCTCCTGGCAACTCTTCTCAAAAGTGGGTTGCACCGGGTTTCCCTTCTTCCTCATCCTCCACTGCTACCGATTTTCACATGGCCAGGCACCTGGTGGGCATTGGTGAGCAGTCCTAGGTTTAGATTCCCATCAATCATTCGGATTTGGGTGTTATGGGAGTCGCCGCCAAAGGGCCTATCATAGAGCCACCACCGTCGGGTGCATCTACAGCAATGCCCGTGTTGGTGGAGGGAGAGATAGTAGGGCCAGTAGCCAGAGAGTTGGCGGGGCCAGTCGTTGAGCGACCGGTAAAGCCACTTGCCGGAGAGCTTGCGAGATTAGTGGCAGCACTGTCGGCGGATGCTGGTGAGATCAGTTTCTCTGCTGCCCTGCCCCTATGGCAACGGTCATTTTGGATGCCACCTCAGTGGACGGCCTTGTGGAGGAAGCTCGTGCCACGGAGGAAACGGTGGGTACAGCGGAGTTGGTCCTAGAGGCTGCTACGCTTAGCCCTCTAGTTGGACCATCAGAGGACCTCCCACATCAAAGCCCTAAGGCACATGATTCGGCGGGAAAGAAGAAGCGCAAGTTCCTCATGGAATCCCTTTGATGGAGACTTCCCCTTTCCTTTCTATTTCGCCAGCATGGTTTGACTTTTCTTCTCTTTCTATTTTTTAGAATTGTAGGACCAGAAGGTTGTTGGCACTGTGATGAAGGGCCTGCATTAGCAGGTAGTGATGCTTGATGAGTGGGAGGAGGAAATTCTCTGGCTAAGGGAGTTTCTGAGTCAATCGAGTGCTGCTGCCATTAAGGCTCAGCAAGATCGCAAGTGTGATGGACCACATTTCCTAACCGGAATTCGGCATGGTTTTGGCTATAAAACGGCCATCGGACTAATACAACTTGTACAGAATCCCCGGAGATTACATATATTTCAACAACAAACACACACACAGGATCCAAATAGTCACAACTATAACAGTGATACCAACATCATAACTCTAGTCATGACGTCAACTCAGATAAGATACCACTAGGTACCCAAACAAATCATAAAACCTACAAAAACATATATATCCATCAAAATACAGTGAAAACTAACTAATTGTATATCAACAACATACACATACAATCACAATACATATCCATATCAAAATATACAAAATACTCCATAATTGTACAAAAACCACAAAACTAAATCCTCAAAATTATCTTCAAAGGTCTTTCTACCTAACCAACTTCTAGTCATCTACTCCATCACATTAGGTATAAGTTCGTACTCATCTGAAGAAAATAAAATAATAAAGGTGAGTCAAATATTTAATAAGACACAATAAAGTAATGACTATAAGTAATATACTCAAAATAAAGTAAAGGAAGGATATAGCAGTATAATAAGGATACGTAAATATGAAATATAAATGAATACATTTTCAAAACACATTTACCTTTTCCATTTTATTTCTAATTCTTTTAGGTTCTAAAATATGTATAAATTTCTGTCTTTGCGGACTAGGGCCGCTAAGCCTTACTAGCAAACGAAATAACCGATTGAGGAATAGAATGTGTATACACTCACACATTCTAAAGCGCTACCCACGATACCTTAAACTTCAACATCCCATGACGGATGGTATATCTTTCACCCGATTTACAGGGCAAGATAACAGCTATGCCACTAGAGCACTCTCGTGGCCTAGGAGCATTCCTCGATCTACCACTGTAATATCTTAAAGTATGCTAGAAAATACTGTCATCTAAAATGAAAATTATTAGTCCAGATTCTTAATTTCTTATTCTTGAGAAAAATTTCTTCCAGAAATTTATATAACGTTCTCACTTCCTGGAGAACGAATCATCAGACATAAAAAATTGTGAAGTGTCCAGAAAAGGTAAGCTAGGTGCTGAAGGCTAGGCTTTGGGAGGGCATTCACTTCTGTAGACGGATCACCACCATTGTGGTCCCTGATTTTTCGGTTGGCTTCTTTGATCTTATTAACCGCATGGCTCTAGAGCGCGACTATTTGACAGATTTATCCCAAGGATGAGGGGAGCTCTCTCGCATCCTGCCTTAACTGGATACTTTTGTACTTTTAGATTTTATTTCTCCTCCCCTGTATCAATTGTTTATACAGCAACACTTACTAATGAATAGCAATTCGTTTCATAAATGTGTTGATTTCTCTACACGTGTTGGTTTCATTTCTTCGCGTTGGCCGATAGGCCGAGCATGCTTATTGGTGCACCCGAGACCCATGTTGTGCTTGGGTCATCATATGATGATGCCGGTCATGACTTTATATGTGACTATCGTAGGCTGATGATGGTGAGTGACTCAATGACACAATATGACATCTATCATTATGGTGCTACAGGCATGTCCAACCGGGTAAGGACACGTGTCGCTTTGCACAGAAGTGACGTGACTCTTTGATTTTCTATCACGATGTCATTTTCGGTTGGAGTTTTTTCTATTTAAAAGTGGCATTTGTTGCCATTTCACTCGCTGCTTACCCTCACTGTTCCACTACTTTCATCATGGCTGATGGAGACATGATTGATCTTCCAACTTTGCTTGGTTTGGGACGAGAGGCTTCATCATCTCCTTTGCCAAAACCTTCCTTTGAAGAGGGGAGCAGCGATAGGAGGGTGCATATTGAGGACGACGATGAGGAATCCGCCGCTGGGGTCACCGTCAAGGAGTGGCAGCATTCGGGCCTCCCATAACTCGAGCCCTATGGCGTCTTGAGGGCAGCGCCATGCCATGAGTTTGTTGGTTCCCCTCGCCAGGCATATCTTTCTCGTTTCATAGCCGCTCAGATGTCTGTTGGCCGCCCCCTTTGCTGACTCCTTGTTCTCCTGTCCGCTTGTGAGGATACCTCACGGATTGGACGATTTTCTGTCTTCCCAAGGTGATGCGCTTGCTCGTACATATGGGCTTAGATTGAGCGTGTGGTAGAGGAGATGGAGCGCTACATTAATGTTGCAGTGGGAGATTCCCTGCAAAGTCAAGTGCAGGCAAATTACCTCAACCAGACCCTGTTGGAGTCTGATGCTAGATTGCAAAAAATTTTTAGAGCTCATACTCGGGCCATAGAGAGGATTGTGGCGCTTGAAGGTGAATTGAGGACAAGGCTTTGTCTTGAGGAGGTAGCTTTCGCCAATGTCTCCTTGCCGCTGCACTCTCACGCCGTGTCCCTCATTCGTTTACGACTGGCCGCCTTGCCTTGCTTTCTCTCTCCTTTCTCTTCTCTTCATTCTTCTTTATTTCTTTTCTTTCTTTCTTTCTTTTTCCTTCCTCTGCTACCCACGGCCCCCCCTTATATTTTTTTCTTTTCCTTTTCCTTTTATAATCCAATTGACGCTTAGACGCCAATCTAACTGATCCGAATATTCTTTACAATTTCACAATATATATAGTATTAATGCAATGAATCCAATAAAATCTAAAATTAATAAATACCTCCAAAATATATCAAATGGAGATCCAAGTATTATAGCTTCAAACATGCACTAGTGCGAGTTAGGTATCATTTGTGCACTAGGCTTGATTCCCAAAATTTAAATCTTCTCTCAATTTTTAATATATAATTAGTTTTAAATTAACCCAAAAATTATATTAATAATATCATAAATCATATATAAAATTTAGGGCGTTATAAGCTGTGTTTGACCCTTTCTATAAAAAGGTATATGTATTTAATGTGTTTATATGTCTTGAATATCGATCTAAAATTACTAAAATGTAAGTGACCTGTTTTGAAAATTAGTCATTTAATTAGTCAATGTATGAGTCAACAGTTCTTAATTCTCAAATTTTGACATACAATTTTTGAATTGTATAATTTTATGGATATATTATACATTTTGAACTTTTGATATTTTTGTACGGTTTGTATAGTTTGAATATTCATATATAAAACGAACTATCCATATAAAGTCAGGATTTTGGAATTAATTTAAAGGAAAGTTTTACAATTTGAGTTTTTCATGTATTTTATAATTTTTTTATCTTTCTATCTATTTTACAGACAGATATTATTTATTATATATTTATATGCTTACTAAGTATTATATCCATAATTTGTGATATCTTCTAGCACTTTTAGACAAGTGAACCGTTGATATTTGTAGAATATGGGCAGGAAATTAATGACATTTTGGTTTAGTTTATAATTTGTAGATTTTGAGGATTTTTATTTAGAATATTAAGTATGGAATTTATGTACATATCGAGTTTAATAATTTATTATTTTAGGATAGTGTGCCAAATAAATATTCAATATGACTTTATTTTGTGATATATTGAATATTTGATCTAATATTTTTCCCTCTAGTAATATTTGGGTTTGAGCAAGAAATTATATTAATTTGAGACCAAACAGGGTTAATTTTGTCAGGTCTTGTATCTATTATTATATATAATTTATCATGTTACTTGTAGTTTAATTTTATATCATCTATACAACCTGGGGTGTTTGAGTTTTAATTATTTGTGAATAATTATTTTCTAAATACTTTTATTATGTTATCCATTTGGGGCGGGGTCGTGATAATACTCCTGTAACTAAGTTGTCTAGTATATATATACATGTATTCACTAAATAGTCCAACAATATAAGAATGTGTGATTAATCCAAATTATCCATATTTAATATTTTTACACTTTTATTTTTTTGAAATAATCTTACCAATTTAATTCCAATTATCACAGCTCACTACATTATGTCCAATTACTCAATTTTTGATCATTTAAAAATATTAGGTTAAATTATAATTATCCAAAAAATTTTAAGCTCATTACTAAAAATTTCAGGCCCAACAAGCCCAATTATTACTCAAATACTCAAACAAATATACATGTTTTTGTAATTTAATTAGTACAAAAATAGCAAAACAAATGCCACAAAAAATCTCATATTTTATTAATATAAAATAATAAAATAGAAAATATTTAAAATGTTACATGTTATGTCCTACTATTTTAATACTAATATATATTTAACACATTGGTAATATTTTTTTCTTGCAATGTGTTTTGCTAGAAAGCAAGTCAATCAAATGCTTTATGTTATCAGCATCATATTTAATTGTTTAGAGTCTTTAGTCATATAGCAAGCTCTAATATGATAATAAATGGAACTTACTTTTTATTTGAGTCTTATAAGTAATTTTGTCATGATATCATTAAAAGAAGAGATTTTTGCGACTATTTTATTAGTTTATTTCTTTAATAAAATTTGGTTCTAATTAAATTTTTTAATTTATTAACTATGATCAATTAATATTCAAAATAACCGGTTTAAAGATAGAAAGGATCAAGTTCACTAAAGACACAAACATGCATTTGGGAAGTGCCTCCATGTACGAGGGATGCCTGAAGAGTGTGCATATACGCTAAGCAATTCTATACAGAAAGCACACGTAAGGAGTTAATGTTTAAGTTGATGTTCAAATGTTAATGAAAAACTTTCTAATTTAACATTTTTTAACCTTAATTTTTAGCATTTCTTATAAATTAACTTTTTTAACTCAGCTTAGTTTTCAAACACAGTAAATATAATAGCAAAAGGGAGTTAGAGGAGTGTGGAGAAAATAGAGAACATTTTTCTATTATTCAAATTCAAAAGGTTAAGGTTTTCTCATTCCAAAATTATATTACAATAATCAACCACTTATTTCGAACCCGTGGGGATTTGGAATTTCATTGGTTATTTGGATCCTAAAATTTTAGTACTGTTAATGATCCCCAAAACAATGTAGAAATTTCAAGAGAAGATAAAAAAGTGTTCGATTTTATTAATTATCACATCTATACTACATAATCTATAAGTTAACATTTTTATGGTGAATTTATTTTGATTTTCTTTAATAAGTCGGATGAATTTACTCAATAATTATTTAATTTTTAAAAATTTTCTTCGTTACAAAGTCCTATATTGACTTCTTTTTGCACCTTATTGTTACTTATATTAATATGTTAAGTTAATAGGATTGTCATTTTATATTTATAATATCTAGTTACAAATATTATTAACGTATATTGATTATTACATAATTTATATTTTTATATTGTTAAGGGTTAAAATTATAATTGTTAATGATTATCTACTTTTTTAAAATAAATGTAAATTTATTTACCTCATTTAGTAAAAAGCCCCCTTCATTTTGTTAAAGATATATATATAATTCAAACATAACATGCAACCACTTTCTATTATAATCCAAATATAAAACATTGTATCATCCAACATATTTAAAAATGTATATATACCTTTAACCCTATTCATTATATCGTGCAATCTCTTTCTTATTATTTTGTTAGGCATGCCACTTGTAAGCTGCAACATTGGAAGTTCACTCGGTCTTCCTCCTTTGCGGCGTGACAGCAAGTGATCTGGTTGAATCTAGGGCCACCATAGAAGAGCCAAAGATCATCGTCCTGACCACTTTCTAGGGTGTAGTTATAGCAGTTTGGCGCCGGAACAATTTCCTAGGGGATATCAGCCGTCACCGCCACCCAATTCTGGGTATCTTCTTTGCAGAAGAGGTTGTGAATATAGCTTGATAGCCCATATCCGGCGCTCTGAATATAGCTGATCCCCATCTGAGTCGAGGTGTGAAAGCTGCCGCTTCCCGACAAGTCAAGTATCTCTCCTCCCCACTCCACAATGTTAGAGCGTCCTTGTAGGGTGTTGTAAATCGAGCTCGGCCAATAACCCGTGGCGGTTCCATCCACGTACAGCCAAATATTTTCAGTGCTACTATCCTGTAAAAATTAAAAATCACCATGCTTCGAGATTATATAATCTCATTCCAATTATCATAGTTATAGTAAGGTCCATAGTCACAAATCACTCAAATTGTTATTGTTTGGCTAAATTTATTTGGTATATGATCTTTATTAATAAAATCATTTCCCAAAACTTTGGCCTAAGATTGGATAATAAATGCTGAAAATTTTAAATACTAGATAGAAAATAAATTATATGCATAGGCCAAATAAAAGATAGCCCTATTTTAATAAATAAATTTTATTATGGTCAAAGTATTGCAAAAATTTTGGTTTTCGTGAATTGTAATAACACTTATATGGTTAACTCATTTTGCATGTATTAAACTCTATAATCATCATTCTTTTATCATCTTAGTAGTTGTGTATAGTTCTAATTTATTTTTAATCGATCGATTTGGTGTGTTGTTTACTTTTTTTATGAGATATTGATTATATCAAATTTGGTTGTTTGATTCAATTACTTACTTATCCAAGAAATGACTTAATTAAAATATATAAATTGTGTATTTATAAAGATTTTTCATACTAAGTTTGAACAAAAGCAAGCCTTTTCTTTTTTTTTTTTTTTGGTTTAGCGAATTATTTAGTTTTTGCCGTGAGATGTGCTCTTTTTTGCCATGGGGTTGTGGTCCGACTTTCAATATATAATAATTTCGGTTTTAATTCTCCATGGTTATTTTTTTATATTTTTAATTATCAATCATACACCAGTTAATTTAATTAGTATACTAGTCAATTGAAGCATGGACCATCAAGGTCATTTCACATTTAAAAAAATATATTGAAAATAAAAATAATAATTAGCTTACCTTGTTTATGACCAAGACGAGTTCATTTTGCTGATCCTTGTCGATGGAACGTGTTAAATCCATACCAAGAGTATATTGGTCACTAGTTTGTACAAAATCAGGGCACTTTAAGTCATAGCAGCCAGTGAAACTATAAGTATTAGCCAGGGCACTTTAGGTCATAGCTTCAAAATTTTGTGGAAAAAAAATTATATGTTTTGTAGATGATAACCCTGAAAATTTTATTAACAAAAAAAAATTACTACTCTTTAAATTTGATAATAATCACATTTATATTTGTCAATAAAACTGCCCATATATATATATATAGATATATAATAGATAGTTTTATTATTTATATAATAAAAAGATAATTAATTTATTTTTTTAATTTTATAAATGTCATTCTATAAATCAAATACCAAATACATTACCGAATATATATATATATATAATAGATTGTTTTATTATTTATATGATAAAAAGATAATTAATTTATTTTTTTTTAATTTTATAAATGTCATTCTATAAATCAAATACCAAATACTACTTTTTTACTCAATTATATCATGTAGAAAGCAACAGTTGAAAATTCAACAGCAAGGACCCCTCTGTATTGAGGAACTGTGTTGGTGTGGATGTCTAGTATTAATTGAGTAAAAAAGTAGTAGATTATTTGTAATTATTAGAAAGTATGATATACAAGTTTATGTAAAAAACCTTTTTAAAAATAAAATTGCACTGGCCTAAAGTTGTCCTTGGGTGGAGCACCATATAGTCAAATTATGAATAATTAATTAAAGAAATCTATGTCTAAATTGAGAAAATATTTTAAAATATGAATATTCTATGGGCTTCGATCTTGAAAGGGGCTGCTCAACAATGCCAAACATACATGTATGCTCATATTTTTAGATTGGACACTTTGTGGTCAATTGGTGCGTGTTTATATAAGATACCTATAACTTGTGATTTTTCAGTTTCGAATATTCAAATGCAGGTTGTTTATATATATATCAATGCAATTAAAGATATCTCCATTATCCCACTGTAAATATTTTCACTATATAAAATTAGTATGCATATATACGATATAGTTTTTCCTCTATCACCATATCAAAAAATTAATAACTTTGAGAATTAAAAATGTATATAAAAGGTCAAAAATACTTTATCTCTCAGACACCTATCGTATAAATGTTCTAACAGGGGGAAGGGGGGGCCAAAAAAATTATAACAAAATGAGAGATTTAAAGGTGAATTTAAATAATACTTAATAAGAATGCGTATGTCATAGAATGTATGTAGGAATGGGGTATGAATTTATAGGTGATATAAATATAATTATAATGGAATATATATTTATTCAAAGTATAATATTATTAAATGCTTCATGTCGTCTTGTTAGCCGGTTGCGTGTACTAGTTTGAAGTTTTGCTGAGTTTTTCCACTTTCAAGGTTCATGATTTACACGTTCAAATTAGGAAAAAGTTGAATTAAAATTTAAAATTATAAGTGTTATTTTAATTATGTTAAAATCAGAATGAGTAGAATTTAAGATCTACTTTTTGGGTTACAAAAAAAAGTTATATTTCTAAAAAAATAAAAATTATAACAATATTAAATTTTCGATCCACACATAAAAATTTGATTAGAGACACTACAACAATATTAATCTTTAATGACAAAATAATTTATCACTAAATATTATAAATTTGTCACTAAAATTTTTAGTGACAAAATATTAATTTGTCACTAAATATTTATCACAAAACCTTTAGTGACAAATTTTTATTTTGTCACTAAAATAATTTTTTAGTGACAAAATAATTTTCTCACTAAAATACATTTAAAATTTGTCATTAAATATTATATTTAATAACAAATAATTAACATAAAAAATAAATAATTTTATATTTAATTTATATACTTTAATGGGTAAAAATTTAACACAAATATCAAATTGATTTCCATACAAATATCAAATTGTCTTACAACAAATTTAAAAAAATTCTAGGTATGCAATATAATGATGTGGGATGCCAAGAACATGATATGTGCCGCTGACCCACGCCATGGCCGCTACTTGTCGGCTTCTGCCATGTTCTGTGGCAAGATGAGCACCAAAGAGGTTGATGAACAGATCATCAATGTCCAGAACAATAACTCTTCATACTTTGTGGAGTTGATCCCCAACAATGTAAAGTCCAATGTCTGCGACATCCCTCCCAAGGGCCTGAAGATGGCATCCACCTTCATTGGGAATTCGAGTAGTTCACTGCCATGTTTAGGAGGAAAGCTTTCTTGCACTGGTACACAGGCGAAGGAATGGATGAAATGGAGTTCACCGAGGGCGAGAGTAACATGAACGATCTCATGGTTGAGTGCTCATCGTAATTTTTGTTGAGAACTCTAATATCGCTTCTTCATGTCGATACTTTGATTAATACTTTGATTTTCGTTATTCAGCCTCATAATGTTAGTCCTAGACGGAAGTCAAGGCTGCCAAGACCTTGATATTTTGCCCAAAATATTATCAGATCAAAATAATTCACACAGCTCAAAGGTACCAAGTAACATTGTGATTCACACATTAATCACTCAATCAGATTAAAAAAAAAATAGCACTCAAAATTTAAAGTTTATAACCTGAACTTGAATTTGCATGTATGCCTCCTTTGAGTACTAAGATCATCGGATCTGATCTTTTATTTTTTTAAATGTTCTGCTGTTATAGGCAATGAGTTATTTTTCAAATAACTCTAATATATAATCCGAGATATCTCAATATAATCTAATCATGTTTGGGAATAAACTAAACAAATATGGAAAATAATATTTTAACATCCCCTCAAATGTTCTAACCTCTACTTGTTTTAGCACACAATCGGCCGAGGAAAAGAAAGTCAGCTGGCCTTTTAAGACTTTAGATTGGCTCATAGTTCTGCTAGTAGGCCCACTAGATGGATCACAAGTTCGCTTCCTGTTCTTGTCAAACGTCCGTACAACTCTGCCTTTAATGAATAACATGTTAAGTGTATAGCTAAGTCATAATAAAATTTAATGGCAACAAGCAAATGACAACAATCTTCATTTGGTTACCATATATATATATACCATATATCAAAAATATTATATTATTTTATAATATTATCAATTATTTGTTTTGTGTGTTTCAACTTGAGTTTCATTTGGATGCTCCTGTAGTAGTAAGATATTTGCTTTCTTTTCATCAAAATTCAGTATCTATGCTTGCTCCTGCAGTAGTTATTTGCCCTCCCTGTGACTCCTCTTTCTCTCTCGCCCATCTTTCTTTTGGGGCTCTACCTTATTTAGGATGGTTCTTCGTGGCATCGCCCTTCTTTTGTATGTCCTCCCCCCCTCCCCACCCCTGATGATCCCATCCATGGCTTCTAGTTGTTCTAATTTTCAGATGAGCTGACTTGTTGAGTGTGAGTTTTAATACCTCCATTTATAGCGAGTGGTTCTCCTTCATTTTGTTTTGGTCCTTGAAGCGATACCTCTCTCCAAGTTGAATTGCAAACTTTTGTCTAGGAATTTTGCTAACGTAAGGAAATGTGATCTTGAGTTTCAAAAAAAGTAATAAAATTTGCAAAATTGAATGTTGATATCTATCTACGGATGAATGTTGACAACCTGCACCTACCATCCAATCCAATTATTTAGTGGAGAAATTTATTTATTGATCTGTTACCTGTTGGTTTGAACTCAGCCAAATCTGAGTTTCATTGGAACCCAAACAAGCGCATCCAAATGTAAACTTGTCAAGCAAACTTAGGCCAGACAACTTTTGACCATGTGACCAAGAGAAAGGAGCAAGATTCAGATTATCTGAAGCTTAAATAATGAGCCACCATCCGCTTCTTCGACACTTTTATTATTCATTTGGTTAATTGCATTCTCCAAGTCCTGCAAATAATTACTATTGATGTAAGGTATGGTTTGGGTGGGGTGTAAATCTGTCCACCCATTATAAACAATGAGTTAATACAAAGAGCTTCCAAGCAAAATAATAAACAAAGAGCATTAATGCCATTTTTCATTGAAAACAATTAAAAACATAATAAGAAATGATAGTTATAAACTTACCGTTTTTTTAGTTTGTATTGTACATAATTCATCTTTAATGAACGATCGCATATCAGAATATATGTCAGCTTTCAACTCAACAAGTAATTTGGAACGAATCTCAACTTCTTTTTGATTTAGCAAATCTGCTAGCCGTCGTTGTACTTCAGCCTCAATCTGAGTATTAATGTCATTTTCTAGGCATATTGGCATTTTACTACAACTTTCTAAATAGTTATTGTCATTTTTAGTTGGCCGAGGACCTCTCCCATCCCTCTTATGTATGTAGACTTACATCCAAGAACAATTGTAAAAACATCATCTGCCATCAAGTTATCAGCACCATTTTGTTCAACTTGAGTCTCGTGTAATTCTAACAGCTTCTGATATGCATATTCCGACTCATTATCAACCAAATTTTTATCTTTTCGTTTCTTTTTTTTTTACAAATAATTTCAAGTATTATGTTGGCTCGATCGATTCTTCACGATGTGAATGTTGGTCGCTTCGCTATTTGCAAATTTTTAGTGTTAACTAATAATAAAAAGAAGTCCTATATTAAAGATGGCTATTACCATCTCATGCAAAGTACGTGCAATAGATTTGGTGCCAACGTAGCTCATTATTCTCTATTTACTTCTATTCTTTAAATTATTTTCACTCATATGCTACATTTGAAACAATAAATAACATTAGTCATCTGAGTACATATATGTGTATGTCTAGGAACCAGCACAAAGCATTTGTATTTATTAAGTAGTGTTATTAAATAAAGTATGTTAACTTACTCGAAACTTTTGACTTCCCCAATATTCTAGAACCAACCATTTCCGTTGCTCAATATCTACATGAGGAGGGTAGTTTTCAATCCGCTCCTTATCAGTTCTACATTTTTTGTAGTAGTCTCTTCGCAAACCAAAACGCCAAGTACGAAATCTTTTCATCAATTCTTATTGAATTGCCATATTTACATGATTTTCATTTGGTAAGACGTATTTTTTCTACAACAATCAAGTAATGGCAATATGTCATGCATACCAAATAATACAAAAAAGAAATACAACCAAATCTATTAATATATCATTATATATATATATATATATATATATATATATATATATATATATATATATATTAAATTTACATTCACTTTTTGCATCAATTTCATCTTGATATGAGCATCCATTTGCTTTTCCATTTAACACAACGCGTTCTTCCACATGTTGGTTGAACTGTTAAAAAAAGACAATATATATAAGTTATTAAATATCAAACATATTTATACTAAGGTTTTTCTTTTATACCTCGATCTGTTTGTTCTTCAACCATTTCTTGAATTTGATATTCATTATCCATTGAAGTTACAAATCACACTAAATCACGTAAGCATATATATGACAATTATTTAGGATTATTTTTAAGATTCCATCCACGAAGCAGTGAGAAGACCAGCTTTGATGCTGTTCAAGGGCACAGTTTGTTATATGTGGATGGTTATGACCATCCATTAATGTGTATATATATATATATAAAATAAAAGAAAACATGAATTATTTGCGATTAGAAGAATAACACAATATAATAATGGATTTCTATATCAGAACAATGCATCTATGGAGATGCATCACCATGCCTCTCTTGCATTCTTTTTTGCTAAATTATCATTGATATTCTTCATGGCAACAAGAACATTTGACAAGGACATTTAACAAGTGACAAAAGAAGCCAAATATGAAAGAAGGGGCCAAATCAAAATAAGTCACAGTAGAGCATTCTTACCCATAATACAAATTTTAACAATGGCAAATTTCTAAATATTAGGAATCACTTCCTCCAATAGTCTCCAAAATTCTTCTGCCCTGTTCAAAGGAACAGCAGAGAACAAAATCTGTTAAATCTTTGATTAACTTATATGAATGCAGCATCTGCTTATTTCTTCTCTACGACAACTATAGAAAAATAAATGCAGAAGATATGCATTATCCAAAAAAGAAAAATTGCTGTGCAGGGTATAAAATCAGCAATGAAGATTTATTAGTATCCTTGGTAAACAAAATATGATGCATGTTGTTTCTTAAGTAATTCTGAAAATAAGCATGCAAAATAAGTTAATGCATCGTATTAGTATCCTTGGTATTAGATTATGCCGTGCAGAAGTTGCTTCTAACTTAGGTCACAATTATGATGAACTGGATCGAGTGACCCCCGAAGACATGGCCTTAGAGGTGAAAGGCATTCTCTAAACCCCCGTAAGCTCTAGTTTATAAACCTAAATTACCAGTTTAAAAAGGCTTGTTCCCTTGTTAACAACACTTTAACATTTTGGGCTTGAGTTGCTATGATATCCTCTGCTGCTGAAATATTGGTGCAAATATATGTTTTAAAGAAATATGTGGAGTATGCTCATCCCACACGGGTTAGGAGTCTCTATCCCTCTGAAGGAGGATTTAATTCAACCTCTTCCAATTGTGACTTTTTGATTAATATTGGGCTATCAAGATTTTTAAAAAAACCAAGCAACATTTCTTTCTCAAAAGAAACTGTTCAATGGTCGGACGGCTGCAGCTGTAAAGAGTTGAATCGGGTACCTCTTGGAGGGTAGGGTCCCAATTGTCCATCCATACTATCAGGTTTACACAAAAAATATATAAATAGATGAGAAATTATATCCAAGTTACTATCTTGATGATATTTGGAGGGTTGATGGCGTGTGTAACATTACTAATATTTTTGATATGGATTGTGCAAGGGGGCACATAAACCCAGCCGTGACGTTTGGGCTGTTCCTTTGATTAGAGAATATTCGTGAATGGCCGTGTGCTTCAATGAACTAGAATTTGGCTCCTTTGATTAGAGAATCTCTTAGATTTCGTTATATGCCATCATTGACTTCAGTATGAACTTCTAGCCATGAATGCCATTATCATCTACCAGAGAAAAGATTATAAGTGTTGTAAAGAATTACGTGCATTAATCTTATTATAATGTGTATATATCTATATATATTTTTTGGGTGGTGTTGTAAAATGCAGTGGATGATCTAACGCAAGGTTCTTTGGTGATTTCAGGTTTTCAATGAGATAGGAGAGCTTACAAGAGTGAAGAAGATGATGGAAGCAGCTAGCCGACCATTTTAGCAGGCAAGTAGTATCATATATTTATCAAGTGTAGAGAGTTTCAGCTTGTTAGGGAAAGAGGGCGGACTACCTTCCCAATTAAACGAGATAGTGAGAAAATGAGAACGAAGAAGAACAATGAACACAAGAAATTTTACGTGGAAAATTATTCTCAATCAAGGGAAAAACCACGGGACAATCCGTCCACAGAAACGTATTTCACTATCAGATTTTGGAGACAACAGTAGAGAACAAAGAGAAATCGAAGAGCACTCATTCACCGTTTTTCTTTTACTCTCTCACACTGGTATATAGACACACTCCCCTCTCATCAGAAAAAAATATGGAGGAATATATAATACATCGAAAAGGACAGAAACAATTCCTTCCAACAATATGAATATTCCCCAATCCAAAAATACGGCTCTTGCAAAACTGCCAGAGATCGTGTACCTCCAGAAGATCTGCTGAGCTAGCACTATTCTACATTGCATGGCGGACGGCGCACAGTGGGCCGTCCGCGTTCTCCACAAGGACGGTCAACATCTCCATTGACCGTCTGAAATACGCTCCTTTGAAATCTCTTAGAGAAACCTGCCTACTTCTCCGCCAAATCGGTAAACAGTCCATTGACCGTCCATTCGGTCAACTCCTCATTGACCGAAATTTCATTCCTTTATAAAATAGCACCTTTGTGCTCCGCCCAAGTTATTCGATTACAAGAGCTTCTTTACGGGAGTAATTCCCAACAAACTTATCCTCGCGATCGTAAAGAAGTTAGATCCACAAGCCCAGCTATCTTGCAGCATGCCTCATTCTTTCCTCTTGTTAGAATCTTAGTCATCATGTCTGCTCCATTGTCTTCAGTACCAATCTTCTCAAGTGATAATGTGAGACCCGACTTCGAAAGACGTCCCTCACCCAATGGTACGAACATCAATATGCTTGGATCTTGAGTGAAATGAAGAATTCTTGCAGAGATGTATTGCACTCTGACTGTCACAGAATACAGTGTACTTCTCCTGTTGGAGACCCAATTCCTGAACAAATTTCTTCATCCACAGCATCTCCTTGCATGTCTCTGTAATTGCAATATATTCGGCTTCAGTTGTGGATAGGGCTACACATTTTTGTAGCTTGGATTGCCAAGAAACTGCACCGCCCGTAAATTTTATCAAGTAACCCGATGTAGATTTACGTGTGTCAATGTCTCCGGCCATGTCCGCATCTGAATATCCCACCAACTACGGTATGTCACTTCCACGATACAAGCACCTCTTGGAAGTTCCTCGAATGTATCGCATGATCCATTTCACCGTGGACCAGTGCTCCTTGCCCGGATTTGATAGAAAACGGCTAACAGTCCCAACGGCATGAGCTATGTCCGGTCTGGTACATACTAGGGCATACATTAGACTTCCCACAGCAGAGGAATAGGGCACGCCTTTCATGTATCTTTTCTCGTCATCCGAAAATGAACATTGACGAGTGCTCAGCTTGTAATGATTCGCCAAGGGTGTGCTCACGGGCTTCGACTTGTCCATATTGAACCGTTGGAGCACTTTCTCAAGATAGTGTTCTTGAGACAGCCGCAAATTTCTAGCCTTCCAATCGCGTACAAATCTGACTCCCAGAATTTGTTTCGCCGATCCAAGGTCCTTCATGGCAAATGACTGCCCAAGCTGCTCTTTCAACTTCTTTATCCGGTCAATATTCCGTCCAACTATCAACATGTCATCCACATATAAGAGAAGGATGACAAAATCATCATCAGCAAAACTCTGCACAAATACACAGTGGTCACGAGTAGTCTGCCGGTATCCTTAGCCCGCCATAACAGACTCAAACTTTTTGTACCACTATCGAGGAGCTTGTTTTAAGCCATACAGACTTTTTTTTCAAATGGCAGACAAGCTGTTTCTTTCCTTTAGCCTCGAAACCTTCGGGCAGTTCCATGTAAATCTCCTCCTCGAGCTCTCCATGGAGGAATGCTGTTCGGACATCCATCTGCTCCACCTCAAGGTCCTGGGCGGCAGCTAGGCCCAGTACCACTCGTATGGAAGACATTTTCACTACCGAAGCAAATATCTCACCAAAATCAATTCATTTCCGTTGTCCGAAACTTTTAACCACCAGTCGAGCCTTGTATCTTGGCTCCTTGGTGTTCTCGTCTGCTTTTAACCGAAAAACCCATTTGTTTTTCAGTGCCTTCTTCCCCTTGGGAAGTGTAACGAGATCAAAAGTATGATTTTCATGAAGGGAACTCATCTCATCCTTCATGGCCTCCAGCCATTTCTCCTTGCCTTCTCCGTTCATAGCCTCTTCATAATCTTGAAAGCTCACCTCATCGGTCAAAGATTACATATTCAGCCGGAGGATGCATTTAACGGACGGTCGTCTGTTTCGGGAGGATCGTCTAATAGCAACTTCTACGGCCGGTTGAGGCATTGCTTCAGTCTGGTCATCACTAGGCACTATGACCTCCTCTCTAGTATCTTCAATTGCTTCAAGACCACCAATCTGGTCAACTCTCTGTTGACCATCTGAAGCTATCTCTGATACAGAACGGACATCTTCGATGCTTACTTTGTCCGTCTGTTTATCATTACAATTTGCCTTCCTGCCAATGTCTTCAATCGTTTCATTCTCGGCAAATGTTACATCTCTTGACCGGACTAGTTTCCTTGTGGCAGGATCATAGAATCTGTAACCCAATTCATCATCTCCATAGCCCAGAAAGACGCATTGCATCGTCTTTGGCTCTAGTTTCGTCCTTTCATCTCTTGGAACGTGCACGAATGCTTTACATCCGAACACTTGCAAATGATCATAGGTTGATTCTACACCCGTCCATATCTTTTCTGCCACTTCACCCATCAGTGGATTGCTCGGCGACCTGTTGATAAAGTAGGCCGCCGTCCGGAGTGCTTCTGCCCAAAATGATGCATTAAGTTTTGCTTCAGAGAGCATACAACGTACTTTCTCTAAGAGCGTACGATTCATCCGTTCTGTTACTCCATTCAGCTGAGCTGTCTTCGGTGGTGTTTTCTGATGCTTAATGCCATGTGACCGGCAGTAAGCATCAAAAGGTTCCAAGTATTCGCCGTCGTTGTCACTACGGACGGCCTTCAGCTTCTTCCCCGTCTGACGCTCCACAAGAGCATGAAACTGCTCAAAAATACCAAGGACCTGATCCTTGGTTTTTAGTGGTAGACCCACGACTTTCTTGAACAAATCAATAAAGGAAACGAAATCTGCGAGCACCACCGATCGACTTTTCTTTGAACGGACCGCACACATCTGTGTGTATAAGATCAAGCAGTCCGGTTTTTGGGGTTGACGGAACTCCATTGAAAGATACTCTTCTCTGTTTCCCAGCCAAGCAGTGAGGACATGTGTTCAACCCGTCCTCTTTCGTTTCTTTGATTAGGCCATTCCAGGCCAAGTGAGACAAACCCTTTTCACTCATGTGGCCCAACCTCTTGTGCCACAAATCCTCTGTCTCCTTACAGATTGCGGCGTTTACATCTCCGGCCATGGCACGGACCTCCATCACATACAGACCGGAGCACCTTTTTCCTCTCGCTGCAACAAAGGACCCTCTGGTCAACTTCTATTCACCTTCACAGAAGGTGTTGCAGTAGCCCTCATCATCCAGTCGGCTGGCTGAGATGACATTCAAACGAATGTCAGGAACGTGATGCACATCCTTCAGCAACAGTTTTGTGCCAGTGTTTGTGACCAGAGTAATATCTCCTCTGCCTACAACAGGAGATGTTCCTTTGTTACCCATCCTAATTACTCTAAAATCTCCTAGAGTGTAAACTATATACAGTTCCTTCCGGGACATGACATGTAGGGTAGCGCCCGAATCAATTACCCAACCAGATTCCAGATCTGTCAAGTTTGTCACCTCTCCTTGACATGTTAACAGGAGATCCCCACTTGTGACTACTGAGACGGAGGACGTTTCCTCGCCAAGCCCTTTGTCACTTTTCTCCTTCTCTACATTTTCTCGCTTCCATTTGAAGCAATGCTTCTTAATATGACCCTTTTTGCCACAATGATGGCACTCCAGATTTTGGTATCTGGATCGAGACTTGCTACGACTCTTCTCTCCCGGTTTCTGGTGGCGTCCTCTGCTTCTTCCCCTAGATTCGGTCACCAGGACCTCAGAATGAGAAGATGATGAGGTTACTTGCGACATCCTGGACTCATTCATGAGCAGAGAGACAATGACCTCATCCAACCTCAAAGTATCCTTACCGAACAGCAAGGTTGTAACGATATGGTCATAGCTGGCTGGCAGGGAGGCCAGCAGAACCAACGTCTTATCCTCCTCCTTGATCTCCTCATCAAGCGCAGACATCTGGGTCAATATCCGATTAAACTCATCCAAGTGTCTCTCAAAACTCCCTCCCTCAGACAATCGCAGGCCATAAAATTGCTTTTTAATGTGAAGTCTGGTTATCAAGGATTTAGACTTGTAACGACTTTCTAACTTTTTCCAGACCTCCGCCGGATCAGTTTGACCAAGAACTTCTTGGAGAGTGTTGTCCGCCAGACAAAGCTTGATGGTACAGTTTGTAAAATCTCTCTTGTCTTGCCATTCATCGTCGGTCAGATTTTCAGGCTTTTCGTCCTTCTTATTCAACGCCTTCACTGTCCCTTCCCTCGTCAGAATGTTCTTCACCCTCTCTTGCCAGAGGATGAAGTTGCCCTGCCCGTTGAACTGCTCAATGTTGAACGGCAGATTCTTTGACGACGAAGATGCCATTAAAAATAGAGTTTGGAACCTGTCTCTGATACCACTTGTTAGGGAAAGAGGGCGGACTACCTTCCCAATTAAACGAGATAGTGAGAAAATGAGAACGAAGAAGAACAATGAACACAAGAAATTTTACGTGGAAAATCCTTCTCAATCAAGGGAAAAACCACGGGACAATCCGTCAACAGAAACGTATTTCACTATCAGATTTTGGAGACAACAGTAGAGAACAAAGAGAAATCGAAGAGCACTCATTCACCGTTTTTCTCTTACTCTCTCACACTGGTATATAGACACACTCCCCTCTCATCAGAAAAAATATATGGAGGAATATATAATACATCGAAAAGGACAGAAACAATTCCTTCCAACAATATGAATATTCCCCTGTCCAAAAATATGGCTCTTACAAAACCGCAAAGATCGTGTACCTCCAGAAGATCTGCTGAGTTGGCACTATTCTGCATTGCATGGCGGACGGCGCACAATGGGCGCATCGTAAAGAAGTTAGATCCACAAGCCCAGCTATCTTGCAGCATGCCTCATTCTTTCCTCTTGTTAGAATCTTAGTCATCATGTCTGCTCCATTGTCTTGATGCCAATCTTCTCTAGTGATAACGGGACCCGACTTCCCGGACCCTCACCCAATGGTAGTGCAACATCAATATGCTTGGATCTTGAGTGAAATGAAGAATTCTTGCGGAGATGTATCACTCACACTGTCCACGAGAATACAGTGTACTTCTCCTGTTGGAGACCCAATTCCTAAACAAATTTCTTCATCCACAGCATCTCCTTGCACGTCTCTGTAATTGCAATATATTCGGCTTCAGTTGTAGATAAGGCTACACATTTTTGTAGCTTGGATTACCAAGAAACTGCACCGCCCGTAAATTTTATCAAGTAACCCGTCGTAGATTTGCGTGTGTCAATGTCTCACCGCCATATCCGCATCCCGAATATCCCACCAAGCTGCGGTATGTCACTTCCAAGACAAGCACCTCTTGGAAGTTCCTCGAATGTATCGCATGATCCATTTCACCGTGGACCCCGGTGCTCCTTGCCTTGATTCGATAGAAAATAGCTATGATCCATGATCCCAACGGCATAAGCTATGTCCGGTCTCAGTACATACAAAAAGGCATACATTAGACTTCCCACCCAGAGGAATAGGCACGCCTTTCATATATCTTTTCGTCATCCAAAAACGAACATTGACGAGTGCTCGACTTTGTAATGATTCGCGAAGGTGTGCTCCGCGGGCTTCGACTTGTCCATATTGAACCGTTGGAGCACTTTCTCAAGATAGTGTTCTTGAGACGGTAGCGAATTTCTAGCCTTACGATTGCGGTACAATCGAACTCCCGAATTTGTTTTGCCGATCCAAGATCCTTCATGGCAAATGACTACCCAAGCTGCTCTTTCAACTTCTTTATCCGGTCAATATTCCGTCCAACTATCAACATAATTGAAAAGAGAAACTACAATCTCAACTAAAAGGCAGCAGTCAACATTCAACTATAAGATTGAAGAAAATATTAAAAAATTTAACCAACAAATTATTATATTTTAACAATTATAAGGTAGATTTACGGTTGTTTCAAGAAATTGAAGAGATTGCTTGTCTAATTTGCGACAATGAATAGTGACTACAACTCCAAATAGTGTCGATGGATAACGACGATCAGATATAACGGCCACGGCAATAGTAGCTAGCTTTCTCAGGCGATGGCAACAGCTATAGAAGTACCGACAACTGCTGGATGGCGACGCTCAGCAAAATGAACGGCAGAAGAGGAAGAGAGGAAGAGACTGTAACGCGTAACAAAATGAAGAGAAGCTTGAACGAGATGAGGGTTCATTCAACGGCTGCATGTTACTCTTTTTTTTTTAAAATTAAAAAAATAAATTCCACGTGGCTAACGGCGATTGGTGGAATCTTTCAGAGAAGTTAAAACGGGCAGATGACATTTTCAATTTCCAAACATTTATTTAGTAAATTTTTTTAAGATTTAAATTTTAAAAATAATAATTTAATAAATAAATTATAACTTTTTTTAATAATTTTAAGTATTAGGATATATTTTTTATAATTAGTAATAATATATTTTTCTCACTCTTGTTTTTATTAATTAGTATTAATTATTTTATTATTCATAAATTATTATTTATTTAATTTTAAATTTTTAGTGATAAAATAATATTTTTGTCACTAAATTATAAATATTGATTACTAATAGTGACAAAAACATATTTGTTACTAATTTTTTGTCACTAAATATTAGATTTTTTGCAGTGAGAGATAATATTAACATGAATTGGGTCTTGTTTGAATCTCGTAAATAAGATATCAAATTCAGACTTAAAACTAGAGTTTTGAACCTAATTTTAATGCCATTATTTAAAATCATAAGGAATGAAAAATTACTATGAAAGAACACCTTATAATATTTTAGAGGGGACTGAATAATTACAATTTCAAGATCACGAAATATCTTTCAATTAAATATAATAAAAATAGATCAAATAAAATAATTCTGGTTTTTCGTATAGGATAAAACTGGATTGAGCATAAAAAATTTCAATTCATTATTTACAAATTTGATAAAAACATTACCTAAAACCTAAAAGAGCTAATATATAAATAAAGATTGTTATTTTAAATACATAATAAGATAATATTCACATAAAAAATTACCTACATACTAATATTTTTAAGCCTGGCTAATTCCTATTGCCGAAATTCTTGTGAAAACTCATATATTTATCCAAATCAAATCAAATCAAATTTAATTTACCCGTTTCTTTTTATTTTAATATATATAAATATTTGAATAATAATTTTCTAAAACATTTATATTTATGTAAATGTATTTTCTAAAAATATACAATAAATATCATATGTATTTGCATAAAATGTGATACTTTGGAAAACTTAAACTTTATATTAGATTCATTTTTTTCTCTATTTTTTAAATTGATTGAAATTTTAACCACATCTTAAATTTATTTATCTTTTAAAATTACAATTCTTAATGTCACACGTTACAAAATTTTAGATTTATCAAAATAAATAAATATAAATTCAATCAGTAATAAGACATTTTCCAAATTAAATTAATTAAAATATTCATCCACCCATTCTTCACGGCAATCCCTTCTCCTCAATCCCCGTCAGCAAATTCTCACCCGAATTCCCTATAACACGTTTTTATTGTTTAGGTTATTTTATTACTATATATAAGGGTTTATAAAAAAAAGTTGATACTGTACTTTCGACTTTTAAATTATTTTAATTATATGTATGCGTCTAATCAGATACCAAATCAAAAAAAAAAAAGTTAGGAGATTTTTCAATATGAGTACCAAAATAATCTTCTACCATATAGGCGCCATCAGTAATACATAGTCTAAATACGAGGGTCCAATAGAGTTTGACAACGTTGGTGGGATCACCCATCCAGTAAATAAAGAGTTCATTAAACAGTAGTGTAACCCAATAGAAAGAACATTAGCAACAATGATCAACAAAATCTACCTGATTTATTGAATATATATAGTTACATATTATGCGGACCAACTAAATAAATACAACCTGTCTTAATATCCGTCAAAATAATTTAAATGCAAATTATAAAATAGAAATCCATCAAAAATAAAAATAATATTCAAAATATACACAGAATCCAAAATCTGCCACAATAAATGCGTGGCTCCAACGTCATATCTCCAAATACAACGTCGGAACATAGAGATACCACTAGATACCTGAAATCAAACCATAACCGCCTGTGAAAATATATAAAATCATCAATACATAGTAAAAGCTAAACACACCTGAATATCATCAATATGAACAAAATACATCACCTTATCCATTCAACAAGTACACAAATCTTCCATATATATGAACAAATTCACAAAAATCATCCTTCCAACCTATCTATCTTGTGGTCACTACTCCACCTCATCGGATATCAACTCATACTCATCTAAAAGTAAGAAAAATTGTTAGGGAGTAAGTGAAATACTCAATAATATATAATATAAACAAAGACATGCATATTTATGCTTGAAAACAAATTAAGAAGATGGAACAGAATCATAATACATATTTAATATAAAACTTAATCAGAAGACCTTTTCATGTTGCATTCAAATTTCTTACTTTATTTCCGATTCCTTTAGCTTTCAAAATATACATAAACTGATTTATCTTTAGTGATTAGGACTAATAGCTCTTACCAACTAACGGAGTAAATATTAAAAAAAAGAATTGTGTTCACTCCACACAATCGAAAGGCCTTATGCCTCTAATTCTGTGAGAGGTAATGCATATGTAACGCCGTCTTATATACCACTATAATATCCTAAGGCATTTTTTTTCAATACAATTATAATATTTTAAGGTATGTTAGTGAATATTACAATCTGAAATACAAATCCTTTGTCCAATTTCATGATTACTTTTTCATATTTCAGTTGAAAACTCTGTACGAACACATTGATACTGAAAATAGATAACGAATAATTAATATTGATAATAAATACCAATACTAACAATAAAATAACAAATAAAGGATACGGATGGCAGATACCGGTATTGACGACGGATAACAAATTATAGATAAGGATGTCAGATACCGATACAGATAACAAATAACAAATTACAAATACAGATGGCAGATACTAGTACTGACGATAGATAACAAATTATAGATATGGATGAAAGATACCGGTACTGATTACGGATAACAAATTATAAATTTTTAATTTCTTGTGGCAGATTCAAATTTTATATTCTTGTTGAAACAAATACATATTTCATACACTTAGGATACTGATACAAATTTTCGTATTCTTGTAGACTTATATGGATATATATTTTTATATTATTGTGAATTTAAATCTTAGACTTTAACAAATACTTTTTCTTAAATAATTGATGAATAGATAATTATGAATTTCATAAAATAGACAACTTTTTATCAAAAATAAATAAACATATAACGGTAAACCGCACAGATAATTTAGTAAGTTTGCAATATTAATATAAATATATCGTAAATCATAATTCTCATTTCTGAATATGCAGAGGCTTGGAAAAATTAGGAAATTCTTATTGCATTAAGCAAAGCAAAACATTATAACTTTCGGAATCCAAATTTCTCCATACAAGGAACCCAATATAATTTTCAAAATATACAAAATAATACATGCAAAATACATATGAATATATATCAAATAATTAAGGTAACAGCATTCATAAAGCTAGGGGTTTTGATTTATAAAGCCAAATTTCACGTATAACCGAAAATAACTGGAGAAATTCACATACGAGGGGCTAGGGTTCCCAGTGAAATACAATACCTCGCAAAACTAGGGTTCCGATTTTTAAGTCTGGCTAATTACTACTGCCGAAATTCTTGTCAAAACTCATATATTATCCAAATTAAATCAAATCAAATCAAATTTAATTTACCCGTTGTTTTTTTATTTTAAAATATATAAATATTTGAATAATAATTTTCTAAAACATTTATATTTATGTAAATGTATTTTCTAAAAATATACAATAAATATCATATGTATTTGTAAAAAATGTGATACTTTGGAAAACTTAAACTTTATATTAGATTAATTTTTTTCTCTATTTTTTAAATTGATGGAAATTTTAACCACATCTTAAATTTATTTATCTTTTAAAATTACAATTCTTAATGTCACACGTTATAAAATTTTAGATTTATCAAAATAAATAAATATAAATTCAAACAGTAATAAGACATTTTCCAAATTAAATTAATTAAAATATTCATCCACCCATTTTTCACGGCAATCCCGTCTCCTCAATCCCCGTCAGCAAATTCTCACCCGAATTCCCTATAACACGTTTTTATTGTTTCGGTTATTTTATTACTATATATAAGGGTTTAGAAAAAAAAATTGATACTGTTGTCACGATCCGGGAACACAACGTACGCAGGTCAAAAATAAAATCAATAATAAGATTTCCATCAACAACAATAACCCATCCCGGATGTGACAATCAAACATATGCAGGACCCAATATAAATAAAACCCGCACAAGATCTCATCGGATATGAATCCGGACAAATAATACATGACCTGCTGACCATAATCGCAATGGAGGTATCCAAATTTACAACTCATCCACAATACTATAACTTCAATATTTCTCATACAATGATCAAGGCACCATCCGGCCATAAATTATAACCATAATATATTCTCGAGACCAGAAATATACCAATTATAACATCTTCACTCGCCAAAAGGAATATCTGAGCCCGATTACGTCCGAGCTCCTGAAAGCGTATCCATGCCACTAGTCTGAAGGAATAAAACATGAAAACGTGAGCCTAGAGCTCAGCAAGCATCATCGTATAAAAACAGTACTCATAAATCAGGTACAGGGATATCGCAAAGCAATCACGTAAAATAAAACATCGTGTCCGTGAAATCCCTGAAAATCGAGGAGATGTCTCGTAGTAAATCATCGTCCATATGAAATGGTCCCTCCGGGACACCATTATATAAATCGTGATCAGGTAAAATCTCGTAGATTTATATCATATCGTATGATCAGAGGTCACATAAGCCAGAATCGTCACCACATCCACGTGGAGACACATACCGTCGTCCGGATCTAAAACTCATAATGTCGAAATCAAGAAAAAACCGGGAACTAAAACATAAATCAAAACACGTTCGGGTTTATCACATCGATCACGTACGAGACATTCCTATCGCCCATCCGTGGGCCAAACCACGTATCTCAAATTATCTACACCCAAATACCCGTAGAAATACAAAGCATGCACGAAATCGGAGGGCCAAGATCAATGATACCAACTCTAGGAAGGGTTACCTCGTCCCAGAGTAACCACGGCTATGTATATCGGCTACGAGTGGGCCCAGTAGCTCAAGGCCATCCATGTACTCTTGTCTCCCATAGATAAGGAACTTGCTCACTATGTTTTACCACCCGCGGCTTTGGGTGCAACCTCAAGTTTTAGTTATATATTAGGACGTCCGAATATATTAGTTTTCCGTCAATTCCTTACGATGGTTCTCAATTAAATACACAGTGGGGCAGGTCAACATCAAATATCTTCCTTACGGCGGAAGTAGCCAATACCTCATTTTCCTTACGGCGGAAGTAGCCAATGCCTCATCTTCCTTACGGCGGAAGTAGCCAATACCTTATCTTCCTTACGGCGGAAGTAGCCAATGCCTCGGATCACCAATCGACCCCTAGGGTCTCGGACCACCATGGTCCCGTAGTGATCCCACCCCCGGCAGCATGCATGGTTAGTGCAAGGCCTGGTTCATGGTTCCACAATATACGGATACACAAATGTACATATATATCATCCGGGTGTCCAAAATCCCTCCAAATCATAAATACCAGTACAAAACTATCGCACAACCGATAAAACATACATGCATGTATACAATTGATAAATTAAGGGTATTTAAAAATACATGCATGTTAGTAAAATCTCCCATTAGTCAAAATGCATCGGAAATTAAATCAAACCAAGAATAGGGCCGAGGATACTTACCTTAACATCATACTGGAGATCGAAGAAAGGATGTCCCGAACCACTCAATCGAGCCTTTCTCTCTCCTGCCTCTCTCGTGCTGCCCTCTCTCTGCACAGCGCCTCCACGGCCGCCCCTTCTGCCCGCCCGGTCATTTGCCGCCCACGAGCGGCCCGTCGCCGACCTTCCCGCGACCCCGTCCCCGTCGCTGTCCCCCGACGTTCCACTTTCTCTCCACAGCAACCCTCTCTCTCCTTGCGCCCCTTCCTCTCTCCACCGTGCACCTTTTGCCGGCCGCTCAGCTGCCCGCCCGATCGACCACCTCACCACCTCACGAGGCCGTCGCCCCGCCTCCTCCGCCTCACCCAGCCACCGTCGACGCCGTTAAGCGGCCGTCTCTCTCCTCGCACGACTTCTCGCCGTCGATCTCCTCCGTGCACCCACCTCGCACCACATCGCGCCCGCCTCAACCACCGACCGTCGCGGCTTCACCCGCAACCCTCGTCGCCACCCGCCGCCTCCTTCCTCTCCTTCTCCTCTTCCTCCTCCATCTTCTTCTTGAAACCCTAGCCCCTCTTTTCTCCCCCATTTTCTCTCTCCCCGATTCTTTCTTTCCCCCGATTTCCTTTTTCTTTCTTCTTTTCTTTTTCTTTTACCTCCTATTATTATTATTATTATTATTATTACTTTTATTATATATATATATATATATAACTTTCTTTTATTTTTTTAAATCCAACTCGGCCTCCGGACAACATTACGGGCACACTCCGGTCATTTCTAAAAATTTCATAATACTATAATTTATTTTCACCACGTCCGAAATACCCAAAAATCAGAATTAATATTAAAATAATCCAATTGGGATCCGAAATATCACACTCTCCCCTCCTTTTAAAAATTTCATCCTCGAAATTTACGCATATCAATTCTTGAACAAAATAAGAACAATTCTTCCGAACTTAACCTCGATCAAAAGATTTCTCCAAAAATCTGATTATCAGTACCTGATCTTTCTATCCCAATATCGGAATCAAAATCCCAACATAAAACAGCTTCTCGAAATCAACAACGATTCACACTCGATCACATGCCGATAATCGACCCGTATTTCTCTCAACATACATACACCAAACACATCATCATGATCTGCAAAACTCGGGACAACGCTAATCTCTTGGCCACCTCTCCAGTCCATTGCAAAACCTCAAAAGTCCTGTCGAACCTCAACCTCAATTCACCATTTGCCCTCGAACTTGAAACTCTTCTCTTCATGACGCTTTCAGAAATATCTGACCACTCTTCTCGATCATCCAATCAGGCTACAAATCTGATATCTTACTTCAATTCTCAAATTAATTCTTGTAACCGATAACCGTGAATCCACACGATTTCCGCTGCGCAACTCTGATCAATCATCTGCTTCCAATCGCAATCAAGGGCTTCAAAATCAGATTATCATGCAATTTTCTCATCTCGATAATATGTCCACAACCAAACTCAAAAATAACTTTCTGATCAGCAAGCAAAGAGTCAACTTCATCAGCTTATCCATCATCATCTAAGAAGCCACCAAATTCCTCGCTGTCCAACGCAAGCCCAAATAAAATCTCGAAGGCTTCTTCTTGATTTCTTCCTTCAAGCACGAGACGCATGATCAACTCGCCACTCCACTGGCGAAGAATCTTCGACGTTCTTAACAAATTTAGATCACTTCAGCTCCATAACAGCTGCTGACAACCTCAACTGCTCCCTGAGCTTCCATCCAACGATCGAGGCTCTGCTTGATTGCGTCCAGCTTCATGACCGCTTAAACAAAAGGATCTTCACTTCTGATCTTCACAAAAGCATCTTCCACAGAAAGGACTTTGTTCAGAGCCCACTCTTGGCAGGGGTTATTCACCGATAACTCCACAGTTTCTCTGCTCAAAATGAAGACAGAAGACATTGCCGCACAAACTCTTAACGCAACTTTGATCCTGAACAGCATACGCACAGGCTGAAAATGGATCCACCTACCTACTCCTTCGTCGACAAAATCTCCTTCTACTCCGTGAGATTTCAAACCGATCAAATCAAAGCCGCTACTTCTCCAACATCGCAGGACTCAACAAAAACCTCCACATAATCAACGTCCTCAAACCGGATTTCAAATCAAATTCTCTACCTAAGAATCCAAATCAAATCTTACCACTGAGGGCTACAGACCCACATGCTTCTACTTTTTCTTATGAAAATATATATAACAAATCCGAAGACGTTCGACCCAAAACATCACCAATAATAGCCCATTTGACCCAAAACGTTGCTAGATGATTAACTCTTTTTCCAAAATAATTTCCTCAAACCTCTATGATCAAATTGAACCACAACTATCTCCATACAAATAACATTTCTAAATCATCAAAAGAAAGACCTCAACTGTTAACTCCAATCCATAAGTGGAATAACCTTGATCATAGACTTTCAACAGCCGTAACCCATAGGCCACTACTACTCAAATAAATTGTATCAGAATACAACCTCAAATCTTCCTCAGAAGCATCACAATCTATGACATATTTAACTTAATCCATCGGGGATCAACCAAATCAACTTTGCAGACAATACGTCCTTTATTTCTAGAAAGCTCCCCTTATACTTATCATTCCAACGAACACTGATAGCTACTAAGCCCAATGTCCCACGGACACTACGATTCTCAAGGAATCCTCGACAAATCGCTTAATAGATTTAAGCAGACTCAAGAAATCACGCACCTTCGCAACAAACGATGGTCCTTCCCCAACCGGCCACCGCTTCAAACTTCTGTAAATTTCACAAACATGCCATCGAAGAAACAACATGCCCAAACAATACCACTTCCAACCAAACTCACATCTCCTCAATTGAGCAAACCACAAACAACCCTTCGCAGCTATGACACGCTCCTCAGACGAAACTCATGCCCCACATAAATTCATCGAACAAATCAAACTATCATTAGTGAAGCCATCATAAATAGATCAAAATACGGCCAAAAGATCATAAGATTCATATGACCTACAAAAGATGCCAACAAAATTACTAACCTCAAAATGCCACCGAAGCTCACAACAGCCGCACCTTCACCTTGAAGGCAACATCAGGTATATTCTCCCGATATCCTTAATTGACAATACTCCAAGTACAGATCGATTTAGAAAACATCGAGTACCAACCATTGATCAAACAAATCACCTACCATTTCCTAACATTCGCTTATCAAATGATTCATTTCCCAAACGAATCAAATTTCAATAATTCATAGATAACCTCATAGATTCATCGCGCTTATCTCAAAAGCATTTAACAACCCACGACAAGGCACTCAACCAATGCCTCATCGACTCTATGCAAGGTCATCAAAATCGATGTCACTCCTGACACAACCACAGCAATAACCTCAACTATCGACTAAAAGACAATTCATTTAATCTTCTCATCTAAGAAAAACAACCTCGAATTACCATACAACTAGAAAACTTTTTATAACGACATAACGACTCCCAGATGTAGCCACATATGCCAAATAAACTTGGCACATATTTTCATCAATTAACTTACAGGCACAATGATATCGATTTATCGCCTCTCGATCAGCTCTTCCTCAAATTCAACATTCATAGCCCAAATTGTAAATTAGAATATTCTTATCAAAATCGTTTACACTAATATGGTGACTTGCCAACCAAATCACCCCCAATATCACATTAAAGTCCGGTTCATCAAATAAAATTAGATCAACCAATCATTCATATCTACAAACCCAGACCGGATATCAAAATCCTCAATATTAACAGATCAAAGGTTTACCCATCAGAGATAAACTTCATCAAAGCTCGCTTTAAAAATTAGAAAAACATACAACATTTACATACAATCTCAAAGGTCACAAATTTAATCTGTGCCTTCACCAACTAAATTCACGTTCATTACTATCGCGAATGCCAAACAGAGAATGACTCTCAAAATTGCCTCCACAAAACATCTCAAGAAGTGGAATACGGCACTGAGAAGCCTACCACTGGTTTGCCTCACTCTCCAACTTATGAGTAATAGACCAAACTTCATTTGAACTGCCAGAAACCTCGAACACCTCCTCCCCTTTCTGAAGTTCAATTTAAGCCTTAATTGAGATTAACCATCCCAAAATTTTTCAAATCGGCTCACACTTAATCATTCGAAGGACTCTCCATCTTGCCTACAACAAACCATTCTTCACAAAGCAACCAAATTTTCATCTAGCTGCTGAACAGAAACATTCAAAAGATCGCTCGCATGACTCAATATAGCCTACTAATCGACTTTCCGAGTCGAATTCAAACATTTACAACCCAAAGGCTACACTTATCACGCAAGATATTCAATCAATTTCTCATTCGAGATGATCCAAAAATACCTCTCCTTACGACCTTTTCTCTGATACCACCACTGTCACGACCCGGGAACACAACATACGCAGGTCAAAAATAAAATCAATAATAAGATTTCCATCAACAACAATAACCCATCCCGGATGTGACAATCAAACATATGCATGACCCAATATAAATAAAACCCGCACAAGATCTCATCGGATATGAATCCGGACAAATAATACATGACCTGCTAACCATAATCGCAAGGGAGGTATCCAAATTTACAACTCATCCACAATACTATAACTTTAATATTTCTCATACAATGATCAAGGCACCATCCGGCCATAAATTATAACCTTAACATATCCTCGAGACCAAAAATATACCTGTAACGTCCCCGGAGCATCCGCACTGATGATATTGTCCGCTTTGGACCGTCCCCTGCCGCCAAGGCCGTCACGGGCGCCTCACGGTTTGTTCCCAGTGAGACCCTCACGGGCCCCCAAAACGCGTCGCCCAATGGAAGAGGTATCCACACCTTTATCAGCATGCTTCGTTCACCTTTCCATCCGATGTGGACTCTCCGCCCACCCCTGAGGACCAGCGTCTCGGGCTGCACACCGGACGGGATCGGCTCCGATACCATCTCAATGCGTCCAAATGGACCGTCCCTGCCGCTAATAAAACGCGTCGCCAATGGAAGAGGTATCCACACCTTTATCGAGGCATGCTTCGTTCACCTCCCCATCCGATGTGGGACTCTACAATACCAATTATAACATCTTCACTCGCCCGATCACGTCCGAGCTCTGAAAGCGTATCCATGCCACTAGTGGAAGGGATAAAACATGAAAACGTGAGCCTAGAGCTCGGCAAAGCATCATCGTAAAAAACGGTACTCATAAATCGGAAACGGGGATATCGCAAAGCAATCACGTAAAATAAAACACCATGTCCGTGAAATCCTGAAAATCGGAGATGTGTCTCGTAGTAAATCATCGTCCATATGAAATGGTCCCTCCGGACACCATTATATAAATCGCGATCCGTAAAATCTCGTGAGACGATATCATATCGTATGATCCGAGGTCACATAAGCCGTAACCCGTCACCACATCCACGTGGAGACACATACCGTCGTCCCGGATCTAAAACTCATAATGAGAAATCAAGAGAAAACCGTCGGAACTAAAACATAAATCAAAACACGTTCGGGTTTATCACATCGATCGCATTCTGAGACATTCCTATCGCCCATCCGTGGGCCAAACCACGTATCTCAAATCATCAAGACACCCAAATACGTGCGAAATACAAAGCATGCACGAAATCGGAGAACCAAAGATCAATGATACCAACTTGAGGAAGGGTTACCCTCGTCCAGGTAACCACGGCTATATATCGGATCACGATTTGGCCAGTAGCTCAAGGCCATCCATGTACTCTTGTCTCCCATAGATAAGGAACTTGCTCACTATGTTTTACCACCCGCGGCTTTGGGTGCAACCTCAAGTTTTAGTTATATATTAGGGCGTCCGAATATATTAGTTTTCCGTCGATTCCTTACGATGGTTCTCAATTAAATACACAGTGGGGCAGGTCAACATCAAATATCTTCCTTACGGCGGAAGTAGCCAATACCTCATCTTCCTTACGGCGGAAGTAGCCAATGCCTCATCTTCCTTACGGCGGAAGTAGCCAATACCTCATCTTCCTTACGGCGGAAGTAGCCAATGCCTCGGATCACAAATCGACCCCTAGGGTCTCGGACCACCATGGTCCCGTAGTGATCCCACCCCCGGCAGCATGCATGGTTAGTGCAAGGCCTGGTTCATGGTTCCACAATATACGGATACACAAATGTACATATATATCGTTCGGGTGTCCAAAATCCCTCCAAATTATAAATACCAGTACAAAACCACCGCACAACCGATAAAACATACATGCATGTATACAATTGATAAATTAAGGGTATTTAAAAATACATGCATGTTAGTAAAATCTCCCACAGTAGTCAAAATGCATCGGAAATTAAATCAAACCAAGAATAGGGCTGGAGGATACTTACCTTAACATCATACTCTGCAGATCTGAAGAAAGGATGTCCCAACCACTCTGTCAGCGCCTTTCTCTCTCCTGCCTCCCATGCTGCCCTCTCTCTCTCTGCCGCATGGCGCCTCCGCGCACACCGCCCTACGCTGCGCCGGTCATTTGCCGCCATTTAACGGCCGTCGCCGACCTTCCGGCGACCCCGTCACCGCTGTCCCCGACGTTCCCCTTTCTCTCCCAAAGAACCCTCTCTCTCCCGCGCGCCCTTCCTCTCTCCACCGTGCACGGCCTTTGCCGGCCGCTCCGCTGCCGCCGATCGACCACCTCACCACCTCACGAGGCCGTCGCCGGCCTCCTCCGCCTCACCCAGCCACCGTCGACGCCGTTAAACGGCCGTCTCTCTCCTCGCGCGACTTCTCGCCGTCGATCTCCTCCGTGCACCCACACCTCGCACCACCGTCGCACCACCTCAACCACTGACCATCGCGGCTTCACCCGCAACCCTCGTCGCTGTCGCCGCCGCCTCCTTCCTCTCCCTTCTCCTCTTCCTCCTCCTTCTTCTTCTTCGAAATCCTAGCCCCTCTTTTCTCCCCCTCATTTTCTCTCTCCCCGATTCTTGATTTCCCCCAATTTCCTTTTTCTTTCTTCTTTTCTTTTTCTTTTACCTCCTATTATTATTATTATATTATTATTATTACTTTTATTATATATATATATATATATATATATATAACTTTCTTTTATTTTAAATCCAACCGGCCTCCGGACAACATTACGGGCACACTCCGGACATTTCTAAAAATTTCATAATATTATAATTTATTTTTATCACGTCCCAAATACTCAAAATCACAATTAATATTAAAATAATCCAATTGAGATCCGGAATATCACACTCTCCCCTCCTTTTAAAAATTTCGTCCTCGAAATTTACGCATACCAATCCTTTAACAAAATAAGAACAATTCTTCCGAACTTAACCTCGATTAAAAGATTCTTCCAAAAATCTGATCATCAACACCTGATCTTTCTATCCCAATATCGGAATCAAAATCCCAACATAAAATAGCTTCTCGAAATCAATAACGATTCACACTCGATCACATGCCGACAATCAACCCATACTTCTGTCAACATACATACACAAAACACATCATCACGATCTGCCAAACTCGGAACAACGCCAATCTGTTGGCCACCTCTCCAGTCCATTGCAAAACCTCAAAAGTCTTATCGAACCTCAACCTCAATTCACCATTTGCCCGAACTGAAACTCTTCTCTTCATGACGCTTTCAGAAATATCTGACCACTCTTCTCGATCATCCAATCAGGCTACAAATCTGATCTCTTACTTCAATTCTCGAATTAATTCTTATAATCGATAACCGTGAATCCACGATTCATTGCGCCTTTCGATCAATCATTTCATCGCAACTTCATCGATTATCATGCAATTTTCTCATCTCGATAATATGTCCACAACCAAACTCAAAATAACTTTCTCAATCAAAGAGTCAACTTCATCAATCCATCATCATCTAAACAAAATTCCTCACGCCAACGCAAGCCCAAATAAAATCTCAAGGCTTCTTCTTGATTTCTTCCTTCAAGCACGAGACGCATGATCAACTCGCCACTCCACCGGGCGAAGAATCTTCGAGGTTCTTAATAAATTTAGATCACTTCACTCCATAACTCCGACAACCTCAATCGCCTCCCCCGAGCTTCCATCCAACGCATCGAGGCTCGCGAAGCAGCGTCGACTTCATGACCGCTCAAACAAAAGGATCTTCACTTGATCTTCAAAAAGCATCTTCCACAGAAAGGACTTGTTCGAGCCCAATCTTGGCAGGGGTTATTCACCGATAACTCTACAACTTCTCTGCTCAAAATGAAGATGAGAAGACATTGCCGCACAAACTCTTAATACAACTTTGATCCCGAACAACATACGCACAGTGCCGAAAAATGGATCCACCTACCTACTCCTTCGTAAACAAAATCTCCTTCTACTCCGCGAGATTTCAAACCGATCAAATCAAAGCCGCTTACTTCTCCAACATCGCAGACTCAACAAAAACCTCCACATAATCAAAGTTCTCAAACCGATTTCAAATCAAATTCTCTACCTAAGAATCCAAATCAAATCTCACCACCGAGGGCTGCTAGGACCCACATGCTTCTACTTTTTCTTATGAAAATATATATAATTTGATCCCAGACGTTAGGCCCAAAACATCACCAATAACAGCCTTAAGCGATCCAAAACTTACGTTGCTAGATGATTAACTCTTTTTCTAAAATAATTTCCTCAAACCTTTATAATCAAATTGAACCACAACTATCTCCATACAAATAACATTTCTAAATCATCAAAAGAAAGACCTCAACTGCTAACTCCAATCCATAAGTGGAATAACCTTGATCATAGACTTTCCAACACCATAACCCATAGGCCAATACTACTCAAATAAGTTGTATCAGAATACAACCTCAAATCTTCCTCGAAGCATCATCTATGACATATTTAACTTAATCCATCGGGATCAACCAAATCAACTTTGCATAATACGTCCTTTATTTCTAGAAAGCTCCTTATACTTATCATTCCAACGAACACCGATAGCTACTAAGCCCAATGTCCCCACGGACACTACGATTCTCAAGAATCCTCGACAAATCGCTTAATAGATTTAGCGAGACTCAAGAAATCACGCACCTTCGCAACAAACGATGGTCCTTCCCAACCGGCCACCGCTTCAACTTCTTGAAATTCTCACAAACATGCCATCAAGAAACAACATGCCCAAAACAATACCACTTCCAACCAAACTCACATCTCCTCAATTGAGCAAACCACAAACAACCCTTCGCAGCTATGACACGCTCCTCAGACGAAACTCATGCCCCACATAAATTCATCGAACAAATCAAACTATCATTAGTGAAGCCATCATAAATAGATCAAAATACGGCCAAAAGATCATAAGATTCATATGACCTACAAAAGATGCCAACAAAATTACTAACCTCAAAATGCCACCGAAGCTCACAACAGCGCACCTTCACCTTGAAGGCAACATCGTATATATTCTCCGATATCCTTAATTGACAATACTCCAAGTACGGATCAATTTAGAAAACATCGAATCAAACCATTGATCAAACAAATCACCTACCATTTCCTAACATTCGCTTATCAAATGATTCATTTCCCAAACGAATTAAATTTCAATAATTCATAGATAACCTCATAGATTCATCAAACATCTCAAAAGCATTTAACAACCCACGGCAAGGCACTCAACCAATGCCTCATCGACTCTATGCAAGGTCATCAAAATCGATGTCACTCCTGACACAACCACAGCAATAACCTCAACTATCGACTAAAAGACAATTCAGGCTAATCTTCTCATCTAAGAAACAGCCTCGAATTACCATACAACTAGAAAACTTTTTATAACGACATAACGACTCCCAGATGTAGCCACATATGCCAAATAAACTTGGCACATATTTTCATCAATTAACTTACAGGCACAATGATATCGATTTATCGCCTCTCGATCAGCTCTTCCTCAAATTCAACATTCATAGCCCAAATTGTAAATTAGAATATTCTTATTTAAATCGCTTATACTAATATGGTGACTTGAACAAATCACCCCCAATATCACATTAAAGTCCGGTTTATCAAATAAAATTAGATCAACCAATCATTCATATTTACAAACCCGGATCGGATATCAAAATCCTCAATATTAACAGATCAAAGGTTCACCCATCGGGATAAACTTCATCAAAGCTCGCTTTAAAAATTAGAAAAACATACAACATTTACATACAATCTCAAAGGTCACAAATTTAATCTGTGCCTTCACCAACTAAATTCACGTTCATTACTATCGCGAATGCCAAACAGAGAATGACTCTTCCAAAATTGCCTCCACAAAACATCTCAAGAAGTGGAATACGGCACTGAGAAGCCTACCACTGGTTTGCCTCACTCTCCAACTTATGAGTAATAGACCAAACTTCATTTGAACTGCCAGAAACCTCGAACACCTCCTCCCCTTTCTGAAGTTCAATTTAAGCCTTAATTGAGATTAACCATCCCAAAATTTTTCAAATCGGCTCACACTTAATCATTCAAGGACTCTCCATCTTGCCTATAACAAACCATTCTTCACAAAGCAACCAAATTTTCATCTAGTCACGAATCGAAACATTCAAAAGATCGCTCTTGTGACTCGATATAGCCTACTAATCGACTTTCCGGAGTCGAATTCAAACATTTACAACATCCAAAGGCTACACTTTATCACGCTAAGATATTCAATCAATTTCTCATTCGAGATGATCCAAAATCATCTCTCCTTGACCTTTTTCTCGATACCACCACCTTGTCACGCACTCCGGGAACACAACATACGCAGTCAAAAATAAAATCAATAATAAGATTTCCATCAACAACAATAACCCATCCCGGATGTGACAATCAAACATATGCAGGACCCAAAATAAATAAAACCCGCACAAGATCTCATCGGATATGAATCCGGAACAAATAATACATGACCTGCTAACCATAATCGCAAGGGAGGTATCCAAATTTATAACTCATCCACAATACTATAACTTCAATATTTCTCATACAATGATCAAGGCACCATCCGGCCATAAATAATAACCATAACATATCCGGACCAAAAATATACTTTAACGTCCCCGGAGCATCCGTGACCGACGATATTGTCCGCTTTGACCGTCCCCCCGCGCCAAGGCCGTGTGGCGCCTCACGGTTTTATTCCTCAGCAGACCACGGGCCCCCAAAACGCTGGGCCGCCAATGGAAGAGTATCCACACCCTTTATCGTGCATGCTTCGTTCACCTTTCCATCCGATGTGGACTCTCTGATCCACCCCCACAGGACCTGGGCGTCCCGCTGCACACCGGACCGGATCTCGGCTCGATACCATCCGTAACGTCCCCCGAGCATCCGCACTGGGACGATATTGTCCGCTTTGACCGTCCCCCGCCAAGCCGTCACGGCGCCTCACGGTTTGTTCTGTGGCACCTTCACGGGCCCCCAAAACGCGTCGCCAATGGAAGAGGTATCCACACCCTTTATCAGGCATGCTTCGTTCACCTCCCCATCCGATGTGGGACTCTACAATACCAATTATAACATCTTCACTCGCCAAAAGGAATATCTGAGCCCGATCACGTCCGAGCTCCTGAAAGCGTATCCATGCCACTAGTCTGAAGGGATAAAACATGAAAACGTGCGCCTAGAGCTCAGCAAGCATCATCGTATAAAAACAGTACTCATAAATCAGGTACAGGGATATCACAAAGCAATCACGTAAAACAAAACACCATATCCGTGAAATCCCTGAAAATCGAGGAGATGTCTCGTAGTAAATCATCGTCCATATGAAATGGTCCCTCCGGGACACCATTATATAAATCGCGATCCGGTAAAATCTCGTAGACGATATCATATCGTATGATCCGAGGTCACATAAGCCGTAACCGTCACCACATCCACGTGGAGACACATACCGGCGTCCGGATGCAAAACTCATAATGCGTAAATCAAGAGAAAAACCGCCGGAACTAAAACATAAATCAAAACATCGTTCGGTTTATCACATCGACGCACGAGACATTCCTATCGCCCATCCGTGGGCCAAACCACGTATCTCAAATCACAAAGACACCCAAATACGTGCGTAAATACAAAGCATGCACGAAATCGAGAACCAAAAGATCAATGATACCAACCCGGGAAGGGGTTACCTCGTCCAGAACTACGGCTATATATATCGGGTCGCTTAATTAGGCCGCAGCTCAAGGCCATCCATGTACTGCCTCCCATAGATAAGGAACTTGCTCACTATGTTTTACCACCCGCGCTTTGGGTGCAACCTCAAGTTTTACTTATATATTAGGACGTCCGAATATATTAGTTTTCCGTCCCGATTCCCTTACGATGGTTCTCAATTAAATACCGCGATTAAGGCAGGTCAACATCAAATATCTTCCTTACGGCGAAGTAGCCAATACCTCATCTTCCTTACGGCGGAAGTAGCCCGATGCCTCATCTTCCTTACGGGCGAAGTAGCCCGATACCTCATCTTCCTTACGGGAGTAGCTAATACCTCATCTTTCCTTACTGGCGTGAAGTAGCCAATGCCTCGGATCACAAATCGACCCTAGGGTCTCGGACCACCATGGTCTCGTAGTGATCCCACCCGCAGCATGCATGTTAGTGCAAGGCCCGGTTCATGGTTCCACAATATACGGATACACAAATGTACATATATATCGTTCGGGTGTCCAAAATCCCTCCAAATTATAAATACCCCGGTACAAAACCACCGCACAACCGATAAAACATACATGTATATACAATTGATAAATTAAGGGTATTTAAAAATACATGCATGTTAGTAAAATCTCCACAGAGTCAAAATGCATCGGAAATTAAATCAAACCAAGAATAGGGCTGGAGGATACTTACCTTAACATCATACTGCAGATTCAAGAAAGGATGTCCCGGGCACAATCGCGCCTTTCTCTCTCCTCGCTCCCATGCTGCCCTCTCTCTGTGCCATGAGCGCCTCACAGACTGGGCCCTGCTGCGGTCATCTGCCCACCCTGAACGGCCCGTCGCCCGACCTTCCCGCGACCCCGTCCACCGTCGCTGTCCCCGACGTTCCTTTCTCTCCCGCAGCAACCCTCTCTCTCCCCGCGCCCTTCCTCTCTCCACTGTGCACGGCCTTTGCCGGCCGCTCCGCTGCCGCCGATCGACCACCTCACCACCTCACGAGGCCGTCGCCGGCCTCCTCCGCCTCACCCGGCCCACCGTCGACGCCGTTCGCGGCCGTCTCTCTCCTCGCGACTTCTCGCCGTCGATCTCCTCCGTGCACCCACACTCGCACCACCGTCGCACCACCTCAACCACGACCATCGCGGCTGCCCCGCAACCTCGTCGCTATCGCCGCCGCCTCCTTCCTCTCCTTCTCCTCTTCCTCCTCCTTCTTCTTCTTCAAATCCTAGCCCCTTTTTCTCCCCCTCATTTCTCTCTCCCGATTCTTGATTTCCCCAATTTCCTTTTTTCTTTCTTCTTTTCTTTTTCTTTTACCTCCTATTATTATTATTATATTATTATTATTACTTTTATTATATATATATATATATATATATATATAACTTTCTTTTATTTTTTTAAATCCAACTCGGCCTCCGGACAACATTACGGGCACACTCCGGACATTTCTAAAAATTTCATAATATTATAATTTATTTTCACCACGTCCGAAATACCCAAAAATCAGAATTAATATTAAAATAATCTAATTGGGATCCAAAATATCACAACTGTACTTTCGACTTTTTAATTATTTTAATTATATGTATGCGTCTAATCAGATGCCAAATCATTAAAAAAAAACTTAGGAGATTTTTCAATATGAGTACCAAAATAATCTTCTACCATATAGGCGCCATCAGTAATACATAGTCTAAATACAAGTGTCCAACAGAGTTTGACAACATTGGTGGGATCACCCATCCAAAGAAATAAAGATTTCATTAAACAAAAGAGTGCAACCCAATAGAAAGAACATTAGCAACAATGATCAACAAAATCTACCTGATTTATTGAATATATATAGTTACATATTATGCGGACCAACTAAATAAATACAACCTGTCTTAATATCCGTCAAAATAATTTAAATACAAATTATAAAATAAAAATCCATCAAAAATAAAAATAATATTCAAAATATACACAGAATCCAAAATCTGCCGCAATAAATGCGTGGCTCCAACGTCATATCTCCAAATACAACGTCGGAACATAGAGATACCACTAGGTACCTGAAATCAAACCATAACTGCCTGTGAAAACTTATAAAATCATCGATACATAGTAAAAGCTAAACACACCTGAATATCATCAATATGAACAAAATACATCACCTTATCCATTCAACAAGTACACAAATCTTCCATACATATGAACAAATTCACAAAAATCATCCTTCCAACCTATCTATCTTGTGGTCACTACTCCACCTCATCGGATATTAACTCATACACATCTAAAAGTAAGAAAAATAGTAAGGGAGTAAGTGAAATACTCAATAATATATAATATAAACAAAGGTATGCATATTTATGCTTGAAAACAGATTAAGAAGATGGAACAGAATCATAATATATATTTAATATAAAACTTAATCAGAAGACCTTTTTATGTTGTATTCAAATTTCTTACTTTATTTCCGATTCCTTTAGCCTTCAAAATATGCATAAACTGATTTATCTTTAGTGATCAGGACTAATAGGTCTTACCAACTAACAGAGTAAATATTAAAAAAAAGAATTGTGTTCACTTTACACAATCGAAAGGCCTTATGCCTCTAATTCTGCGAGAGGTAATGCATACGTAACGCCATCTTATATACCACTATAATATCCTAAGGCATTTTTTTTTCAATACAATTATAATATTTTAAGGTATGTTAGTGAATATTACAATCTAAAATACAAATCCTTAATCCAATTTCATGATTACTTTTTCATATTTCAGTTGAAAACTCTGTACGAACACATTGATACTGAAAATAGATAACGAATAATTAATATTGATAATAAATACCAATACTAACAATAAAATAACAAATAAAGGATACGGATGGCAAATACCGGTATTGACGACGGATAACAAATTATAGATAAGGATGGCAGATACCGATACAGATAACAAATAACAAATTACAAATACAGACGGCAGATACCAGTACTAACGATAGATAACAAATTATAGATATGGATGAAAGATACCGGTACTGATTACGGATAACAAATTATAAAATTTTAATTTCTTGTTGCAGATTCAAATTTTATATTCTTGTTGAAACAAATACATATTTCATATACTTAGGATACTGATATAAATGTTCGTATTCTTGTAGACTTATATGGATATATGTTTTTATATTATTGTGAATTTAAATCTTAGACTTTAACAAATACTTTTTCTTAAATAATTGATGAATAGATAATTATGAATTTCATAAAATAGACAACTTTTTATCAAAAATAAATAAAATGTAATGCGGTAAACCGCATAGATAATTTAGTAAGTTTGCAATATTAATATAAATATATCGTAAATCATAATTCTCATTTCTGAATATGCAGAGGCTTGGAAAAATTAGGAAATTCTTATTGCATTAAGCAAAGCAAAACTTTATAACTTTCGGAATCCAAATTTCTCCATACAAAGAACCCAATATAATTTTCGGAATATACAAAATAATACATGCAAAATACATATGAATACATATCAAATAATTAAGGTAACTGCATTCATAAAGCTAGGGGTTCCGATTTATAAAGCAAAATTTCACGTATAACCGGAAATAACGTGAGAAATTCACATACGAGGGGCTAGGGTTCCCAGTGAAATACAATACCTCGCAAAACTAGGGTTCCGATTTTTAAGTCTGGCTAATTACTACTGCCAAAATTCTTGTCAAAACTCATATATTATCCAAATTAAATCAAATCAAATCAAATTTAATTTACCCGTTGCTTTTTTATTTTAATATATATAAATATTTGAATAATAATTTTCTAAAACATTTATATTTATGTAAATGTATTTTCTAAAAATATACAATAAATATCATATGTATTTGCATAAAATGTGATACTTTGGAAAACTTAAACTTTATATTAGATTAATTTTTTTCTCTATTTTTTAAATTGATGGAAATTTTAACCACATCTTAAATTTATTTATCTTCTAAAATTACAATTCTTAATGTCACACGTTATAAAATTTTAGATTTCTCAAAATAAATAAATATAAATTCAATCAGTAATAAGACATTTTCCAAATTAAATTAATTAAAATATTCAACCACCGATTTTTCACGGCAATCCCGTCTCCTCAATCCCCGTCAGCAAATTCTCACCCGAATTCCCTATAACACGTTTTTATTGTTTAGGTTATTTTATTACTATATATAAGGGTTTATAAAAAAATTGATACTGTACTTTCAACTTTTAAATTATTTTAATTATATGTATGCGTCTAATCAGATACCAAATCATTAAAAAAAAAGTTAGGAGATTTTTTAATATGAGTACCAAAATAATCTTCTACCATATAGGCGCCATCAGTAATACATAGTCTAAAGACAACGGTCCAACAGAGTTTGACAACATTGGTGGGATCACCCATCCAGTAAGTAAAGATTTCATTAAACAGTAGTGCAACCCAATGGAAAGAACATTAGCAACAATGATCAACAAAATCAACCTAATTTATTGAATATATATAGTTACATATTATGCGGACCAACTAAATAAATACAACCTGTCTTAATATCCGTCAAAATAATTTAAATACAAATTATAAAATAAAAATTCATCAAAAATAAAAATAATATTCAAAATATACACAGAATCCAAAATCTGCCACAATAAATGCGTGGCTCCAACGTCATATCTCCAAATACAATGTCGGAATATAGAGATACCACTAGACTTAAAATCAAACCATAACTACCCTAATAAAAATATATAAAATCATCGATATATAGTAAAAGCTAAACACACCTGAATATCATCAATATGAACAAAATACATCACCTTATCCATTCAACAAGTACACAAATCTTCCATACATATGAACAAATTCACAAAAATCATCCTTCCAACCTATCTATCTTGTGGTCACTACTCCACCTCATCGGATATCAACTCATACTCATCTAAAAGTAAGAAAAATAGTAAGGGAGTAAGTAAAATACTCAATAATATATAATATAAACAAAGACATGCATATTTATGCTTGAAAACAAATTAAGAAGATGGAACAGAATCATAATACATATTTAATATAAAACTTAATCAGAAGACCTTTTTATGTTGCATTCAAATTTCTTACTTTATTTCCGATTCCTTTAGCCTTCAAAACATGCATAAACTGATTTATCTTTAGTGATCAGGACTAATAGGTCTTACCAACTAACGGAGTAAATATTAAAAAAAGAATTGCGTTCACTCGACACAATCGAAAGGCTTTATGCCTCTAATTATGCGAGAGGTAATGCATACATAACGCCATCTTATATACCACTATAATATCCTAAGGCATTTTTTTTTCAATACAATTATAATATTTTAAGGTATGTTAGTGAATACTACAATCTGAAATACAAATCCCTGGTCCAATTTCATGATTACTTTTTCATATTTCAGTTGAAAACTCTGTACGAACACATTGATACTGAAAATAGATAACGAATAATTAATATTGATAATAAATACCAATACTAACAATAAAATAACAAATAAAGGATACGGATGGCGGATAATGTATTGACGATGAGATAACAAATTATAGATAAGGATGGCAGATACCGATACAGATAACAAATAACAAATTACAAATACAGACGGCAGATACCAGTACTGACGATAGATAACAAATTATAGATATGGATGAAAGATACCGGTACTGATTACGGATAACAAATTATAAATTTTTAATTTCTTGTTGCAGATTCAAATTTTATATTCTTGTTGAAACAAATACATATTTCATACACTTAGGATACTGATACACGTCTACCTAGTGACGTGGTTATCCAGCACTTCGCCCACACCGTATGGCATCAAGAATTTCATTTTGAGGTGCGGTATCGAAGTGATGGCATCGAATATTGTTAAGCACGAGCGGCCTAATATAACGTTGTATACTAAGAGTAGATCGACTACCGAGAAGGTAGGTATACGACTTGCTGTTTTCAGGTATGTGCCCAAGGTAACCTTCAACTGAATTGTCCCTTGGACGGGTACCGGCTCATTGTTAAAGCCGTACAACGGGCCTTCGACAGGTTTTAATTGACTATTTTTTAAACGAAGTTTAAAAAATGCATCAAGGTAGAGTAAGTCACGCGAACTTCCACTATCAATGAATACTCATTTCAATTGGTAGTCGACGCTACCGTCTGAAACGAGCGTGGATACAATAAAGGGATCTGCATGGGGGAAATTACATATGCTAATTCACTGTCACTAAAACTAATAACATTGTCCGCAGTGTGTTACTTCTTCCTCCCAATCTGTTGTTCCTTATTATCTGTCGGATTCTTGGCCGGTTGAGTAGTGATCATATTGACCACTCCTACTGTAACCCGATTCCGTGGAGGGGAAGGCTCTTGTCCTTCTCCGCCTGCAGTGCCTGAGCTCTAGCCAGTGCTCTTCACAAACCTGGTGAGATGGCCCCATGGATCAACTCTTCTATCTTCCACTGGAGAGTCTTGTAGTCCTCTGTGGAAAGTCCGGGAGATCAATAAAAATTGTAGTACTTAGCCAAATTTCCTCCCTCCTCCTTCTTAAGTGGTTTTGCCCACTTAAGGAACTTCTCCCCATGAATCTGCATGAGGACGTTCGAAAGTGTATCGGTCAAGGGCGTTAGGCTGATCGGCCCGTAGACCTTACGCTCTGGCAGTCCGGTCCTATGGTGCTTCCTGCGGGAGTGATCACCGCAGTTGAACTTCCTCTTTCCCTCCCATGAGAATGAACGAGGCTATTCGGTCTGCTCGGGATGCTTAGCCTCGTTGGCCTCCTTTGCTACCGCGTAAACTCGGGTGATAGATTTCGCCTCCCAAAAGGTCTGCGAGTTTTTTTTGCACCAGGTGCCTGAAGAAGTCCCCATATGTCAGTGCGGAGATGAAACCTCCTCCGTGAGCCTGAGGATCCGCCTGACCTCTGCCACGAAGCGATCTAGAAACTTCCGTGAATTCTCTCCCTACTTCTACTTAATGTAAGAGAGGTGCCAAGGCTGCTTCTTTTCTCGGCGACTGGAGGCGTACAGTCAACTCCCTGAAATTTCTGATCGAGTCTAAGGGGAGTTGGTGGAACCATATACGAGTGTCCCTTTCAAGGTGAGAGAGAAGTAGCAGTACATTGCTGCATTCTCTAACCCTTATAGACTCAGATGGGTGCAAAAATAATCGAGATGATCCATTGGATCAGCACTCCCATTGTAAGAATCAAGGGGAGGCATCTTGAACTTGGCTGGCATCGGACGGTTCAAGATCTCCATTGTGAAAGGAGATTTATTCAGATCGATGGCGTGCTCATCGACCTTGAACACACGGTTCCAAATCTTCTCCAACATGGGATCAATCCTAGCAGCATTGGCTGAACTTTTAGAGTTGAGATAAGTCCTCAACTCCGTTCATTCTCTAGTGTGGCCAATAGCCGATCGACTACTACCACTAGTAGACTTGATGACCGAAGAGGCTTCCTCCTAGGCCTGGGTCCTGATCTCCACCAGAGAGTATCGAGGGTTCTTTCATTCCAAACTTTCCTCAGGAGTCATACTTCCCGAGTGCTCTTTAAACCTAGGCCGGCTTGGAGCGCGTGAGGACTCAGATGTCTGGATGTTGGTCGACCTTCTGGGTTTTCTAGCTGGCTTCTTCTTCCTCTGGCCTCCTCTCTTGGAGGCCGATGCAAGGACTGCTGTAGGCGGAGCCCCTACTAAGAGTGCTTCTGGCGAGAGCAGAGCATTTAGAGTATCTTGTTGGTATTTTGCATGTATTCCACTAGATGCTGAAAAAAGGGTGTGGGCATCCCGTTGACCGTCCTGTTGACCATGGTAATAGCAGCGTGGTTTTGGTTTGGAGAAGTCACGTTTCTAGCGGGCTTGCTAGCTTGCGTTCTTGTGTTCACCATTCTGGTCTGCTTAGAAGGTAAAATTGAGAAAAGTTTATGAAAAAATATGGTAGGCTTTTTGTAAGTGCTTCTCACAGACGGCGCCAACGATGCATCAATAGATCCAAGTTTTGAATAAATTTGGGTCGACTTGATCGTCTAGATCCAGTTCCATTCACCAAGTTTGGACCCTACACACCACTACAGCAAATAAGAGGTCAGGTGCTGGCGGGATGTTATCTCACCGAAAATACTCCGACGCTCAAGTCAGTAATTAGCCTTCGACTTTTAAGAAGGGAAATGAAAATAAGAGCAGAGAGAGAAGATGAAGAGTGTTTGAGATGAGTGTTTGGTTTTAGACGTGAGAGGCATTCTTATTACTCGTGAGGAGCATAGTCTCTCAGCCCTGTATTCGCAAGGAACGTAGAAAGAGAGAGTGTGTGAGTTTAAGTTCTGTAAGTGTGAGAGCTTGAAGAACTGTCAAAGTACTAAGAAAGCTTTTTAGTAGAGAAGTGAGCATCTGAAGTCTGTGTAATGGGCTTGTATGATCTCAATAGTGAGCATTGTAATCTTAGAAGTGAGCATGCCCTGGAGTGGAGATTCCATAGATTTTTATAGATGAAGTGTTGGGCGGCTTTCCTTGGGCAGGAAGGCGTGATTCCTACACTCTGCCGGGCGACCTTCCTTGGGTAGGAAAGCTTGATTTCTACAATCTGTTGGGATTGCTTTTTTTCCTAGCAGGCAACGGCTATCAGAATTACTCGCCTTTCTTCTGCATCTTGTTACCGTTAGAGTTTACAGTGGACAGGATGAGAGAATCTAGCTCTTTTCTTATGGAAGGGGCGCTAAATCTGTTGGTACCTGTTACAGTGCAGATTGTCTTCTAGAAAGGCACAAAATCAAGGAAGAGAACTGTTGCTGGTCGTGTGCAGATGTGTTGTCCCAATTGGGCCTGGCCCACGTGAGGTTTGCTCTTTTGGGCCGGCCTATTGTAGTACTTTTGGTTAATAGAAATGTTAACCGTCATATGGGGAGCCTGTTGGCCGCCCAATTTGGCCTCTCATCCGAACAACGCTTGGGGTTGACCGTCCAAACGCGCATTTAGACCATAGTGGATTTAGGCTATTTCTCTTATTCGCCAAATTACTGTAGGCGTCTCCATCAAAATTTTTAGATATTGCACATATAAGAGATTAAATCATAAAATAACGCCTAGATTACTTTGGACACTTAAAATACAGAATAAATAAAACATATATGAAGAAAATCTAATCAATTATAATAAATAAATAAATAAATAAAGTGATAAACCAATTAAAACTTGGAGCCAGATAACAAAATTAATTTAAACTATTTATAATATTACACTAAATCATCATCGTCATTATTATTATAAAATGACATCTAACTCCCAAATCATTTTTATTTTTTATTTATTAATTGTTCATTCGCAGACTACAAAATGCCAGCGTGAGGAAGGAAGGAGACCTGATGAGGAAGACGATGCATCGAGCGTGGCGCTTTGGCATGCTCTGTGCTCTCCTTGCCTGCTTAGCTCCTCCGATCACTGTTCATTCGCAGGACCAATCAGGTGTTTGCTTTCTCAATCCAACCATTTTTATTTTTATTTATTATTATTATTTTTTATTATTTTTATTTTTGTTGGTTTTAGGTTTGGCCAAACTCTGAATGCATGAACTCTGATAAATCTCTTCAAAGGATTTTTAAGATTTGGTTTTAAGTTTAAGGATTAAATTCTCACATGAGTTTTTTCTTAATTATAGTAGTAGATTATTAAATTCAGTAAGTTAAAAAATCCCACCTTTTAGGTATAAGCAAACTTCAGATATATAAATTCATTCATAAAGATCTTATATCGTACAAATTCAAGCACAGCTGTTCCCATCACTACTATAATTCAAATAATCACTTACATGTTACTTTTAAATCTCATAAAATTTATTTTTTATGGCAAAAAATTCACATGCCGGTGTTTTTATCATAAATAATAGTAATAAGAGATTATTAATATTAGTAAGAAGATAAAATTTTAAAAATCTTACTTAATAGGTTTGGCCAAACTTTGGAAGCATGATTTCATCTACAAAGGCTTACATCGAATAAATTATGGAACAATATATTCCAATTACTATTATATTTTTTTTAGGATCGATCAGGTATTTACTTTTTAATCCCATAAATTTATTTATTTATTTATCTATTTTGGTACAAGGAAGAATCACAAATTTATTTATTTATTTTTGTATAAAATAATTATCATGATAGTCTTTTTTTCTAATTAAAAGTAATAGAATATCACATCCAATAAGAAAATAAAATCTCAAAAATTTCACTTGGGTACCTAGCCAAACTCTAGAGGCATGATTTCTCTTATAAGACCTTAAACCAAGTAAATTCAGTTATATCTATTTTAAATATTAATGTAGTTCAAGGACTAATTAAGTCTTTGCTTTTCAATACAATAAATATAGTTTTTTATTTTATAATAAAGAATCATCGTTCATATTTTTTTTTTCTAATTGATAATATTAAAATATTATACCCTTAAAAAAAAATAAAATCTTAAAAATTTTATTACACGAGAATGGCCAAACTCTAAATATATAATTTTATTTGTAAAAAGTATAGCACATAGCTTCTAATCACTATTATAATTTTCAGGATCAATTAGCTATTTACTCTCAAAATATGTAACATGAAGATTTTTTAAATATGACAAAGAATTATCCTCCTATTTTTTTTATAATTAATAATAATAGATTATTAAACCCAATTAAAAAATAATTTTTTAAAATTCTCAATTATGTCAAACTCTAAATGGATAATTTCATCGACTTTAACTAGGTAAGTCTAAGCACAGTGTAGAGTCCCACATCGGATGGGGAGGTGAACGAAACACGCCTGATAAAGGGTGTGGATACCTCTTCCATTGGCGACAAGCGTTTTTGGGCCCGTGAGGTCCGGGGAACAAAACCGTGGCGCTGTGGCGGGGACGGCCTTAGCGGCGATGTCTACTCGGGACGGCAGTCCAAAGCGGACAATATGTGCCGAATCGGTGCGGATGCTCGGGGGCGTTACGATAAAGGGTGGTATCGTGGCCGGATCGGTTCGGTGTGGGACAGCCGAGGACCCGAGGGCCAGGTCCCGAGGGGGTGGGTGTGGAAGTCCCCACATCGGATGGGGAGGTGAACGAAACACGCGATAAAGGGTGTGGATATCTCTTCCATTGGCGACGCGTTTTGGGGGCCCGTGAGTGCCGGGAACAAAACCGTGAGGCGCCTGTGACGGCCTTAGCGGCGGGGGCGGTCCAAAAGCGACAATACGTCCCGGTCACGGATGCTCCGGGCCGTTCTGAGATGGTATCGGGCCGGGGATCCGGTCAGTGTGCAGCCCAGGACCTGTCCCTCCCCCAGGGTGGACTGTAGAGTCCCACATCGGATGGGGGAGGTGAGCAGCACGCCCGATAAAGGGTGTGATACCTCTTCCATTGGCGGCGCGTTTGGGGGCCCGAGGGTCTGCCCGGGAAACAAACCGTGGGCGCCTGTGACGGCCTTAGCGGGGGGGATTGTCAAAGCGGACAATATCGTCGGTGTGGATGCTCGGGACGTTACCGAGATGGTATCGAGCCGGATCCATTCGGTGTGCAGCCGAGGCGCCTGGTCCCGAAGTGGGGATCAGAGTCCCACATCGGATGGGAGGTGAACGGGTACGCGATAAAGGGTGTGGATACCTCTTCCATTGGCGACGCGTTTTGGGGGCCCGAGGGTCTGCGGGAACAAAACCGTGAGGCGCCACCATGACGGCCTCGCGCGGGGGCGGTCCAAGCGGACAATATCGCCAGTGCGGATGCTCGGGACGTTACGGATGGTATCGAGCCGGGATCCCGTCCGGTGTGCAGCCCGAGACGCCCAGGTCCCCGAAGGGGTGGATGTAGAGTCCCATCGGATGGGAGGTGAGCAAGCACGCGATAAAGGGTGTGGATACCTCTTCCATTGGCGTGCGTTTTGGGGGCCGTGAGGGTCTGCCAGAACAAAAACGTGGCGCCACAGGCAGCGGCCTTGGCGGCGGGGGGCCGGTCAAAAGCGGACAATATCGTCAGTGCGGATGCTCCGGGGACGTTACACGGATGGCAGATACCGGTATTGACGACGGATAACAAATTATAGATAAGGATGGCAGATACCGATACTATTGGGGATCACTCCCGTGAAGAAGTTCTAGCAAACTGAGAACTAGACCGGTCTGGCGGGCAAGGCCCAGACGGTCAACGGAATGTTTACCAGATTGGTGAGCAAGCCTTCAGACGGTCAATGGGGAGTTGACCGGATTGGCGGCTAACATGGCCGATTCTATGTTAACCGTCTTGGAGGTTAAGTTAACCGGTTCTTTGGAGAATTCTGGAGGACAACTACTAAGACGGTCAACAGAAGTGTTGACCGGCCGTAAAGAACACAGCGGACTACAATGGCGACGTTTTGGAAATTCTGTTCGATGCCAACTCAGTAAATTTCTTGAAGATCTGTGATCGCAGGCAGTTACGCTGAAGACGGTTTTTTCTGGCAGGAATATTCATATTGTAGAAAAGAATTAATTTTATTCAGTGTGGGTGTGGTGTGTGTATTAGAGAGAAAAACCTAGTTTCTGTGAGAGTGATTATTATTGATGTATGTGAGAAAAAGAGAAAAACGGTGAAGGAGTGCTCTTCGATTTCTCTTTGTTCTCTACTATTGTCTCCAAAATCTCAGATAGTGAAATACGTTTCAGTGGACGGATTGTCCCGTGGTTTTTCCCTTGATTGAGAAGGGTTTTCCACGTAAAATCTTGTGTTCATTGTTTATTTTCTATTTCTCTTCTTTGTTGCTACATTGAATTGGGAAAGAATTCCACCCCTCTTTCCCAACAAGTGGTATCAGAGACAGGTTCTATTCTTTGTTTCAATGGCATCTTCGTCATCGAAAAATCTGCCGTTCAATATTGAGCAGTTTAACGGGCATGGCAACTTCATCCTCTGGCAAGAGAGGATGAAGAATATTCTGATGAGGGAAGGGACAGTGAAGGCGCTGAAGAAGAAGGACGAGAAACCTGAAAATCTGACTGACGATGAATGGCAAGACAAGAGAGATTTTGCAAAGCGCACCATCAAAGCGTAATCCAAGGACAACACTCTCCAAAGAAGTTCTTGGCTTAAGCGTCCGAGGAGGTTTGGGAGAAGGCTGGAAAGTCGTTACAAGTCAAATCTCGACAACGGACTACACATGAAGAAGCGGTTTATGGCTTACGGCTATACGAAGGAGGGAGTTTCGAAAAACACTTGGATGAGTTTAATCGGATATTGACGCAGATGTCTGCGCTTGATGAAGAGATAAAAGAGGAGGACAAGGCGCTGGTCCTGTTGGCTTCACTGCCGGCCTCCTATGACCATATTGTTACAACTCTGCTGTTTGGCAAGGACACTTTGAGGTTGGATGAGGTCATTGCCTCGCTGCTCATGAATGAGTCCAGGAGGTCGCAAGGAACCTCATCATCTTCTCATTCTGAGGTCCTGGTGACCGAATCCAGGGGAAGAAGCAAAGGTCGCCACCAGAAACCGGGAGAGAAGAGTCGCAGCAAGTCACGATCCAGATACCAAAATTTGGAGTGCCATCATTATGGCAAAAAGGGCCACATTAAGAAGCATTGCTTCAAATGGAAGCGAGAAAATGCAGAAAAGGAGAAAAGTGACAAAGGACACGGCGAGGAAACGTCCTCCGTCTCAATAGTCACAAGTGGTGATCTCCCCACGTGGACGTGTCGGAGAGGTGGCAAACTTGATGTCTCTGGAATTTGGATGGGTGATTGATTCGGGTTCTACTCTACATGTCACGTCTCGGAAGGAATTATATACATCCTATACTTGAGAGATTTTGGAGTAATTAGGATGGGTAACAAAAATTTCTCCTGTTGTAGGCAGAGGAGATATTGTTTTGGTCACAAAATAATGGCACGAAGTGTTGTTGAAGGATGTGCATCACGTTCCCGACATTCGCCAGATGTCATCTCGGCCGGTCGGGCTTGGATGATGAGGGCTCTTTACACCTTACCGTGAAGGTGAATGGAAGTTGACCGCAGGGTCTTTGTTGCAGCGAGAGGAAAAAGTGCTCGTGGTCAGCATGTGATGGAGGTCCGTGCCATGGCCGGAGATGTAAATGCTGCAATTTGTAAGGAAATAGAGGATTTGTGGCACGGAGGTTGGGCCACATGAGCGAAAAGGGGTTTGTCCTACTTGGCCGGGAAGGGTCTAATCAAAGGAACGAAAAGAGGACGGGATAAAACGTGTCCTCATTGCACAGCCAGAAGCAGAGAGGAGAGTCTCATTTCATGGAGACTTGTCCGGCCCAAAGGCGGAGCTCTTAGAGCTTGTTCACACAGACGTGTGTGGTCCGTTCAAAGAAAAGTCAATTGGTGGTGCTCGGTATTTTGTTTCCTTTATTGTATTACGTTCAAGAAAGTCAGGGGTTTACCCACTAAAGACCAAGGATCGGTCCTTAGTATTTTTGAGCGCTTTCATGCTCTTGTGGAGCGTCGAGACGGGAAGAAGGCGAAGGCCGTCCGTAGTGATAACGGCCGCGAATACTTGGGGCCTTTTGATGCCTACTGCCGGTTGCATGGTATTAGGCATCAGAAAACGCCACCAAAGACTCCACAGTTGAATGGAGTGACAGAACGGATGAATCGTACGCTCTTAGAGAGAGTACGTTGTATGCTCTCTGAAGCAAAACTTAAGGCATCATTTTGGGCAGAAGCACTCCGGACGGTGGCTTATATTATCAACAGGTCGCCAAGCAAGCCACTTATGGGTGAAGTGGCAGAAAAGATATGGACAGGCGTAGAACCGTCCTATGATCATTTGCGAGTGTTCGGATGTAAAGCGTTCGTACACGTTCTAAGAGATGAAAGGACGAAACTGGAGCTAAAGACGATGCAATGCGTCTTTCTGGGCTATGGAGAGGATGAACTGGGTTACAGATTTTATGACCCTGTTACTAGAAATCGTCCGCTCAAGAGATGTCACATTCTTTGAGAATGAGACGATCAAAGACATTAGCGGAAGGAAAGTTGTAATGATAAATGAGACGGACAAAGTGAGTATTGAAGATGTCCGTCTGTATCGATAAATTGGTTCGAGCAGTGTGCAGGATTGGCCGACTGAGGTTATAGAGGCGATTGAAAATACTCGAGAGGACATGGTGCACAGACAATGACCGGACCGAGTCATGCCTCGGCCCGGCCGAAGAAGTCGCTCTTAGACGATCCTCAAAGCAGACTGACCGTCCGTTAAATCTGTCCTCCGATGAATATGTAATGCTTTGGTCTTTGGTGAGCACGAAGATTATGAAGAGGCTATGAGCGGAGAAGGTAAGGAGAAATGGCCGGAGGCCATGAAGGATGAGATGAGTTCCCTTCATGAGAACCATACTTTTGATCTCGTTACACTTCCCAGGGGAAAGCCTTTAAAAATAAATGGGTTTTTTCGAGTGAAAACGGACGAGAACACCAAAGGAGCCGAGTACAAGGCACGATTGGTGGTGAAAGGATTCGACAACGGAAAGGAATTGACTTTGATGAGATATTTGCTCGGTAGTAAAAATGTCCTCCATAACAGTGGTCTTGGGCACAATTGCCGCCCGGGACCTTGAGGTGGAGCAAATGGATGTCCGGACTGCATTCCTCCATGGAGAACTTGAGGTGGAGATTTACATGGAACAGCCCGAAGGTTTTGAGGCTAAAGGAAAGGCAGACTTATGCTGTCGCTTGAAGAAAAGTCTATATGGCTTAAAACAAGCTCCTCGGCAGTGGTACAAGAAGTTCGAGTCTGTTATGTCCAGCCAAGGATACCGGCGGACTACTCGTGACCACTGTGTATTCGTGCAGAGGTTTGCCAATGATGATTCTGTCATCCTTCTCTTATATGTGGATGACATGTTAATAGTTGGACGAAATGTTGACCGAATAAAGAAGCTGAAGGAGCAGCTTGGATGATCATTTGCCATGAAGGACCTTGGATCGGCGAAACAAATTCTGGGAGTTAGAATTGTACGCGATCGGAAGGCAAAAAGATTGTGGTTGTCTCAAGAAAACTACCTTGAGAAAGTGCTTCAGCGGTTCAACATGGACAAGTCGAAGCCTGTGAACACACCCTTGGCGAATCATTATAAACTGAGCACTCGTCAATGTCCGTCCTCAGATGATGAGAAAAAATACATGAAAGACGTTCCCTATTCTTCTGCTGTGGGAAGTCTAATGTATGCTGGTATGCACCAGGACAGGGCATAGCTCATGCCATTAGGGTGTTAGTCGTTTTCTATTTAATCAAGACCAAGGAGCATTGGTCCAGCGATTAAATGGATCATGCGATACATTCGAGGAACCACGAAGAGGTGCTTATGTCTTGAAGTGACAAACCCGCGATTGATGGGATATTCGAGATGCGGACATGGCCGGAGACATTGACTCACGCAAATCTACATCGGTTATTTGGTAACCTTTGCGGGCGGGCAGTTTCTTGGCAATCCAAGCTACAAAAGTGTGTAGCTCTATCCACAATCAATCCGAATATATTGCAATTACAGGGCGTGCAAGGAGATGTTGTGGATGAAGAAATTTGTTCAAGAGTTGGGTCTTCAACGGAGAAGTACAGCTATGATCTCGTGATAGTCGAGTGCAATACATCTCTGTAAAAACTCTTCATTTCACTCGAGATCCAAGCACATTGATGTACGGTACCATTGGATAAGGGACGTGCTAGAGGCTGGTTTGTTATCCTTTGAAAAGATCGAGTGCGAAGATAATGGGGTAGACATGATGACTAAGATTCTACCAAGAGGAAGAATGAAGTATCTTTGCCAAGAAAGCCGGGCTAATGGATCCAACTTCCTCGCGGTCGTGAGGGAAGTTTGTTGGGGATCACTCCCGTAAGAAGTTCTAGCAAGGCGAGAACTAGACCGGTCGGCGGGCAAGGCCCAGGCCTGAGTCAACGGAATGTTTGCAGGATTGGTGAGCAAGCCTTCAGACGGTCAATGGGGAGTTGACCGTATTGGCGGCTAACATGGCCGATTCGATGTTAACCGTCTTGGAGGTTAAGTTAACCGGTTCTTTGGAGAATTCTGGAGGACAACTACTAAGACGGTCAACAGAAGTGTTGACCGGCCATAAAGAACACAGACGGACTACAGCTGGCCGCACGTTTTGGAAATTCTGTTCGATGCCAACTCAGCAAATTTCTTGAAGATCTGTGATCACAGGCAGTTACACTGAAGACGGTTTTTTCTGGCAGGAATATTCATATTGTAGAAAAGAATTAATTTTATTCAGTGTGGGTGTGGTGTGTGTATTAGAGAGAAAAACCTAGTTTCTGTGAGAGTGATTATTATTGATGTATGTGAGAAAAAGAGAAAAACGGTGAAGGAGTGCTCTTCGATTTCTCTTTGTTCTCTACTGTTGTCTCCAAAATCTCAGATAGTGAAATACGTTTCAGTGGACGGATTGTCCCGTGGTTTTTCCCTCGATTGAGAAGGGTTTTCCACGTAAAATCTTGTGTTCATTGTTTATTTTCTATTTCTCTTCTTTGTTGCTACATTGAATCGGGAAAGAATTCCACCCCTCTTTCCCAACAGATACAGATAACAAATAACAAATTACAAATACAGACGGCAGATACCAGTACTGATGATAGATAACAAATTATAGATATGGATGAAAGATACCGGTACTGATTACGGATAATAAATTATAAATTTTTAATTTCTTGTTGCAGATTCAAATTTTATATTCTTGTTGAAACAAATACATATTTCATACACTTAGGATACTGATACAAATTTTCGTATTCTTGTAGACTTATATGGATATATATTTTTATATTATTGTGAATTTAAATCTTAGACTTTAACAAATACTTTTTCTTAAATAATTGATGAATAGATAATTATGAATTTCATAAAATAGACAACTTTTTATCAAAAATAAATAAACAGATAACGGTAAACCGCACAGATAATTTAGTAAGTTTGCAATATTAATATAAATATATCGTAAATCATAATTCTCATTTCTGAATATGCAGAGGCTTGGAAAAATTAGGAAATTCTTATTGCATTAAGCAAAGCAAAACATTATAACTTTCGGAATCCAAATTTCTCCATACAAGGAACCCAATATAATTTTCGGAATATACAAAATAATACATGCAAAATACATATGAATATATATCAAATAATTAAGGTAACAGCATTCATAAAGCTAGGGGTTCCGATTTATAAAGCAAAATTTCACGTATAACCGGAAATAGCAGGAGAAATTCACATACGAGGGCTAGGGTTCCCAGTGAAATACAATACCTCGCAAAACTAGGGTTCCAATTTTTAAAGTCGGCTAATTACTACTGTCGAAATTCTTGTCAAAACTCATATATTATCCAAATTAAATCAAATCAAATCAAATTTAATTTACCGATGGCTTTTTTATTTTAATATATATAAATATTTGAATAATAATTTTCTAAAACATTTATATTTATGTAAATGTATTTTCTAAAAATATACAATAAATATCATATGTATTTGCATAAAATGTGATACTTTGGAAAACTTAAACTTTATATTAGATTAATTTTTTTCTCTATTTTTTAAATTGATGGAAATTTTAACCACATCTTAAATTTATTTATCTTTTAAAATTACAATTCTTAATGTCACACGTTACAAAATTTTAGATTTATCAAAATAAATAAATATAAATTCAATCAGTAATAAGACATTTTCCAAATTAAATTAATTAAAATATTCATCCACCCATTCTTCACGGCAATCCCTTCTCCTCAATCCCCGTCAGCAAATTCTCACCCGAATTCCCTATAACACGTTTTTATTGTTTAGGTTATTTTATTACTATATATAAGGGTTTATAAAAAAAAGTTGATACTGTACTTTCTACTTTTAAATTATTTTAATTATATGTATGCGTCTAATCAGATGCCAAATCATTAAAAAAAAAGTTAGGAGATTTTTCAATATGAGTACCAAAATAATCTTCTACCATATAGGCGCCATCAGTAATACATAGTCTAAATACAAGGGTCCAACAGAGTTTGACTACGTTGGTGGGATCACCCATCCAGTAAATAAAGATTTCATTAAACAGTAGTGTAACCAAATAGAAAGAACATTAGCAACAATGATCAACAAAATCTACCTGATTTATTGAATATATATAGTTACATATTATGCGGAACAACTAAATAAATACAACCTGTCTTAATATCCGTCAAAATAATTTAAATACAAATTATAAAATAAAAATGCATCAAAAATAAAAATAATATTCAAAATATACACAGAATCCAAAATCTGCCACAATAAATGCGTGGCTCCAACGTCATATCTCCAAATACAACGTCGGAACATAGAGATACCACTAGGTACCTGAAATCAAACCATAACTGCCTGTGAAAACATATAAAATCATCGATACATAGTAAAAGCTAAACACACCTGAACATCATCAATATGAACAAAATACATCACCTTAACCATTCAACAAGTACACAAATCTTCCATACATATGAACAAATTTACAAAAATCATCCTTCCAACCTATCTATCTTGTGGTCACTACTCCACCTCATCGGATATCAACTCATACTCATCTAAAAGTAAGAAAAAATAGTAATGGAGTAAATAAAATACTCAATAATATATAATATAAACAAAGACTTGCATATTTATGCTTGAAAACAAATTAAGAAGATGGAACAGAATCATAATACATATTTAATATAAAACTTAATCAGAAGACCTTTTCATGTTGCATTCAAATTTCTTACTTTATTTTCGATTCCTTTAGCCTTCAAAATATGCATAAATTGATTTATATTTAGTGATCAGGACTAATAGCTCTTATCAACTAACGGAGTAAATATTAAAAAAAAAAAATTGTGTTCACTCCACACAATCGAAAGGCCTTATGCCTCTAATTCTGCGAGAGGTAATGCATACGTAACGCCGTCTTATATACCACTATAATATCCTAAGGCATTTTTTTTTCAATACAATTATAATATTTTAAGGTATGTTAGTGAATACTACAATCTGAAATACAAATCATTGGTCCAATTTCATGATTACTTTTTCATATTTCAGTTGAAAACTCTGTACGAACACATTGATATTGAAAATAGATAACGAATAATTAATATTGATAATAAATACCAATACTAACAACAAAATAACAAATAAAGGATACGGATGGCAGATACCGGTATTGACGACGGATAACAAATTATAGATAAGGATGGCAGATACCGATACTGATAACAAATAACAAATTACAAATACAGACGGCAGATACCAGTACTGACGATAGATAACAAATTATAGATATGGATGAAAGATTCCAGTACTGATTACGGATAACAAATTATAAATTTTTAATTTCTTGTTGCAGATTCAAATTTTATATTCTTGTTGAAACAAATACATATTTCATACACTTAGGATACTGATATAAATCTTCGTATTCTTGTAGACTTATATGGATATATATTTTCATATTATTGTGAAATTATATTTTAGATTTTAACAAAAACTTTTTCTCAAATAAGCCCGATGAACAGACAATTATAAATTTCATAAAATATATGACTTTTTATCAAAAATAAATAAACAGATAACGGTAAACCATACAGGTAATTTAGTAAATTTGTAATATTAATATAAATATATCGTAAATCATAATTCTCATTTCTGAATATGCAAAGGCTTGGAAAAATTATGAAATTCTTACTGCATTGAGCAAAGCAAAACATTATAACTTTCGAATCTAAATTTCTTCATACAAGGGACCCAACATAATTTTCGGAATATATAAAATAACACATATAAAATACATATGAATAAATATCAAATAATTAAGGTAACAACATTCATAAAGCTAGGGGTTCCGATTTATAAAGCGAAATTCCACGTATAACCGAAAATAACGGGAGAAATTCACATACGAGGGCTAGGGTTCTCAGGTGAAATACAATACCTTGCAAAACTTCCAAATTGAACACAAAATCTACATATATGCATGTTTAAGATATGGGTATTTCAAAATATATGCTTAGATGAATATTAAAATAAAAATACTTGAAAGGAACGGAACGAAAGGTGTAACAAGAGAAAGAAAAGTATATGAGTGTATCTGCCTAAACGACGGGTCCTCACATAGCTCCGAAAGATTCTTGACATTAGAATTCGGAGAAGCCTTGAAATTTCTTTGATAAAGACAGCCCAAAGAAAAATCAGGGGTAATAAAGGAGTTGTTCCACCTACAGAGAAAGATTTCATCATGGAATCTGGCGTCCAAAATGGGCCTCAAGCCGAAAACTCCTCCTTGACTCCCATTTCGAGCCAGACAAACTTATTCCCCCATGTAATTTGTAAAGAGAAGGTTAATGAGAAAACTTGTAGATGTTTATGTGAACACTTCCGCCGTTTCCTTTCAGCCTTTCATCGTTGGCCACATCTTATTATTACTATTATTATCATTGTTGTTATTTTGTGCTTCGGAATGGTCGGGGAGTAATGGGTCCTGGCCCAGTGATTTAGCATACGGAGCAGCCGTAGTATCAGATTGGGAATGGTCGGTCAAAGAAAGTGGGAAGATAGTTGACCAGCTATTGTTGACCAAACCATTGGAATCCGGAGAAGTTGGCCGGAGCCAAGTGGCAGTTGACTAGTTTCGTTGACCAAATCACCGAAATTCAGAGAATGGGAGCAAAGCCAAAATGTTAGTTGACCGGGTTTATTGACAAACCACTAGAATCTGGATATCGGGGCAGAGCCGGAATGTTAGTTGACTGGCTTTGCTGATCAACCGTCGGAGTTTAGAGAGCGGGGCAGAGCCGGAATGGCAGCTGATCAGCTTCATTGACCAAATTGCTGGAATTCGAAGAATGGGGTGGAGCGAGAATGTTAGTTGACCAGCCTTGTTGACTAATTCTTGGATTCGGAGAGCAGTGTGGAGCCGGGATGGCGATTGACCGACTTCGTTGATGATTGTTGGAATCCCGAGGATAACTAGGTGGTTTTAATGTATTGTTTTATTAGCCTCCGGTTGGGTACTTGATGAGTTGCTAAGCCACTTGGGGACTCATGCTACTCTTTCTCGCGACCCATCATTTTTTATCACGTATCGTTGTAGAGGATGATCGTAATGTTGGCAATAAATGTGATGGGTGAATTGACTTGACCGCATTTTTTTGGATTTGACACGTGTCCGCATGATTGCCGCGCCTTTTCGAATCTTTGCTTCATTTTGCGAGGCGGGCGATTTTAAAAACTTCGAGGGCAGTTTAAATTTCCTTCCTCCTTCCTTTTCTTGGCATCCCTTCAATTTGTTCTCCGCTCCTTTGTCTACTTACTTCCATGGCACCCACCGTCCAATGTGACTCGCTCCGTGCTTGGTTCCGGCCATATTAGAGCCCTTTACGTGTAATACAACATTCCATCTTCCATCATGTTTGTCATTTCAGGAAAGCACAATAAGGCTTGCTCTCCACCGAAGGGACACATCACTGTCTATGGAGCTCACTTGCGAAGTGGGCTCTATCTCCTTGTTCTTAAGGAGCTGCTCAATATTGTTCAGTCACGGCATCCCCATCACAAGGCTTCACGCAAATGCAATGCGCTACATGTGCTCACTCTGCATATTCTTCTCCCACTATTCGAGAACATTGACTATGGAGACGGTGAGGGTCATTTTCTGATTTACATAGAGTAGGGACTGGATCTTACTCCCTCCAGGGAGCTACGCATCAATCACGTCATTTATGAGTCCGTGAAGAATTAGAAGGACTGGTTCTTCTTCATAACGATCTCTAACGATTGGCCCTCATGAAGGGACTAGGGTAATGTGCCCGAGATCCTCACTAGGAGGACCTCACGAGAGGAGGTGGAGGTGATCAAGCCTCTATTGGAGTTGGTACGAGAGCATCCAGACGAGTTCAAGAAGAACCACCTAGTGTCTCATGAAGAGATCAGGCAAGCTTGTTGGGGTCCACCCTCCTTGGTCCAAAAGGCAAAGGCTCCGCCCCCGGTGCCATCACAGCCTATGAGGAAAGTTGGGGCTCTTGTCATTGGGGATCCTCCTGGAAACTCTTCTCAAAAGTGGGTTGCACCGGGTTTCCCTTCTTCCTCATCCTCCACTGCCACCGATTTTCACATGGCCAGGCACCTGGTGGGCATTGGTGAGCAGTCCTAGGTTTAGATTCCCATCAATCATTCGGATTTGGGTGTTATGGGAGTCGCCGCCAAAGGGCCTATCATAGAGCCACCACCGTCGGGTGCATCTACAGCAATGCCCGTGTTGGTGGAGGGAGAGATAGTAGGGCCAGTAGCCAGAGAGTTGGCGGGGCCAGTCGTTGAGCGACCGGTAAAGCCACTTGCCGGAGAGCTTGCGAGATTAGTGGTAGCACTGTCGGCGGATGCTGGTGAGATCAGTTTCTTTGCTGCCCTGCCCCTATGGCAACGGTCATTTTGGATGCCACCTCAGTGGACGGCCTTGTGGAGGAAGCTCGTGCCACGGAGGAAACGGTGGGTACAGCGGAGTTGGTCCTAGAGGCTGCTACGCTTAGCCTTCTAGTTGGACCATCAGAGGCCCTCCCGCATCAAAGCCCTAAGGCACATGATTCGGCGGGAAAGAAGAAGCGCAAGTTCCTCATGGAATCCCTTTGATGGAGACTTCCCCTTTCCTTTCTATTTCGCCAGCATGGTTTGACTTTTCTTCTCTTTCTATTTTTTAGAATTGTAGGACCAGAAGATTGTTGGCACTGTGATGAAGGGCCTGCATTAGCAGGCAGTGATGCTTGATGAGTGGGAGGAGGAAATTCTCTGGCTAAGGGAGTTTCTGAGTCAATCGAGTGCTGCTGCCATTAAGGCTCAAAGAAGATCGCAAGTGTGATGGACCACATTTCCTAACCGGAATTCGGCATGGTTTTGGCTATAAACGGCCATCGGACTAATACAACTTGCCAGAATCCCCGGAGATTACATATATTTCAACAACAAACACACACACGGGATCCAAATAGTCACAACTATAACAGGTGATACCAACATCATAACTCTAGTCATGACGTCAACTCGGATAAGATACCACTAGGTACCCAAACAAACCATAAAACCTACAAAAACATATATATCCATCAAAATACAAGAAAACTAACTAATTGTATATCAACAACATACACATACAATCACAATACATATCCATATCAAAATATACAAAATACTCCATAATTGTACAAAAACCACAAAACTAATTCCTCAAAATTATCTTCAAAGGTCTTTCTACCTAACCAACTTCTAGTCATCTACTCCATCACATTAGGTATAAGTTCGTACTCATCTGAAGAAAATAAAATAATAAAGGTGAGTCAAATATTTAGTAAGACACAATAAAGTAATGACTATAACTAATATACTCAAAATAAAGTAAAGGAAGGATATAGCAGTATAATAAGGATACGTAAATATGAAATATAAATGAATACATTTTCAAAACACATTTACCTTTTCCATTTTATTTCTAATTCTTTTAGGTTCTAAAATATGTATAAATTTCTTTGTCTTTGCGGACTAGGGCCGCTAAGCCTTACTAGCAAACGAAATAACCGATTGAGGAATAGAATGTGTATACACTCACACATTCTAAAGCGCTACCCACGATACCTTAAACTTCAACATCCCATGACGGATGGTATATCTTTCACCCGATTTACAGGGCAAGATAACAGCTACGCCACTAGAGCACTCTCGTGGCCTAGGAGCATTCCTCGATCTACCACTGTAATATCTTAAAGTATGCTAGAAAATACTGTCATCTAAAATGAAAATTATTAGTCCAGATTCTTAATTTCTTATTCTTGAGAAAAATTTCTACCAGAAATTTATATAACGTTCTCACTTCTGGAGAACGAATCATCAGACATAAAAAATTGTGAAGTGTCCAGAGAAGGTAAGCTAGGTGCTGAAGGCTAGGCTTTGGGAGGGCATTCACTTCTGTAGACGGATCACCACCATTGTGGTCCCTGATTTTTCGGTTGGCTTCTTTGATCTTATGAACCGCATGGCTCTAGAGCGCGACCATTTGACAGATTTATCCCAAGGATGAGGGGAGCTCTCCTCGCATCCTGCCTTAACTGGGATACTTTTGTACTTTTAGATTTTATTTCTCCTCCCCTGTATCAATTGTTTATACAGCAACACTTACTAATGAATAGCAATTCGTTTCATAAATGTGTTGATTTCTCTACACGTGTTGGTTTCATTTCTTCGCGTTGGCCGATAGGCCGAGCATGCTTATTGGTGCACCCGAGACCCATGTTGTGCTTGGGTCATCATATGATGATGCCGGTCATGACTTTATATGTGACTATCGTAGGCTGATGATGGTGAGCGACTCAATGACACAATATGACATCTATCATTATGGTGCTACTGAGCATGTCCAACCGGTAAGGACACGTGTCGCTTTGCATAGAAGTGACGTGACTCTTTGATTTTCTATCACGATGTCATTTTCGGTTGGAGTTTTTTCTATTTAAAAGTGGCATTTGTTGCCATTTCACTCGCTGCTTACCCTCACAGTTCCACTACTTTCATCATGGCTGATGGAGACATGATTGATCTTCCAACTTTGCTTGGTTTGGGACGAGAGGCTTCATCATCTCCTTTGCCAAAACCTTCCTTTGAAGAGGGGAGCAGCGATAGGAGGGTGCATATTGAGGGCGACGATGAGAATCCGCCGCAAGTCACCGTCAAGGAGTGGCAGCATTCGGGCCCCCCATAACTCGAGCCCTAGGGCGTCTTGAGGGCAGCGCCATGCCATGAGTTTGTTGGTTCCCCTCGCCAGGCATATCTTTCTCGTTTCATAGCCGCTCAGATGTCTGTTGGCCGCCCCCTTTGCTGACTCCTTGTTCTCCTGTCCGCTTGTGAGGATACCTCACGGATTGGACGATTTTCTGTCTTCCCAAGGTGATGCGCTTGCTCGTACATATGGGCTTAGATTGAGCGTGTGGTAGAGGAGATGGAGCGCTACATTAATGTTGCAGTGGGAGATGCCCTGCAAAGTCAAGTGCAGGCAAATTACCTCAACCAGACCCTGTTGGAGTCTGATGCTAGATTGCAAAAAATTTTTAGAGCTCATACTCGGGCCATAGAGAGGATTGTGGCGCTTGAAGGTGAATTGAGGACAAGGCTTTCTCTTGAGGAGGTGGCTTCCGCCAATGTCTCCTTGCCGCTGCACTCTCACGCCGCCTCCCTCATTCGTTTACGACTGGCCGCCTTGCCTTGCTTTCTCTCTCCTTTCTCTTCTCTTCTCTTCATTCTTCTTTATTTCTTTTCTTTCTTTCTTTCTTTTTCCTTCCTCTGCTACCCACGGCTCCCCCCTTATATTTTTTTCTTTTCCTTTTCCTTTTATAATCCAATTGACGCTTAGACGCCAATCTAACTGATCCGAATATTCTTTACAATTTCACAATATATATAGTATTAATGCAATGAATCCAATAAAATCTAAAATTAATAAATACCTCCAAAATATATCAAATGGAGATCCAAGTATTATAGCTTCAAACATGCACTAGTACGAATTAGGTATCATTTGTGCACTAGGCTTGATTCCCAAAATTTAAATCTTCTCTCAATTTTTAATATATAATTAGTTTTAAATTAACCCAAAAATTATATTAATAATATCATAAATCATATATAAAATTTAGGGCGTTATAAGCTGTGTTTGACCCTTTCTATAAAAAGGTATATGTATTTAATGTGCTTATATGTCTTGAATATCGATCTAAAATTACTAAAATGTAAGTGACCTGTTTTGAAAATTAGTCATTTAATTAGTCAATGTATGAGTCAACAGTTCTTAATTCTCAAATTTTGACATACAATTTTTGAATTGTATAATTTTATGGATATATTATACATTTTGAACTTTTGATATTTTTATACGGTTTGTATAGTTTGAATATTCATATATAAAACAGACTATCCATATAAAGTCAGGATTTTGGAATTAATTTAAAGGAAAGTTTTACAATTTGAGTTTTTCATGTATTTTATAATTTTTTTATCTTTCTATCTATTTTACAGGCAGATATTATTTATTATATATTTATATGCTTACTGAGTATTATATCCATAATTTGTGATATCTTCTAGCACTTTTAGACAAGTGAACCGTTGATATTTGTAGAATATGGGCAGGAAATTAATGACATTTTGGTTTAGTTTATAATTTGTAGATTTTGAGGATTTTTATTTAGAATATTAAGTATGGAATTTATGTACATATCGAGTTTAATAATTTATTATTTTAGGATAGTGTGCCAAATAAATATTCAATATGAATTTATTTTGTGATATATTGAATATTTGATCTAATATTTTTCCCTCTAGTAATATTTGGGTTTGAGCAAGAAATTATATTAATTTGAGACCAAACAGGGTTAATTTTGTCAGGTCTTGTATCTATTATTATATATAATTTATCATGTTACTTGTAGTTTAATTTTATATCATCTATACAACCTGGGTGTTTGAGTTTTAATTATTTGTGAATAATTATTTTTTAAATATTTTTATTATGTTATCCATTTGTGGCGGGGTTGTGATAATACTCCTGTAACTAAGTTGTCTAGTGTATATATACATGTATTCACTAAATAGTCCAACAATATAATAATGTGTGATTAATCCAAATTATCCATATTTAATATTTTTACACTTTTATTTTTTTGAAATAATCTTACCAATTTAATTCCAATTATCACAGCTCACTACATTAAGTCCAATTACTCAATTTTTTCATCATTTAAAAGTATTAGGTTAAATTATAATTATCCAAAAAAATTTTAAGCTCATTACTAAAATTTCAGGCCCAACAAGCCCAATTATTACTCAAATACTCAAACAAATATATATATTTTTTGTAATTTAATTAGTACAAAAAATAGCAAAACAAATGCCACAAAAAATCTCATATTTTATTAATATAAAATAATAAAATAGAAAATATTTAAAATGTTACATGTTATGTCCTACTATTTTAATACTAATATATATTTGACACATCGGTAATATTTTTTTCTTGCAATGTGTTTTGCTAGAAAGCAAGTCAATCGAATGCTTTATGTTATCAGCATCATATTTAGTTGTTTAGTGTCTTTAGTCATATAGCAAGCTGTAATATGATGATAAATAGAACTTACTTTTTATTTGAGTCTTATAAGTAATTTTGTCATAATATCATTAAAAGAACATATTTTTGCGACTATTTTATTAGTTTATTTCTTTAATAAAATTTGGTTCTAATTAAAAATTTTAATTTATTAATTATGATCAATTAATATTCAAGATAACCGGTTTAAAGATAGAAAGGATCAAGTTCACTAAAGACACAAAGAAGCATTTGGGAAGTGCCTCCATGTACGAGGGATGCCTGAAGAGTGTGCATATACGCTAAGCAATTCTATATAGAAAGCACACGTAAGGAGTTAATGTTTAAGTTGATGTTCAAATGTTAATGAAGAACTTTCTAATTTCACATTTTTTAACCTTAACTTTTAGCATTTCTTATAAATTAACTCTTTTAACTCAGCTTAGTTTTCAAACACAGTAAATATAATAGCAAAACGGAGTTAGAGGAGTGTGGAGAAAATAGAGAACATTTTTCTATTATTCAAACTCAAAAGGTTAAGGTTTTCTCATTCCAAAATTATACTACAATAATCAACCACTTATTTCCAACCCGTGGGGATTTGGATTTCATTGGTTATTTGGATCCGAAAATTTTAGTACTGTTAATGATCCCCAAAACAATGTAGAAATTATAAGATAAGATAAAAAAGCGTTTGATTTTATTAATTATCACATCTATACTACATGATCTATAAGTTAATTTTTTTATGGTGAATTTATTTTAATTTTCTTTAAAAGTCGGATGAATTTACTCAGTAATTATTTAATTCTTGAAAATTTTCTTCATCACAAAGTCCTACATTGACTTCTTTTTGCACCTTATTGTTACTTACATTAATATGTTAAGTGAATAGGATTGTCATTTTATATTTATAATATCTAGTTACAAATATTATTAACGTGTATTGATTATTACATAATTTATATTTTTATATTGTTAAGGGTTAAAATTATAATTGTTAATGATTACCTACTTTTTTAAAATAAATGTTAATTTATTTACCTCATTTAGTTAAAAAACCCCCTTCATTTTGTTAATGATATATAAATAATTCAAACATAACATGCAACCACTTTCTATTATAATCCAAATATAAAACATTGTATCATCTAACATATTTAAAAAATATATATACCTTTAATCCTATTCATTATATCGTGCAACCTCTTCCTTATTATTTTGTTAGGCATGCCACTTGTAAGCTGCAACATTGGAAGTTCACTCAGTCTTCCTCCTTTGCAGACGTGACAGCAAGTGATCTGTTGAATCCAGGGCCACCATAGAAGAGCCAAAGAGCATCGTCCTGACCACTTTCTAGGGTGTAGTTATTGCAGTTTGGCGCCGGAACAATTTCCTAGGGGATATCAGCCGTCACCGCCACCCAATTCTGGGTATCTTCTGTGCAGAGGAGGTTGTGAATATAGCTTGATAGCCCATATCCGGCGCTCTGAAGATAGCTGATCCCCATCTGAGTCGAGGTGTGAAAGCTGCCGCTTCCCGACAAGTCAAGTATCTCTCCTCCCCACTCCACAATGTTAGAGCGTCCTTGTAGGGTGTTGTAAATCGAGCTCGGCCAATAACCCGTGGCGGTTCCATTCACGTCTGACCAAATATTTTCAGTGCTACTATCCTGTAAAAATTAAAAATCACCACACTTCGAGATTATATAATCTCATTCCAATTATCATAGTTATAGTAAGGTCCATAGTCACAAATCACTCAAATTGTTATTATTTGGCTAAATTTATTTGGTATATGATCTTTATTAATAAAATCATTTCCCAAAACTTTGGCCTGAGATTGGATAATAAATGATGAAAATTTTAAATACTAGATAGAAAATAAATTATATGCATAGGCCAAATAAAAGATAGCCCTATTTTAATAAATAAATTTTATTCTGGTCAAAGTATTGCAAAAATTTTGGTTTTTGTGAATTGTAATAACACCTATACGGTTGACTCATTTTGCATGTATTAAACTCTATAATTATCATTCTTTTATCATCTTAGTAGTTGTGTATAGTTGTAATTTATTTTTATTCGATCGATTTGGTGTGTTGTTTACTTTTTTTATGAGATATTGATTATATGAAATTTGATTGTTTGCTCCAATTACTTACTTATCCAAGAAATGAATTAATTAAAATATATAAATTGTGTATTTATAAATATTTTCCATACTAAGTTTGAACAAAAGCAAGCCTTTTTTTTGGTTCAGCGAATTATTTAGTTTTTGCCGTGAAATGTGCTCTTTTTTGCCATGGGGTTGTGGTCCAACTTTCAATATATAATAATTTCGGTTTTAATTCTCTATGGTTACTTTTTATATTTTAAATTATCAATCATACACCAGTTAATTTAATTAGTATAGTAGTCAATTGAAGCATAGACCATCAAGGTCATTTCACATTTAAAAAAATATATTGAAAATAAAAATAATAATTAGCTTATCTTGTTTATGACCAAACCGAGTTCATTTTGCTGATCCTTGTCGATGGAACGTGTTAAAGCCATACCAGGAGTATATTGGTCACTAGTTTGTACAAAATCAGGGCACTTTAAGTCATAGCAGCCAGTGAAACTATAAGTATTAGCCAGGGCACTTTAGGTCATAGCTTCAAAATTTTGTGGAAAAAAAATTATATGTTTTGTAGATGATAACCCTGAAAATTTTTTAAACAAAAAAAAATTATTACTCTTTAAATTTGATAATAATAATATTTATATTTGTCCATAAAACTGCCCATATATATATATATATATATATAATAGATAGCTTTGTTATTTATATAATAAAAAGATAATTAATTTATTTTTTTAATTTTATAAATGTCATTCTATAAATCAAATACCAAATACATTACCGAATATATATATATATATATATAATAGATTGTTTTATTATTTATATGATAAAAAGATAATTAATTTATTTTTTTTTAATTTTATAAATGTCATTCTATAAATCAAATACCAAATACTACTTTTTTACTCAATTATATCATGTAGAAAGCAACAGTTGAAAATTCAACAGCAAGGACCCCTCTGTATTGAGGAACTGTGTTGGTGTGGATGTCTAGTATTAATTGAGTAAAAAAGTAGTGGATTATTTGTAATTATTAGAGAGTATGATATACAACTTTCAATAAAAAACCTTTTTAAAAATAAAATTGCACTGGCCTAAAGTTGTCCTTGGGTGGAGCGCCATATACTCAAATTATGAATAATTAATTAAAGAAATCTATGTCTAAAGTGAGAAAATATTTTAAAATATGAATATTCTATGGGCTTTGATCTTGAAAGGGGCTGCCCAACAATGCCAAACATATATGTATGCTCATATTTTAGATTGGACACTTTGTGGTCAATCGGTGCGTGTTTATAAAAGAGACCTATAACTTGAGATTTTTCAATTTCAGATATTCAAATGTAGGTTGTTTATATATATCAATATAGTTAAAGATATCTCCATTATCTCACTGTAAATATTTTCACTATATAAAATTGTATGCATATATACGATATAGCTTTTACTTTATCACCGTATCAAAAAATCAATAACTTTGAGAATTAAAAATGTATATAAAAGGTTAGAAATACTTTATCTCTCGGACACCCATCGTATGAATGTTCAGGGGGGGGGGGGTACCCAAAAAAATTATAACAAAATGAGAGATTTAAAGGTGAATTTAAATAATACTTAACAAGAATGAGTATGTTGTCGAATGCATGCAGGAATGGGGTATGAATTTAAAGGTGATATAAATATAATTACGATGGAATATATATTTATTCAAAGTATAATATTATTAAATGCTTCATGTCGTCTTATTGGCCGGTTGCGTGTACTAGTTTGAAGTTTTGCTGAGTTTTTCCACTTTCAAGGTTCATGATTTACACGTTCAAATTAGGAAAAAGTTGAATTAAAATTTAAAATTATAAGTGTTATTTTAATTATGTTAAAATCAGAATGAGTAGAATTTAAGATCTACTTTTTGCGTTACAAAAAAAAGTTATATTCCTAAAAAAAAAATTAGAAAAAGATTAAATTTTTGATCCACACATAAAAATTTGATTAGAGAGATAATATTAACATGAATTGGGTCTTGTTTGGATCTCATAAATAAGCTTTCAAATTTGGACTGAAAACTAGAGTTTCGAACCTAATTTTAATACCATTATTTGAAATCATAAGGAATAGAAAAGAATACTATGAATTAATACCTTATAACTTTTGGATGAAACTGAATAATTACAATTATAAGATTATAAAATATCTTTTAATTAGATATGACAAAAACATATTATTAAAGTAATTCTGATTTTTTGTATAGGATAAAACTGGATTGAAATTTTAATTTATTATTTAAAATTTGATAAAAACATTATCTAACACCTAAAAGAGCTAATACATAAATAAAGATTGTTATTTTAAATACATAATAAGATAATATTCACATAAAAATTCACCTACATACCAATATTTTTAAGTCTAAGCTAATTACTATTGCCGAAATTCTTGTCAACACTCATATATCATCCAAATTAAATTAAATCAAATCAGGTATAATTTACCCGTGGCTTTTTTATTTTAATATATGTAAATATTTGAATAAAAATTTTTTAAATCGTATATATTTGATATATCATGGATCCAAAATTCAAACAGACTCGAATTAAGTCATCCATCTAAATCCGACTCCGTCTACTGAGCATGGATCCTGCATGCTACAATTGCGAATAGGAGGTCAGGTGACAGCGGAAGGTTATCCCACCGAAAATATTTCGACACTCAAATCAGTAAACAGCCTTCAAAGTAAAAAGATGGATAAAATGAGATGCAGCATGTATTCGATGAGTATTTGTTTTGGGAAAGTGCTCTCGTAACAGAGAGGCTTTGGTTGCTCGTGAGGAACGAGATCTCTCAGTATTGAGTTCACTGAGAACGTAGTAGCAGAGAGTGAGAGAGAGTGTTAGAGGGCTCGATGCTGAAAGTGTGAGAGTTTTTAAAGAAAGGACTTTTGCAGGCCAATGAGAACGTGTTCCAAAAGTGAAAACTTCGTGGCCTTTTTATAATCACTGTGCTAGGCTTCCTTTCTTGTGCAGAGAGCTTGATGCCCGCGCCCTATGTAAGGCCCAAATTCTCATTTTTATTATTTCAATATTAATTTTGAGTTTGGAATAATTAAGGATTTATGTATATATATATATATATATATATATATATATATATATATATATATGTGTGTGTGTGTGTGTGTGTAAATAATAATAATAATAATAATAATAATAATAATAATAATAATAATATAATAGTAAAAAGGGAAAAAGAAAATGGGAATGAAAAGAAAAAAGGGGAAGAAAGTGTCGGGGAGAGAGAGAGAAGGGAAAGAAGGCGGCTAGGGTTTGCGCGAGGAAGAAGAAGGAGGAGGAAGGGAGAGGAAGGAGGCGGCGGCGACAGCGACGAGGGTTGCGGGTGAAGCTGCGACGGTCGGTGGTTGAGGGGGGCGCAACGGTGGTGCGAGGTGTGGGTGCACGAAGGAGATCGACGGCGAGAAGTCGCGCGAGGAGAGAGACGGCTGTTTAACGGCGTCGACGGTGGCTGGGTGAGGCGGAGGAGGCCGGCGACGGCCTCGTGGGGTGGTGCGGTGGTCGATCGGCGGCAGAGGAGTGGCGTCGGCGTGTGCTGCAGTGACCGGGAAAATTGAACGCAGAGAAGGATGGAGGAGAGAGGAGACGTGCGCGATGGCTGAGAGGGAGAGCTCGTCGGGGGGTTGCGGCGGCGACGGGGGTCGCCGGGAAGGCCGGCGAACGGTGGTTCGCTGCGGCAGTGGCGTGGGAGGAGCTGCGCAGAGGGGAGATGCGTGCACAAGGCCGAGCGGAGGAGAGAGAGGGGCATGCGGGAGGCAGGAGAGAGAAAGGCTCGATTGGAGTGCTTCGGAACATTCTTTCTTCAGATTTGCAGAGTATGATGTTAAGGCAAGTATCCTCTAGCCCTATTCTTGGTCTAATTTAATTTTCGGTACATTTTGACTGCTGTGGGAGATTTTACTGACATGCATGTATTTTTAAATACTCTCAATTTATTAATTGTGTACATGCATGTATATTTTATCGATTGTGCGGTGGTTTTGTACTTGTATGTATGATTTGGAGGGGTTTTGGACACCCGGACGATATATATGTATGTTTGTGTATCCGTATATTGTGGAACCATGAACCAGGCCTTGCACTAACCATAAATGTCTGTGGGGTGGGATCACCACGGGACCATGGTGGTCCGAGACCCGAGGGGTCGATTTGTGATCCGAGGCATTGGCTACTTCCGCCGTAAGGAAGAATGAGGCTACTTCCGCTGTAAGGAAGAATGAGGCATTGGCTACCTCCGCCGTAAGGAAGAATGAGGCATTGGCTACTTCCGCCGTAAGGAAGATTGAGGCATTGGCTACTTCCGCCGTAAGGAAGATATTTGTAGCTGACCTGCCCCACTGTGTATTTAATTGAGAACCATCGTAAGGAATTGACGGAAAACTAATGTATTCGGACGTCCTAATATATAACTAAAACTTGAGGTTGCACCCAAAGCCGCGGGTAGTAAAACATAGTGAGCAAGTTCCTAATCTATGGGAGACCAGTACATGGATGGCCTTGAGCTCACCGGCCTAATTAAGCCGATATATAGCCGTGGTTACCTGGACGAGGGTAACCCTTCCTCAAGTTGGTATCATTGATCTTTGGTTCTCCCGATTTCGTCATGCTTTGTATTTACGCATGTATTTGGGTGTCTTGTGATTTGAGATACGTGGTTTGGCCCACGGATGGGCGATAGGAATGTCTCAGACATCGTCTTGATGTGATAAAACCGGAACGTGTTTTGATTTATGTTTTAGTTCGGCGGTTTTCTCTTGATTTGCATTATGAGTTTTAGATCCGGACGACGGTATGTGTCTCCACGTGGATGTGGTGACGGCCATGCGGCGTATGTGACCTCGGATCATATGATATGATATCGTCTACGAGATTTCACGGATCGTGATTTATATGATTTTGTCCCTTGAGGGGACGAGTTAATGCGACGACGATTTAGTCACGAGACATCTCCTCGATTTTCAGGGATTTCACGAACATGATATTTTTGTTTTACGTGATTGCTATGCGATATCCACGCTTCGATTTATGTGTACCGTTTTATACGATTCTTGATACTTCTTGAGCTCTAGGCTCACGTTTTCATGTTTTATCCCTTCGGACTAGTGGCATGGATACGCTTGGGGAGCTCGGGACGTGATCGGGCCTGATATTCCTTTTGGCGAGTGGAGATGCTATAATTGGTATATTTGGTCTCGAGGATATGTTATGGTTATTATTTATGGCCGGATGGTGCCTTGATCATTGTATGAGAAATATTGAAGTTATAGTATTGTGGATGAGTTGTAAATTTGGATACCTCCCTTGCGATTATGGCCGGCCGAGGTCATGTATTATTTGTCCCATTCATCCGATGAGATCTTATGCGGGTTTTATTTATATTAGGTCCCAGATATGTTTGATTGTCACATCCGGGATGGGTTATTATTGTTGATGAAAATCTTATTATTGATTTTATTTTTGACCTGCGTATATTGTGGTCCCCTACGTGACACCTATTGGGGACATTGTCTTTTTTGGGGTGGAGCTTTTATAGCTGTAATAGTTGACGGATTGATTCCCTTTCTTCTGCGTTCTGTAACCGCTAGGATTTTCAATAAATAAGGGATTGATTCTAGCACCTTCCTTCAGGGATGCACATTAATCTTGGAGGTGACTGTTATAGCGAGGGTTTCCTTCTATGGAGAGCACGTAATCAGGGGAGAAGACCGTTGTGGTTTAAGGACGGACACGTTGACCAATCTTGGCTTGCGTTGCGTCTTCTACCGGTCTCCTAGTCAAGCTTCCAATCAACGGAAGCATTGACCATCCTGGGCCCAAGTGAGCCGTCCTGTCCTTGGGCTTTATTGGCGCAATAACATTTCGTCTGGTTAATGGCTTGCGTTGACTGTCCAAGTATAAATGGGTTGCTGAGGTCTTGGGCTGTTTCCTCCTTCATGGCTCAACCCGTTACTGGCGTACCCATCAATATTTATGTAAATGTATTTTCTAAAAATATACAATAAATATCATATGTATTTGCATAAAACGTGATACTTTAGAAAACTTAAAATTTATATTAGATTAATTTTTTTCTCTATTTTATAAATTGATTGAAATTTTAACCACATCTTAAAATTATTTATCTTTTATACTTACAATTCTTAATGTCACAAGTTATAAAATTTTAAATTTATCAAAATAAATAAATATAAATTCAATCAGTAATATGACATTTTCCACGTTAAATTTATTAAAATATTCATCCTCCCATTCTTCACGGCAATCCCGTCTCCTCGATCCCCGTCAGCAAATTCTCACTCGAATTCCCTATAACACGTTTTAATTGTTTAGGTTATTTTATTACCATATATAAGGGTTTATAAAAACAATTTGATATTGTATTTTCGAGTTCTAATTTTTTTTAATTATATATAAGGGTCTAATCATATACCAAATCATTAAAAAATAATTAGGAGACTTGTTAATATGAGTGCCAAAATAATCTTCCACCATATAGGCGCCATCAGTAACACATAGTCTAAAGACTAGGGTCCAACAGAGTTTGACAACGTTGGTGGGATCACCTATCCAACAAATGAAGATTTCATTAAACAGTAGTGCAATGCAGCAGAAGGAACATTAGCAACAATGATCAACAAAATCTACAAGATTTATTGAATATATATAGTTACATATTGTGACGGACCAACTAAATAAATATCACCAGTTTTAATATTCGTCAAAATGATTTAAATACAAATTATAAAATAAAAATCCATCAAAAATGAAAATAATATTCAAAACATATACAGAATCCAAAATCTGCCACAATAAATGCGTGGATCTAACGTCATATCTCTAAATTTAATGTCGGGATATAAAGATACCACTAGGTACCTGAAATCATATCATAATAGCCTGTGAAAGTATATAAAATTATCGATACACAGTAAAAACTAAACACATTTGAATAGCATCAATATGAACAAAATACATCACCTTATCCATTCAACAAGTACACAAATCTTTCATATACATGAACAAATCCACAAAAATCATCCTTCCAGCCTATCTATCCTGTGGTCACTATACCTCATCGGGTATCAACTCATACTCATCTAAAGATAAAAAAAATAATAAAGGAGTGAGCCAAATACCCAATAAGATATAATATAAATAAAAGCACGCATATTTATGCTTGAAAATAAATTAAGAAGATGGAACAGAATCGTAATACATATTTAATATAAAACATGATCAAAAGACATTTCCATGTTGCATTCAAATTTTTTACTTTATTTCCGATTCCTTTAGCCTTCAAAATATGCATAAACTGATTTATCTTTAGAGATCAGGACTAATAGATCTTACCAACTAATAGAGTAAATATCAAGAAAAAGAATTGTGTTCACTACACACAATCGAAAGACCTTGTGCCTCTAATTCTGCCAGAGGTAATGCATACGTAACGTCATCTTATATACCACTTTAATATCCTAAGGTATTTTTTTTTATACCACTGTAATATTCTAAGGCATGCTAATGAATACTGTCATTTAAAATACAAATTCTTTGTCCAATTTTATGATTACTTTTTCATATTTCAATTGAAAACTCTATACAAACACACTGATACTGAAAATAGATAACGAATAACGGATATTAATAACAAATACTAATACTGACAACAGAATAACAAATAACGAATACGGATAGCAGATATCGGTATTGACGACGGATAACAAATTACAGTTAATGATGGCAGATACCAGTACCGACGATAGATAACAAATTACAGATATAGACGATAGATACCAGTATTGACGATAGATAACAAATTACAGATATGGATGCAAGATACCGGTATTGATGACGGATAACAAATTATAAATTTTCAATTTCTTGTTGTAGATGGAAATTTCATATTCTTCAAAAAAAAAAAACATATTTCATACACTTGGGATACTGATACAAATTTTCGTATTCTCATAGACTCATATGGATATATATTTTCATATTATTATGGACTTAAATCTTAGATTTTAAAGAATACTCTTTCTCAAATAACTGATGAATAGATAATTCTGAATTTCATAAAATAGACGACTTTTTATCAAAAACAAATAAACAGATAACGGTAAACCGTACAGGTAATTTAGTAAATTTGTAATATTAACATAAATATATCGTAAATCATAATTCTCATTTCTGAATATGCAGAGGCTTGGAAAAATTAGGAAATTCTTACTATATTGAGCAAAACAAAATATTATAACTTTCGGAATCCAAATTTCTCTATACAAGGAACCCAACATAATTTTCGGAATATACAAAATAACACATACAAAATACATATAAATAAATATCAAATAATTAAGATAACAACATTCATAAAGCTAGGGTTTCCGATTTACAAAGCCAAATTCCACATATAATCGAAAATAACGAGAGAAATTCACATACGAGGGGCTAGGGTTCCCAACGAAATACAATACCTAGCAAAACTTCCAAATCGAATACGAAATCAACATATATAGTGTTTAAGACATTGGTATTTCAAAATATATGCTTAGACGAATATTAGAACAAAAATACTCGAAAGGAACGGAACGAAAGGTGCAACAAGAGAAAGAAAAATATATGAGTGTACCTGCCTCGTCCCGATCTATGAGTTCCTCAACTAGCTCCAAACCAAAAATGAACCGGAGAGTTTTGATCTCCTCTTCTCTCTTTTCACCACTGCACCCTTTCTCCTCTCTCCCTTTTCTCTCCGAGAAATGACAGAAAAACAAGCAATGCGGCTTTAATGGCCGAACTGGCTCTCAGCATGCATCGGGCGCCCTTCTGGCATCCCTCCGTTGGAATCGGCGCTCAAGTGGGGTTCGAGCGCCCCTCGAGCATCCATCAACCCTACATCAAACTTGTAGCGAGCCAGCTTCATACATGCACCGTTTGGGACCTATTTTGACTATTCTAACCCAATTTTTTATATCATTGGACCCTAATTTTAATTATATTATCTTAATAAATGGTGATTATCATAATTTAGAACTCGAATCTTATTTACAAATTAACTTTTAAGGTTTACAATATCGGCTCCTGATTTTGCTAATTTCAGGTCTTTAGGGTATTCAATCTAATTTCTCCCACGTTTTTTACATCGATTTACTTATATTAACTTAATTACTCATATTTATTATGTTTTAGAAATTGGCAACTTACACATATGTATAATCTGAAAATTTCAACTTAATGCAAATGAAAATCTACCAAATTAATCCATGATGAGGCACAAGCAACTCAATCCTCCTAAGGTTGAGAGCCAAACGAGGGCCTAGATGATGGGTCCTAACATAGCTCCGAAAGTTCTTGACATTAGAATTCTGAGAAGCCTTGAAATTTCTCGGATAAAGACAGCCCAAAGAAAAATCAAGGGTAACGAGGAGATGTTCCACCTGCAGAGGAAGATTTGATCATGGAATCTGGAGTCCAAAATGGGACAGACCTCCTTGGGCCGAAAACTCCTATTTGACTCCCATTTTGAGCCGGACAAACTTATTCCTCCATGTAATATGCAAGGAGAAGGTTAATGAGAAAACTTGTAGATGTTTATGTGAACACTTCCATCGTTGCCTTTCTGCCTTTCATCGTTGTCCACATCTTGTTATTACTACATTATCATTGTTATTATTTTATGCTTCGGAATGGTCGAGGAGTAATGGTCTTGGTTGGGCGGTTTGGCATACGAAACAGCCGTAGTATCGATTGGGAATGGTCCCGGTCAAAGATAATGGGAAGAAAGTTGACTAGGTATTATTGACCAAACCATTGGGATCCGGAGAGTTGGGTCAAGCTAGAGTGGCGGTTGACTAGTTTCGTTGACCAAATCACCAGAATTCGGAGAATGGGGCAAAGCCGGAATGTTAGATGATTGGGTTTATTGACCAACCACTGGAATTTGGATAGTAGGGCAGAGCAGGAATGTTAGTTGATCGGCTTTGCTGATCAACCGTCAAAATCTGAAGAGCAGGGCAGAGCCGGAATGGCAGTTAATCGGCTTCGTTGACAAAATTGTTGGAATCCAAAGAACGAGGCAGAGCCAAAATGTTAGTTGACAAGCATTGTTGACTAATCACTAGATTTCGGAGAGCAGGGCGGAGCAAGGATGGCAGTTGACCAACTTCGTTGACCGACTGTTGGAATCCCGAGGAAACTAGGTGGTCTTAATGTATTGTTTTATTCCGCCACCGGTTGGGTAATTGATGAGTTGCTAAGCCACTTGGGGACTCGAGCTACTCTGCTGACGACCCATCATTTTTACCATGTATCGTTGTAGAGGACGGCCGTAATCTTGACAATAAATGTGATGGGTGAATTGACTTGACTGTATTTTTTCTGGATTCGACACGTGTCCGGCATGATTGCTGCGCCTTTTTGAGACGCTACTTCATTTTGGTGGTGAAGGCAATTATAAAAACTAAGGGCCAGTTCAAATTTCCTTCCTACTTCCTTTTCTTGGCATCCCTTCGAATTTGTTCTCCTGCTCCTTTGTCTACTTACTTCCACGGCGCCCACCGTCAACGCGACTCACTCCGTGCTTGGTTCCGTGACATTAAAGCCCTTTACGTGTAATATAATATTCCATCTTCCATCATGTTTGTCGTTCTGGAAAAGCACAATAGGGCTTGCTCTCCACCAGAGGGACACATCACCATCTACGAGGCTCACTTGCGGAGTAGGCTCCATCTCCCTATTCTTGAGGAGCTGCTCAATATTTTTCAGTCTCTAGGCGTCCCCATCGCAAGGCTTCACGCAAATGTAGTGCGCTACCTGTATTCGATCTGCATATTCTTCCACCACTATTCGAGAACGCTGAATGTGGAGACCGTGAGGGTCATTTTTCGATTTACATAGAGTAGGGACTAAATCTCACTCTCTCCAGGGAGCTACGCGTCAGTCAAGTCATCTACGAGTCCGTGAAGAATTAGAAGGATTGGTTCTTCTTCGTAAGGGTCTCTGACAACTGGCCCTTATCAAGGGACTAGGGTAACGTGCCTAAGATCCTCACCAAGAGGCCCTCACGAGAGGAGGTGGAGGCGATCGAGCCTCTACTGGAGTTGATACGAAAGCATCCAGACAAGTTTAGGAGGAACCACTTGGTGTCACATGAGAAGATCAGGCGAGCTCGTTGGGGTCTACCCTCCTTGATCCACAAGGCAAAGACTTCGCCCCTGGTGCCATCCCAGCCTAAAAGGAAAGTTGGGGCTCTTGTCATTGGGGATCCTCCTAGCAACCCTTCTCAGAAGCGGGTTGCACCGGGTTTCCCTTCTTCCTCATCCTCCACCGCCACCAATTTTTGCATGGTTGGGCACTTGGTGGGTGTTGGTGAGCAATCCTGGGTTTAGATTCCCATCAATCATTCGGATTTGGGTGTTACGAGAGTCACCGCCAGAGGGCCTATTATCGAGCCACCACCATCGGGTGCATCTGCAACACTGGCCGTGTTGGTGGAGGGAGAGATAGTAGGGCTAGTAGCCAGAGAGTTGGCGGGGCCAGTTGTTGAGCAACCAGTAGAGCCACTTGCCGGAGAGCTTGCGAGATTAGTGGCGGCACTGTTGGCAGATGCTAGTGAGATCAGTTTCTCTATTGCCCTGCTCCCTATGGCGATGGGCATTTTGGATGCCACCTCAGTGGATGTCCCTATGGAGGAAGCTCGTGCCACAAAGGAAACAGCGGGTACGACGGAGTTGGTCCTGGAGGCTTCTACGAGGCTTCTATGCTTAGCCTTCTAGTTGGACCATCAGAGGACCTCCCGCATCAAAGCCCTGAGGCGCATGATTCATGCGGAAAGAAGAAGGCAAGTTCCTCACTAATCCCTTCATGGAGACTTCCCTTTCTTGTCTATTTCACCCGAATCGCTTGACTTTTCTTCTCTTCCTATTTTTTAGAATTGTAGGAGCAGAAGATTGTTGGCACTGTGATGAAGGGCCTACGTCAGCGGGTAGTGATGATCGATGAGTGGGAGGAGGAAATTCTCTAGCTAAGGGAGATCTTGAGTCAATGAAGTGCTGCAACCACTAAGGCCTAGCAACATCGCGAGTGTGACGGACCACATTTCTTAACCGGAATCCGACATGGTTCTGGATATAAAACGATCATCAAACTAATACAACCTATACAGAATCCCTCGAGAATACATATATTTCAACAAAAAACACAAACAGAGGATCCAAAAAGTCACAACTATTACAGTGGCACCAACATTATAATTCTGGTCACGATGTTAGCTCAAATAAGATGCCACTAAGTACCCAAAAAAATCATAAAACCTGTGAAGACACATACATCCATCAAAATACAGTGAAAACTAACTACCTGTATATCAACGACATACACATACAACCACAATACATATCCATATAAAAATATACAAAATACTCAATAACGGTATAAAAATCACAAAACTAAGTCCTCAAAATTATCTTCCAAGGTCTTCCTACTTAGCGGACTTCTAGTCATCTACTTTACCTCATCAGGTATAAGTTCGTACTCATCTAAAGGAAAGAAAATAGTAAGGATGAGCCAAATATTTAGCAATGTACAATAAAGTAATGACAGTAAGCAATATACTCAAAATAAAGTTAATGAAAGATATAGGAGTATAATAAGGATGCGTAAACATGAAACATAAATGAATACATTTTCAGAACATATTTATCTTTTTCATTTTATTTCTAATTCTTTTAAATTCTAAAATATGTATAAATTTTTTGTCTTTTGGCGATTAAGGCCACTAGACCTTACTAGCTAATGGAGTAACTGATCGAGAAATAGAATATGTATACACTCACACATTCTAAAGAGTTACTCACGATACCTTAAATTTTAACATCCCATGATGGATGGTATACCTTTTACCCGATATACACGGCCAGATAATATATACGCCACCAGAGCACCTTTCGTGACCTAAGAGTATTTTTCGATCTACCACTGTAATATTCTAAGATATATTAGGGAATACTACCCTCTGAAATACAAATTATTAGTCTAGATTCTTAATTACTTATTCTTAAAAAAAGTTCTAGTATAAACTTATACAGAATTTTCACTCCCTAGAGGACGAACCATCAGACATAATAAATTGTGGAGTGTCCAGAAGAGGTAAGCCAGGTGCTGAAGGCTAGGCTTTGGGAGGGCATTCACTTCTGTAGAAGCATCATCACCATTGTGGTCCCTAATTGTCTAGTTGGCTTCTTCGATCTTATGAACCACATGGCTCTAGAGCGTGACCATTTGACAAATTTCTCCCACGGAGGAGGGGAGCCTCCTCGCATCCTCCTAGAAGCCCCCTGCCTTAACCGGGATACTTTTGTACTTTTGGATTTTATTTCTCTTCCCCTGTATCAGTTGTTTGTACAGCAACACTTATTAATGAATAGCAATTCATTTCATAAATGTGTCGATTTCTCTACACGTGTGCTGGTTTCATTTCTTCGCGTTGGCTGACTCCCCAGGCATGCTTACTCGTGTACCCTGGACCCATGTTGTGCTTGGGTTGTCATATGACGATGCCAGTCATGACTTTATTTGTGACCATCGTAGGTTGATGGTGTGCAACTCAATGACATGATATGACATCTATCATTATGGTGCTATAGGCGCATCCAACCAGGTAAGGACACGTGTCGCTTTTCCCAAAAGTGACACGACTCTTCAATTTTCTATCACGACATCATTTTTGGCAGGAGTTCTTCCTATTTAAGAGTGGCATCTGTTACCATTCTGCTCGCTACTTGCCCTCACAGTTTCGCTACTTTCACCATGGCTGATGGAGACATGATTGATCTTCCAACTTTACTTGGTTTGGTACGAGAGGCTTCGGCATCTCATTCGCCAGAACCTTCCTTTGAAAAGGAGAGCAGTGATAGGAGGGTGCAGACTAAGGACAACGATGAGGACTCCGCCACTGGGGTCACCGTCGAGGAGTGGCAGCATCCGGGCTTCCCATAAATTGAGCCCCAGGGCGTCTTGAGGGCAGCGCCATGTCATGTGTTTGTTGGTTCCTCTCGCCAGGTATGTCTGTCTCGTTTCATAGCCGCTCGGATGTCTGTTGGTCACCCCCTTTGCTAACTCCTTTTTCTCCTATCCGCCTGTGAGGATACCTCACGGATTGGATGATTTTCTGTCTTCCCAGGGTGATGAGCTTGCTCATACAATATGGGCTTAGATTGAGTGTGTGGTGGAGGAGATGGAGTGCCACATTAATGTTGCAGTGGGAGATGCCCTGTAGAGTCAAGTGCAGGCTAATTACCTCGACTAAGCCCTGTTAGAGTCTGATGCTAGATTGCAAGAAATTTTTAGAGCTCATACTCAGGCAATAGAGAGGATTGCGGTGTTGGAAGGCGAATTGAGGACAATGCTTTGTCTTAAGGAGGTGGCTTCCGCCAACATCTCCTTGCCGCTGCACTCTCACGCCGCCTCCCTCATTCGTTGACGACTGGCCGTCTGGCCTTCCTCTCTCCCTCCTTTCTCTTCTCTTCCTTCTTCTTTCTTTCTTTTCCTTTCTTTTTTTTTTCTTTCTTTTTCCTTCCTTTGCTACCCACGGCTCCCCCCTTATATCATTACTATTTTTCTTTTCCTTTTCCTTTTATAATCTAATCGACGCTTGAATGCCAATCTAATTGACCCAAATATTCTTCACAATTTCACAATATATATATTAACGAATCCAATAAAATCCAAAATTAATAAATACCTCCGAAATATATCAAATGGAGATCAGAGATTATAGCTTCAAACATGCACGAGCACGAGTTAGGCATCCTTTGTGCACTAGGCTTGATTTCCAAAAATTAAATCTTCTCTCAATTTTTAATATATAATTAGTTTTAAATTGACCCAAAAATTATATTAATAATATCATAAATCTTATATAAAATTTAGGGTGCTACAAGTTGTATTTGACCCTTTCCATAAAAAGGTATATGCATGTGACCTGCTTATATGTCTTGAATAGTAGTATATCAATCTAAAATTACTAAAATATAAGTGACCTATTCTGAAAATTGGCCATTTAATTAATCGATATATGAGTCAACGGTTCTTAATTCTCAAATTTTGACATACGATTTTTCGAATTGCACAGTTTTATAGATATATTATACATTTTGAACGTTTGATATTTTTGTACGATTTGTATGGTTTGAATATTCATGTATAAAACAAACTATCCATATAAAATCATGATTTTGGAATTTATTTAAAGGAAAGTTTTACAGTTTGAGTTTTTCATGTATTTTATAATTTTTTATCTTACCATCTATTTTATAGACAAATATTATTTATTATATATTTTTATACTTATTGAGTATTATATCCATAGTTTGTGATATCTTCTAACACTTTCAGACTAATGAGCCATGGATATTTGCAGAATGTGGGTAGGAGATTAATGGCATTAATTTATAGATTTTGAGGATTTTTATTAGGAATATTAAGTATTGGATTTATGTACGAATTGAGTTTAATAATTTATTATTTCAGGATAGTGTGTCAAATAAATATTCAGTATGACGTTATTTTATGATATATTGAATATTTGATCTAATATTTTTTTCTTGTAGTGATATTTGGGTTTGAGTAAGTAATTATATTAATTTGAGGCCAAACAGGGTTAGTTTTGTCAGGTCTTGTATCCACTAATATATATGATTTACCACGTTATTTGTAGTTTAATTTTGTATCATCTATACAACCTGGGTTGTTTGAGTTTTAATTATTTGTGAATAATTATTTTTAAATGTTTTTATTATATTATCCGTTTGTGGCGGGGTCGTGATAATACTACTGTAACTAAGTTGTCTAGTGTATATATAGATGTATTCACTAAATAGTCCTACAATATAATAATGTGTGATTAATCTATATTTAATATTTTTACACTTTTATTTTTTTGAAATAATCTTTCCAATTTAATTCCAATTATCACAGCTCACTACATTAAGTCCAATTACTCAATTTTGTGATCATTTAAAAATATTAGGTTAAATTATAATTATCCAAAAAATTTTTAAGCTCATTACTAAAATTTCTAGCCAAACAAGCCCAATTATTGCTCAAATACTCAAACAAATATATATATTTTTTGTAATTTAATTAGTACAAAAAATAGCAAAACAAATGCCACAAAAAATCTCATATTTTATTAATATAAAATAATAAAATAGATAATATTTGAAATGTTACATGTTATGTCCTACTATTTTAATACTAATATATATTTAATACATCGGTAGCATTTTTTCTTGTAGTGTGTTTTGCTAGAAAGCAAGTCAATCAATTGCTTTATGTTATCGGTATCATATTCAGTTGTTTAGAGTCTTTAGTCATATAGCAAGCTCTAATGTGATGATAAATAGAATTTACTTTTTATTTGAGTCTTATAAGTAATTTTGTCGTGATATCATTAAAAGAAGAGATTTTTAGGACTATTTTATTAGTTTATTTCTTTAATAAAATTTGGTTCTAATTAAACTATTTTTAAATTTTTTAAATTTATTAATTATAATCAATTAATATTCAAGATAACCAATTTAAAGATAGAAAGGATCAAGTTTACTAAAGACACAAACATGCATTTGGGAAGTGCCTCCATGTACGAGGGATGCCTGAAGAGCGCACATATATGCTAAGCAATTCTATACATGAAGCACACGTAAGGAGTTGATGTTTAAGTTGATATTCGAACGTTAATGAAAATTTTTTCTAGCTTGACAATTTTCAACCTTAACTTTTAGCATTTCTTATAAATTAACTCTTTTATCTCAGCTTAGTTTTCAAACATGTAAATATAAAAGCAAAAGGGAGCTAGAGGAGTGTAGAGAAAATAGAGAACATTTTTCTATTATTCAGATCCAAAAGGCTAAGGTATTGTCATCCCAAAATTATATTACAACAATCAACCATTTGTTTCAAACCCATGGGGATTTGGAATTTTATTGGTTGTTTGGATCGTAAAATTTTATGACTGTTAGTGATCCCCGAAACAATGTAAAAATTTCAATAGAAGATAAAAAAGTGTCCGAATTTATTAACTATCGCATCTGTACTACATAATTTGAAAGTTAATTTTTTATAGTGAATTTATTTTGAATTTCTTAAAAAATTCAGATGAATTTAATCAATAATTATTTGGTTCTTAAAATTTTTCTTCATCACCAAGTCTTATGTTGACGTATTTCTGCACCTTGTTGTTACTTATATTAATAATGTTAAGTAAATAGGATTGTCATTTTATATTCATAATATCTAGTAACAAATATAATTTATGTGTATTGAATATTATGTAATTTATATTTTTGTATCATAAAGGGTTAAAATTATAATGTTAATAACTAACCATTTTTTTAAAGAAAAAAATAAATGTTAATT
>BSYO01000018.1:4121683-4409560 GCA_033239525.1 Nepenthes gracilis | reverse complement strand
TCATTCAGACATAAATTAGATTCAACATAAATTTACATCTTAAAATTATTATCTTAAAATAAAAAAATATATATTTTTTCATGCTTTACTTTTTATAAATATTATTTGAAATTTATAATTTTAAATAAAAAAAATTGAGCCAATAATAACATACTTTTCAGGTTAAATTAATTAAAATATTCATCATCTCATCCTTCACGACAATCCCTTTTTCTCAAGAATGAGGATGGCTCCATTGCTGAGAGCGATGGAGCCAGATTTATGCCTATTATAAATATTTAAATAAAAATTTAAAGACCACAAATATAAATATTTTAAAAAATAAAAAACACAGATAAATGATTATATTTTTTATATTATTTTTCTAATAATATTAGTATTTTAATATTTAAATATTATAAAAAGATAATCATAGAACATAGCTATTAATAATCTTTAATCTATTATAAATATAAAATGTGAATTTTTGCATCTTTCGGATCAAAGAGTTATCGCCCCTCCATCGCAATATGGTCTTGTGATGGATCGGGTTTATAAATTTAAATTTATAAGTGTTATTTTAATTACCTTAAAATTAAATTAGTAGAATTTAAGATCTATTGTTTGGGTTACAAAGGAAGCTATATTTCTTTAAAAAAATTATAACATGATTAAATTTTTGATCCATACATAAAGATTTGATTTGAGAAAAAATATACAAATGAATTCGGTCTTATTTATATCTCGTAAATAAGCTTTTAAATTCAAACTTAAAATTAAAATTTCAAGACTTAAATGAGTGTAGTTGATAATGAGTAAATATTATCTTTTTACTCAAACTAAAATCAACCGAACCTTGCGTGAAGGTTGTACCAAGGTAGTTGTTTAGGTTGCTTAAACGCAATCAGTTACGGTTCGAATATGGAACTTCATAGCTTGAGCCACTTTCTGGAGGACCAATTGTAATTCATCTCTAAATACTAATGGCATAAGCACTTATCGTGTGGATATATTGCAGGTTTGATACTTGCCCCGAGCGCATATGAACATGCACCAAACAACCTCCAAACACAAGTTGAACTGTTTTCTATTTTCACTCAAGTCTAATGCCGCATGAAATCACACAACCTAGTCTTTACCCGAGCAATGTTAGTGTGGAAACTCATCTTTTAACTTCAACAAGGTACATCCGTAAAATTTATACCTACATTTATGTCATAATAATAAAATAATATACTTAAAATATAACTTAATATCATAGAATTTACAAATACTAAAGATAGACGTATATCAAGCACATTTTAAATAATAAATATAATATAAAATATGATAATGAATTTATAAAAATACTTGTCTTAATATCATTAATCTTCTTCTCAAAAAATGAACACTAAAATTACAAAGGGAAAGCACCAACCTTACCTCGCCACCCCTACCCCAGGCTGGCCAACCGACAACTTCGGACATCGTTTAACATCGGCCACCCCTATTGTTTGTCAGTCACTACTTGAAACATATTTAGAATGCAATTATAAAAGCAATAAAGATATTTTATTTTATAGTACTTATTATATTTTCCCTAATATTCCTATCTGCCAACCAAATTAACTATAAATCCGAATACAAAATCTAAATCCAAATATAACTAAACTAAGTCTTTAAGCTATCATTTATCCGAATTTTACAAGTATTTAAAACCCTCTAATTTAGAAGGAGTTAAAAAAATTTGTAAAGTGTAATCTAAGAGTTCAGCAAGTATATATGTATGTAATAATAAATATATGTCAACAAATAGAACAAAGAAATAGAAAGTAATAGAATTTATCTGGAATCTAATATATGTCAAAAGTCTAAATGTACTGAATATCCACATATTTTTAATATTTAATTAACAAATATTTAAATATAATTTTGTATACAAAATTTGTAACATATATGTGTAAATATTAAATAATCTAAAGTACGAAATAATCAAAAAATCTAAATATGATAAATCCAAAGGTTCAAAAGTCTAAAGTTCAAATCTAGTAAAGATTTTGTGGAAGAACCATCCTGCAAAGAAGTGACGTGGGAGAGGGAGGACGAGATTCGGGACAAGTATCCCAATTTATTTCGAAGTATGTTTATTCGTTTGATTTTTGGGATTCGTTAATTTCGAGGATGAAATTTTCTAAGTGGGGGTGAGTTATGAGAATCCGATTTTATAATATCGTAATTAGGAGTAATTAAGGTAATATAATCAAGATTATACTTAATTCATGTGGAAAAAATTAAGTTTCAGGAGCGTAGGAAGAGGTTGCAGCGGATGCCGGCTGGGCGCCTTAGGCGGCGTCGTAGGCGACGGATCCAATAGGCCTGCGCTTGCTGCGCGTCAGGCCGCGCCATATAAACTTGCGAGGGTTTCTTTTCCAGCAATTTTCGGGCTTCCAGTGACAGAGAGAGAGAACGCAAATGAGAAGAGAGAGAAGGAAGAGATCGAGGTTCCCAAGTTCGATTCCAAGCTTGAGCTAGTTAGAGCAGTGGTACATTGGGACGAGGCAAGTGCACTCATATACTTTTCTCTCGTTTCTTTACACTTTTAATCAATTTTCTTTGGATATCTTCGTTCTGATACCCATTTAAGTTTATATTTTACAAAGCCCATGATATGAGTATGAATATATTTTGATTTCATATCCGATTTGTAAGACTTGTGCGATATTTTACACATGGAAACCCTAACTCATGCCTCCTTCAGTTTTACCAATTTTATTTGAGATTTATGTATGATTTGGCTTTAGAAATTTGAAACCCTAATTTCATGGACGTGAGTACTCCCATTATTTGGTATTTATGCACATGTATTTTGTATATATTAATTTTATATATTTCAAAAATATTATAAACGTGAGTAGTGGTATTTATTCACATATACAATAAATATGTTATCTCGCATATACTCCAAAAATTATATTGCACGTATTTATGAAGGAATTTATTGTCTGAAAGCTCAAAAGTTATGTTTAGTACATTGTGGTAAGAATATCTTACATGTTCCAAATTTTATATTGATTTATACATGTAAATAAAAATTTGTGAAGATATGAACTTATAAGAAAATGATTATCTATATCCATATCAAAGAATTATAAAAGTTATGTAAAATATTTGAAGAAAACTCCATAATTTATTATGTCTGATGATTCATTTTCTAGGGAGTGAGAACTCTATATAAGTTTATGGTGGAACTTTCCCTTAAGAATCAGTAACTAAGAATCTGGACTAAGGATTTGCATTTCAAAGGGTAGTATTTTCTGACATACCTTAAAATATTATAATAGTAGATTGAGGAATACTACTGGCCCAAGGGAGGTGCTCTAGTGGTGTGTCTGTTATCTGGCTTTATATATCGGGTGAAAGGTATACCATATTCCACAGAGACGTTAAAGTTTGATGTATTATGGGTAGTGCTTTAGAATGTGTAGGTGCATAAATATTTCATTCCTTGATTAGCTACTCCGTTAGTTGGTAAGGCCTATTGGCCATAGTCCACAAAGACAAAGAAATTTACACTTATTTTAGAACTTAGAGGAATCAGAAATAAGATGGGAAAGATAACTGTGTTCCGAACATGTATTTATTCATGTTTCATGTTTACGCATTCTTATTATGCTAATATATCATTCCTTTACTATATTTTGAGTATATTGCTAACTGTCATTACTTTATTGTGCCTTGTTAAACATTTGGCTCACCAATATAATTTTCTTTCCTTCAAATGAGTATAAGCTTATGCCTATGAGGTAGAGTAGAGGACTAAAAGTCAGCTAAGTAGGAAGACCATGGAGGATAAATTTGAGGACGTAGTTTTGTGGTTTTTGGACTTTTATGGAGTATTTTGTATATTTTGATATGGATATGTATTGTGTTTGTATGTGTATGTTTTTGATGTATAGGTAGTTAGTTTCCACTGTATTTTAATGGATGTATGTACTTTCGTAGATTTTATGATTTGTTTGGATACCTGATGGCATCTTATTTGAGTTGACGTCGTGATCAGAACTATGACGTTAGTGTCGTGGTCGTAGTTGTGGCTTTCTGAATCCTGTGTGTGCGGTTGTTATTGAAATGTATGTATTCTCTAGGGATTCTATACATGTTGTATTAGTCTGAAGGCCATTTTACAACCGGAACCATGGCTGATTTAGGTTAGGAAATGTGATCCATCACACTCACGATCTTGCTGGGCCTGAGTAGCAGTAGTACTCGATTGACTCAGGATCTCCCTTAGCTAGAGGATTTCCTCCTCCCGCTCATCAATCGTCACTGCCTATTGATGCAAGCCCTTCATCACATTGCCAACAATCTTCTGATCCCGCAATTCTAAAAAATAGAAAGAGAAGAAAAGTCAAATCACACGAGCAGAAGAGAAAGGAAACAGGAAGTCTCCATCGAAGGGATTCCGTGAGGAACTTGTGCTTCTTCTTTCCCACTGAATCATGCGCCTCTAGGACCAACTCCTTCGTAACTGCTACTTCCTCTGTGGCACGAGCTTCCTCCATAGGGACGTCCACTGAGGTGGCATCAAAAATGCCTGTCGCCATAGGGAGCAGGGCAGCAGAGAAATTGATCTCACTAGCATCCACCGACAGTGCTGCCACTAATCTCACAAGCTCTTCAGCAAGCGGCTCTGTTGGTTGCTCAACAACTAGCCCTGCTAATTCTCTGGCTACTGGCCCTACTATCTCTTCCTCCACCAACACGACCAGTGTTGCAATGCACCCAACGGCGGTGGCTCCACGATAGGCCCTCCGGCAGTGACTCCTGTAACACCCAAATCCGACTGATTGATAGGAATCTAAACTACTCACCAACGCCCGCTAAATGCCCGGCCATGCAAAAATCGATGGAAATTGAGGATGAGGAAGAAGGAAAAGCCGGTGCAACCCGCTTTCAAGAAGGGTTGCCAGGAGGATCCCCAATGACAAGAGCCCTAACTTTCCTCTTAGGTTGGGATGGCGCTGGGGACAAAGCCTTTGCCTTCTGGACCGAGAAGGGTGGACCCCAATTAGCTTGCCTAATCTTCTCATGAGACACCAGGTGGTCCCTCCTGAACTGGTTTGGATGCTCTCGTACCAACTCCAGTAGAGGCTTGATCAGCCCCACCTCCTCTCATGAGGGCCTCCTGGTGAGGATCTTAGGCATGTTACCATAATCCCTGGATAAGGGCCATTCGTCGAAGACCCTTACAAAGAAGAACTAGTCCTTCCGGTTCTTCACGGACTCGTAGATGACGTGACTGATGCGTAGCTCCCTCAGTAGAGCGAGATCCAGTCCCTACTCTATGTAAATCACAAAATGACCTTCACCGCCTCCACGGTCAGTGTCCTTGAATAGTGGTGGAAGAATATGTAGAGTAAACATAGATAGTGCATCATATTTGTGTGAAGCCTCATGATGGGGATGCCTAGATACTGAAAAATGTTGAGCAACTCCTTAAGAATAAGGAGATGGAGCCCACTCCGGAAGTGAGCCTTGTAGACGGTGATGTGTCCCTCCGGTGTAGAGCAAGCCTTATCGTGCTTTCTCGGAATGACAAACACGATGGAAGATGGAACGTTGTATTTCACATAGAGGGCTATAATGTTGCTGGAAGCAAGCACGGAGCGAGTTGCGTTGATGGTGGACGCCATGGAAGTAAGTAGAAAAAGGGGCAGGAGAACAAATTCGAAGGGATGCAAAGAAAAGGAAGTAGAAAGGAAATTTGAGCTGGCCCTCAGTTTTTATAATTGCCTTCACCCCCAAAGTAAAGCATCGTCTCAAAAAGGCATGGTAATCATGCTGAACATGTGTCGAATCTAAAAAAATGCAGTCAAGTCAAATCACCCGTCACATTTATTGCCAAGATTATGGCCATTCTCTACAACCATACGTGGTAAAAAATGATAGGTCATAGCAGAGTAGCGCGAGTCCCCAAGTGGCTCAGCAACTCATCAAGTGCCCAACCTGCGGCGGAATAAAACAATACATTAAGACCGCCTAGTTATCCTCAGGATTCCAGTAGTCGGTCAATGAACCCTATCAACTGCTATCTCGGCTCCTCCCGCTCTCCAAAATCCAATGATTAGTCAACAAGGCTGGTCAACTAACATTCTAGCTTCGCCCGTTCTTTAGATTCAAGCGATTTGGTCAACGAAGCTAATCAATTGCCATTCTGGCTCTGCCACGCTCTTCGGATTCCAACAGTTGCTGAGCAAAGCCGGTCAACTAATATTCCAGCTCTGCCTTGTGATTCAGATTTGAGCAGTTAGTCAATAAACCCGATCAACTAATATTCCGACTCTGCCCCATTCTTTGAATTTTGGTGATTTGGTCAACAAAGCTTGTCAACGGCTACTCTGGCACGGTCCAACCCAATCGGTTGGTCAACAATAGCTGGTCAACTATCTCCTCATTTTCTTTGACCGAACTATTCCCAATCCGATACTATGACCGTTCCATATGCCAAACTACCCGGCCAAGACGCATTACTCCTTGACCATTCTGAAGCACAAAATAACAATAATGATAATATTAGTAATAGCAAGATGTGGACAACGATGAAAGGCAGAAAGGAAACTGAGGAATTCTTCACATAAACATCAGCACATTTTCTCATTAACCTTTTTCTTACAAGTCACACGGAGGAATAAGTTTGTCTGGCTTGAAATGGGAGTTGAGGAGGAGTTTTTGGCCCAAGGAGTTCTGTCCCATTTTGGACGCTAGATTCCAGGATGAAATCTTCCTCTGCAGATGAAACGTCTCCTTTGTTACCCCTAATTTTCCTTTGGGTTGTCTTTATCCAAGAAATTTCAAGACTTCTCAGAATTATAATGTCAAGAATTTTTCGAAGCTATGTGAGGACATGTCGTCTAGGCCCTCGTTTGGCTCTCAACCTTAGGAGGATTAAGTTGCTATGCCTCATCATGGATTAATTTGGTAGATTTTCTTTTGCATGGAGTTGAAATTTTCAAATTGTACATATGTGTAAGGTGCCAGTTTCTAAAACATAGTAAATATAAGTAATTAAATTAATATAAGTGAATCAAGATCAAAGAACGTGGGAGAAATTAGATTGAATAGCCTAAAGAATCAGAATTAGCAAAATCGAGCCGACATTGTAAACCTTGAAATTTAATCGATAAATAAGATTTGAGTTTTAAATTATGATAATCATGATTTATTAAATTAATATAATCAAAATTAGGATCTAATAATATGAAAATTTTGGTTAGAAGGGTCAAAATAGGTTCTGGACAGTGCGTGAAGTTGGCTCGCTGTAGGCTTGATGTAAGTTTGACTGTTGCTTGAGGGGCGCTCGAGCCCCACATGAGCAATGATTCCAGTGGAGGGACGCCCTGAAGGGCGCCGATGCACGCTCAAGCATCAGTTCGGCTCTTAAAGCCACGCAGCTTGTTTTCTATCATTTCACTGAGAGAAAAGGGAGAGAGGAGAGAGAGTGGTGCAGTGGAGAAGAGAGAGAAGAGGAAATCAAAACTCTCACGTTTATTTTCGGCTTGGAACTAGTTGAGGAACTTATAAATCGGGTCGTGGTAAGTGTACTTATATGCTTTTCTTTCTCTTGTTGCACTTTTTATTCTGTTCTTTTCGGGTATTTTTATTCTAATACTTGTTTAACAATATATTTTAAAATACCCATGTCTTAAGTATGCATATATGTTAATTTCGTGTTTGATTTGAAAGTTTTGTGAGGTATTGTATTTCATTGGAAACCCTAGCCCATCGTATGTAAATTTCTCATGTTATTTTTGGTTATATGTGAAATGTGGCTTTATAAATTAGAACCCCTAGCTTCATGAATGCTGTTGCATTAATTATTTGATATTTATTCATATATATTTTGTATGTATTATTGTGTATATTCTGAAAATTATGTTGGGTTCCTTGTATGGAGAAATTTGGAATTTAAAAGTTATAATGTTTTGTTGTGCTCAATATGGTAAGAATTTTCTTATTTTTCCAAGCCTCTGCATTTTTAGAAATGAGAATTATGATTTACAATCAATTTATATTTATATTAGAAATTTACTAAATTACATGTACGTTTACCGTTATCTGTTTATTTGTTTATAATAAAAAGTCATCTATTTTATGAAATTCATAATTGTCTGTTCATTAGTTATTTGAGAAAAAGTATCTTTCAATATCTAAGACTTAAGTCCACTATAATATGAAAATGTATATCCATATAAGTCGACAAGAATACAAAAATATGTATCAGTATCCCAATAATAAGAAATATGTATCTATTTCTACAATAATATGAAATTTGAATCTGCAATAAGGAATTGAAACTCTATAATTTGTTATCTATCGTCAGTACCGGTATCTTATATCTGTATCTATAATTTGTTATCCATCATCAATACCGATATCTGTTATCTGTATCTGTAATTGTTATCCGTCGTTTGTACCGGTATCTGCCATCCATATCCGTTATTGGTTATTCTGTTGTGAGCATTGGTATCTATTATCAATATTCATTATTCATTATTCATTTTCAGTATTAGTGTGTTTGTTCAGAGATTCCAATTGAAATATAAAAAAGTAATCATGAATTTGGATCAAAGATTTGTATTTCAGACGGCAGTATTCTCTAATATATCTTACGATATTAAGTGGTATCGAGAAAAATGCCCTACCGTGGGAGTTTATAAGACGGCATTATATATGCATTACCTCTTGCAAAATTAGAGGCACAAGGCCTTTTGATTGTGTGAAGTGAGTATAATTCTTTTTCTAGATAATTGCTCCGTTAGTTGGTAAGACTTATTAGCCCTAATTCCTAAAGATAAATTAATTTATGCATATTTTGACGGCTAAAGGAATTGGAAATAAAGTAAGAAATTTGAATGTAACATGGAAAGGTCTTTCGATCATGTTTTATATTAAATATGCATTATAATTCTATTTCATATCCTTAATTTGTTTTCAAGCATAAATATACATGTCTTTAATTATATTATACACTACTAAGTATTTGGTTCATTTTCTTACCTTCAAATGAGTATAAGCTGATATTCAACGAGGTGAAGTAGTGGCCGCAGGATAGATAGGTTGAAAGGATGATTTTTGTGGATTTGCTCATATGTATGGAGGATTTGTATACTTGTTGAATGGATAAGTTGATATATTTTGTTTATATTGATGATATTCAGTTGAGTTTAATTTTTACTATGTATCGATGATTTTATATACTTTCACAGGCTATTATGATTTGATTTTAGGTACCTAATGGTATCTCTATATTCCGACGTTGTATTTAAAGATATGACGTTGGAGCCATGCATTTATTGTGATAAATTTTAGGTAGATTTTCTTGATAATTGTTGCTAATATTCTTTCTGCTGCATTGGACTACTATTTAATGAAATCTTCATTTGTCAGATAGATGATCCCACCAACATTGTTAAACTTTGCTGGACCCTAGTCTTTAGGCTGTGTGATTGATGGTGCCTATACCATGGAGTCATTTTGGCACTCATATTGAAAAGTCCCCTAAAATTTTTATGATTTGGTAAGACCCTTATATATAATTAAAAAAATTTAGAAGTCAAAAATACAATATTAATTTTTTTTTGAAGAACCCTTATATATAGTAATATAATCACCTAAACAATAAAAACGTGTTCTAGGGAATTCCAGTGAGAATTTGCTGACGGGATCGAGGAGAAGGGATTGCCGTGAAGAATGCGAGGATGAATATTTTAATTAATTTAACGTGGAAAATGTCTTATTACTGATTGAATTTATATTTATTTATTTTGATAAATTTAAAATTTTATAACTTGTGACATTAAGAATTGTAATTTTTAAAGATAAATAAATTTAAGATGTGGTTAAAATTTCAATCAATTTATAAAATAGAGAAAAAAATTTAATCTAATATCAATTTTAAGTTTTCTAAAGTATCACATTTTATGCAAATACATATGATATTTATTGTATATTTTTAGAAAATACATTTACATAAATATATATGTTTTAGAAAATTTTTATTCAAATATTTATATATATTAAAATAAAAAAGCAATGGGTAAATTAGACCTGATTTGATTTCATTTGATTTGGATGATATATGAATGTTGACAAGAATTTCGGCAATAGTAACTGGCCAGACTAAAAAATAAATTTTTATGTGAATATTATCTTATTATGTATTTGAAATAACAATCTTTATTTATATATTAGCTCTTTTAGGTTTTAGATAATGTTTTTATCAATTTGTAAATAATAAATTGAAATTTTTTATGCTCAATCCAATTTCATCCTATACGAAAAACTAGAATTATTTTATTTGATCTGTTTTTATCATATTTAATTGAAATATAATTCTTAAACTTGGAATTGTAATTATTTAGTCCCCTCTAGAAAGTTAAAATGTGTTATTTTATAGTATTTTTTTCATTCCTTATAATTTTAAATAATAGTATTAAAATTAGGTTCTGATGTGTTCTAAATCCAAACTTGAACATATTCAGCTTGAATTATCCATTGAATTTTGGTCTCCGTTATCTTAGCATTGGGTCTTGCACACCATAATTTTAAACTAGAGGTCGGGCGTTGCCAGAAATATTTCTTAGAGAATAGAAAGATGTTAGAATGTAGAAATGAATGTTGGGAGTGTGTTCGTTGGTGGGTGGTGGCACTCGTAGGATGAGTGGCTTCGAAGGTTGCTCGTGAGGAGTAGGCTTTGAGTATTGAGTTCACATGGAACTAGTAACAGAGAGAGAGAGTTTCTGAGTGCTTAGTGTGCTTGAGGGCGTTTCGTAGGCTACTGAGAGCGTTTTCTTGAGCAGTTTTCAACGAACCTTTGAAGGGAGCTGTCATGGCATTTTATAGCCAAGGCCATGGCAGCCTTTCTTATGCAGAGGAGCTTGGTGCATGGCTCTATTGAAGATCGTTGCCTTTTTGGTGAAGGCATAATCGTCGATTCTAATAAGTAATAGTCGTGGGATTGATTTCTTGCCTTATGCGTTTTGTAACTGCTAGGGTTTTCAGCAGACAATGCATAGATTTTGGCGTCTTTCTCTCAAGATGTGCATTAACTCTGGAGATAACCGTTACAGTGACGCTTGCCATCTTGGAGAAGCGGAAAATTAGGGTAGATAGCCGTTGTTGCTCTGAGATGGCCACGTGGACCAATTGATATTTGGGTTGCGTGTGTTATGGGGACATCAGCCGATTTACTTGCCGTATTTTTGGTCAATGGAAGTATTAACTGTTCTAGGCATAAACGGGCTGTCCTACTCCTTAGCTTATGCCAACCCACTTGATTCTTTGCCAGTTAATGCCAGCGTTGGCCGTCTAAGCTGGATTGGGCTGTTGTAGATATGGGCCGTTTCCTTCTTCGTGGGCTAGCCCGTTACTGATATCCCTAACACTAGCCCTCATACTGGTTATCCGGTCTTTCACCTCCAACATGTTCAACAATAGGACGCTTCTGGCCGGGCGACTTGCTTGAGACAGCTTGATGAGGGAACCAATAGTTGTCTGTAACGCCAAGATTCGGAGAACAAAGGTGGAGGATATCGTTGACTGAACTCTCTGACCGTTTCAATCTGAATCCGAAGAACATACCAGAAGAGCAGTGTTGACTGGATTCATTGACCATTCTGGGATGAATCTAGAGGACTTGGAGGATAGAGTAGCATTGACCAGATTCATTAACTGCTCTGGAAAAAAATTGGAGAACTTGGAAGGAAAGGCAGCGTTAGCTGGATTAGTTGATCACTCTGGGAAGAATTTAGAGAACTTGGACGAAAGAGCAGCATTGACTGGATTTATTGACCATTCTGGAAATAATCCAAAGAACTAGTGGAAATTGAAGCAACACCCCATTATACTGTCGGACTGTCAATTGAAAAGTCTTCCATGTGTCATCATGCAGTGAATTTGTAATCTTGGTAATCAATGCACCAGAAGATTTGATTTGACTGCGTCCTCTTCGGAGATGACACGTGTCAGTGATCATGGGTGCCTCTTTTGAGCGTTGCTCTTCTCCAATGATTGTGTGCCTTTATAATTGGTCCGTCCGTTCAACTTTCCCATGCTCTTTCATTCTCTGAAAATTTTCCAAGTCTCTGTTGCTCTTCTTACTTCTATTCCCATAGCTCCTTTTGTTCTCAAGATTATCTCCATAATTACTCCTGGTGCGATAGAGAGTTATAAGTGGAGTTTGACATCCCACATAAGATCATCTCCGTGATGCCCAGTGAGCATGATAAGGCCTGCTTCCCTACTAGGGGCTTCATCACTGTGCATGAGACTAATATGAGGAGTGGGTTTCGCCTCTGAGTCCCACATTAGCTGCTCGACATCTTCACGGCCCTTCAAATGCCTATCGCACGGTTCCACGCTAGTGCCGTGCGATATGTCTATTCCTTGTACATCTTCCATGTCACCATTCATGGATGCTGACGATAGAGGCGGTTAGGGTGATGTTCCAGTTCACCGAGAGTAGGGATTGGATTCACTATCCCCTAGAGGCCTTCCCATCAATGAGGCCATCTATAATTCACTGAAGAATTGGAAGGACTGCTACTTCTTCGTGCAAGTTGATGATTCTTGGCCCTTGTCCAAGGATTGGGATAGGGTTCCTAAAGCTCACACTAGGGCGCCCAAGAAGGCGGAGGTGGCTGCTATGGAGCCACTGTTGGGTTGGTGAAGAAGTATGGGTCTGCATTCACGAGAGACCACCTGATTTCCAGGGAGGAAACCAAGAGAGCTCACTAGGGACCTCCTTCTCCGGTTTGGAAAATCATAGCACCACTGCCGGCGGTCTCGCAGCGCAAGAGGAAAGCAAGGGCCATTGCTATTGACGCTACCAGCATACCTTCCATTAGTGATGCTCCCATTAGTCAAAAATTGAAGAGAGCCGGGACAATGGAGCCTTCTTCGTCATCCTCCACGAAGCTGGATTATGTGGCTACCGGGCGACTCGTTAGAGTCGAAGAGTGCTCCAAAGTCGAGGCTACTATGCAGGAATACGAAGCCATGCTGTGTGCTGCAGCGAGTGGTGTCATTGCTGCGTTATTACAGTAGGAGGACTTGGTAGTGCAGTCTGCGCCGATAGAGCTGCTGCCAGGAGCTGGATGAGGAGCCGTTAGTTGAGCTGGAGAAGCTAGCCTTGGAGCCGTTTGTGGAGGCACTTGATGAACCAACCACCGGAGAGCCTTTTGAGGTGGTTGACCTCAGTGCAGAGTTGGCCGAGGAGATCGTTGTTGAGGCCGCAACAGAACGTGTTGAAGGGGCTACCGCTCCTAGTCCTTCACTATCAGCTCCCAGGTCATGAAGCAGGCCAGTAAGGAGGCAGTGTGAAGTTTGGCTAGTAACCATTTGAAGCTTCCCTCCTTTTCTTCATCCTTTACTGTTGTGGTCTAACTCTTTTAATTTCTGGCAAGAGGCAAAGGTTATGGGCGTAGTGGGCAAGGGACTACATCAATGGGACCTAGTGATTTAGGATCGCGAGGAAGAGATTACCTAGTTCGAGGAAGAGATGGACCTACTGAAGGCCCAACACCAGGAGGAGAAGGCCACTCTCTAGTCTGAGTTGTCTGAGTTGAGAGCAAAAACTGTGAGACTGGAAGATGAGGTTGCCAGGACTGCGGGGCATACTGATGAGCTTCTTAGGAAGGATAGTCTCGTTAGAGAACGAGCTGTCTACTTGCATACGCCCTCATGAGGTTTCTCAGGCACTGTAGGTATGGTTATGGAAAGGCAACAATATCAGTCATCTCATTACCCGACTGGTAGACCCCAATTTTCGGTTGGTGTCCTTGACCTAGTGAACCGCATGGCCTAGTGACGTGATAGCCTCGTGGACTAGTCCCAGAGCAATCCCGAGCCTCTCCCGCCTCATCCTGGGAGCTCTAATCCCTAGAGATTTTGTATGCCTTGCTCTTGTTTTTGGAAATAACTTGTACATACAATTTGGTCATTTTATTAACACACTGCGCTCCATGACTTTTTCTTTCGTTAGCTGTCACTTCAATCACTTGCCCTTTGCATTAGCCGACCTACTTGATGTGCTTTGTACAAGTTGGCCATCCATCCCTCAGAATTAGAGATGTTTGTTGTGCTCTCACATGGTCTTGAGCCCTCAAGAAGACATCAAGGTGAATCCTGTTGCCATACCAAGCCAGTTTCATACTCTAAGTTGAGTTGTGGCTTGGACGGCACTGCCCATGCATAATCTTGGGTGGCTAGTTTTGGACGGAGCACTTTGTTTCTGAGATGTTGACCGTCGTTGACTGACAGCGCTGGTTCATGTTGGAGGAGGACGTCCCATGTGCCATTTAAGTCCCCTAAGGTTTGGAATCAGACTGCGAACGGGCCATTTGGATGAGTAAGGTTTAATTCAACTGCTTGTGGGTCTCCTGAATGACCAGGGTTTAATTCGATCGCTTATGGGCCGTTTGGATAACCAATGTTTAATTCGACTGCTTGTAGGTTGACAGGATGACTAGGGTTTAATTTGATCATTTACGGGCCACTTGGATGACCAAGATTCAATTCAACCACTTAGGGGCTGCCTAAATGACCAATGTTTAATAGTAAATGGGTGAAAACCTACCCGACTTAGGAGCAGTCTAGATCATTTATTTCTTGTACTTGTAGGCACACATTCATATGGAGAGGAAAAGAAAGAAAAGACATACAATGCACATGGAAACGAGTGTTCTTTTATTAATGACAACATAATAATGTTACAAGCATGCTCATATCATACAGATGTCGTACCTGGGTCTTCACTAGAAGTATCACTTGAGGTAGATTGCGTTCCATGTTCGTAGGACCAACTTATCTTTCTGGGTTCGAAGTTTATATGCTCTATTCCGCAGAACGGTTGAGATTATAAACAAACATTCCCAATTCAGGGAAAGCTTGTTCCAATTGGTGGTCTTGCCTATAGCCTCTATGCTCCACAAGACCAAGTCTCCAACATTGCCGCACTTTCACTTTCTTGTTGTAATAGTGGGTGAGTCATTACCGGTAGGCTATTATTCGCATCCTTGCTACATCACGGGCTTCCTCCAACAAGTTTAGGTGTTTCTTGAGCTTCTGGGAGTTGCTAAGTGGGTCGAAGGCTTCAACCCGAAAACTTGAGAGCCCGATCTCAACTGAAACTACCGCTTTAGTCCCATAGTAGAGATTGATGGGTGTCTCGCGAGTTGGTTCCTTTGGAATCATCCGGTATGACCATAAGACGGAGGGCAACTATTTGACCCAGGAGCCCCCTGTGTCATCCAACTTGGTCTTTAGACCATGGAGTAGTGTACGGTTGGTGACTTTAATCTATCTGTTTGTTTGGAGGTGTGCTACCGAAGTATGGACTAATCTGATACCAAGATTGGTGCAATACTTTGCGAAATATTTTTTCAAGAATTTGGTTCCGTTGTCGGTCACGATGACCTCGAGTATGCTAAATCTGCACACTATACTCTGGCAAACGAATTCTAAAGCATTGTGCTTGGTGATCTTATCCAGTGGGGTGGCTTCAACCCATTTGGTAAAATAGTTGATACCCGTGATGATGAACTTTCTTTGCCCGGTCGCGATGGAAAATGGGTTGAAAATATCAAGCCCCCATTGTGAGAAAGGCTAGGGAGCTTGGAGGGATCTCAGCTCCGTGGGCAACTGGTGGTGAAAATTGCTATAAAGCTGACAATTCTTACACCTCTTCACAAACTCCAAGGCATCCTTCTTCATTGTAAGCTAGTAATATCCCTGGCGTATGATCTTGAATGCTAAGTGTTTGCCGCTAATATGTGATCCACATATCCCAAGGTGGATTTCACTGAAGGCGTAGTTGATCTCCTTAGGAGTAAGATACTAGAGGTACAAGTCGAGTATCCATGGGGGTAGAGTCGTCCATCGACTATAGTGTACCCGTCGACCATCTTCTTGATCCGCTTGGCCTCATCTGCATTCTTTGACAGGATTTGTCCACCAGATACCTCCAGAAGGTGTCATCCAGTTTTTTGAATCGGAGATTTGCATTGCTTCTTGCTCCTCTATACTGGGGTACTCAAAACCTCCCTCATGTCCCTTGATTTTTGTTCTGGATTGTTGGCCACCACTGCTTTGGTAAGTTGGTTGGCCTTTCAGTTCTGAATTTTAAGGACGTTGACTAGGTTCAGCTTATCAAATCTCTGGGTTGTATCATTCGCCTTGGCTAGGTATTTTGCCAAGTGATGATTGCATGCCTCGAAACTCCCATTGATTTGGTTTATGACTAGCTCTAAGTCGCTGTAGACGGTGTGTCACTGTAGACGGTGTGTCGCCTAGCTAAGCACTCTTTGGCTAGTCGTAACCCAGCCAACCTGGCTTCGTACTCAGTAACAATGTTGGTGGACAGAAAATCAAATTTAAGGGAGTACTTCACCTTGAACCCTTTTGGTGTTCTTAGAATCATTTCGGCACCACTGCCTGAGTTTGTAAACGAACCGTCTAAGTTGAGAACCCATTCCGACTCTTCTGTGTGGTAACCCGCGTCCTCAGTGGGATGCTCCTCGACTATTGGGGTTGTGGTCTCGACAATGAAGTCCATTAGGGCACGCCTATGATGGTTAGCTTGGGCCGAAATTTAATTTCGAACTCTTCAAACTCTATGGCCCACTTAACCAGGCGTTCGGAAACATTGGGTTTCTGGATGATACCCTTCGGTGGCTAGTCGGTTAGAAAAACCACTTGATGAGCCTGAAAATATGGTGTCAGCTTCCGGTTGAGAAGACAAGTGCCAAAGCCAACTTCTCAGTGTGTGGGTAGCGTTTCTCTAGGTCGGTCAATGTCTTGCTCACATAATAGATTGGCTACTAAAAATCAAAGTCTTGGAAAATGAGAATGGAGCTGAGTACTTACTTTAATACTGCCAAGTAGAAGTATAGCTCTTCTCCTTCCTTAGGTGATATTAGCAACGGCGGACTAGCCAAGTACCGCTTCAATTTATCGAAGGTTGCCTGGCACTCCAAAGTCCTTTGGAAGCCATTTGCCTTAATACCCCCTCCGAGCCGTAAAGAAAGGTTGATACTTGTCCCTTGACTTTTCAAGAAGTGGGATAGTGTTGCTAGTCATCCGATTACCCTCTGGACATCTTTGACGCTCTACGGCAGAGACATGTCCTTGAGAATTTTGATCTTCTCTAGGTTTTCTTCGATCCCTTACTGAAAGACGATGAAACCCAAGAACTTTTCCGAGGACACTTCGAAAACGTATTTTGAAGGATTTAACTTCATTTGGTGTATGTGGAGTACCTTTAAGGATTCAACCAGATTGCGAATATAGTCACTAGTAGACTTGCTCTTGATGAGTATGTCATCCACGTACACCTCCATATTGCGGTCGATCTGCTTCTCCAATACCTTGTTCACAAGCCGTTGATAGGTGGCACATGCATTCTTTAGACTGAAAGACATGACCCTATAGTAATAGGTGCCTTGGTCGGTCATGAACGAGGTGTGCTCCTCATCCTCTAGGCTCATTTGAATTTGGTTGTAACCCGAGTACGCATTCATGAAACTCAATTGCTCATGTTTGAAAGTCAAGTCCACTAAAAGATCGATCTTGGGTAAAGAAAAAATGTCTTTTGGGCAGGCTTTGTCGACATCGGTGAAGTTGACACACATTCGCCATTTTCGTTACTTTTCTTCACAAGGATGACGTTGGAGAGCCAATCCGGGTATTAGACTTCTCTGATGAAGCCAGCGTCCAGAAGCTTCTTTATCTCCTCTCGGATGGTGACAAGCTTTTCCATGGAGTGGTTCCTCCCCTTCTGTCTTACGAGCTTACGGTTAGGATCAAGGCCCACATTGTGGACCATTACTCTGACCAGAATCTTGGAGATATCAGTAGGTGTCCATGCGAAGATATCAACATTCTGTTTCAAGAACGTGATCAGCTCGTCGTGCAATGGTCCGACGTGAGCTCCTGATCTCCACTTCCCTCTTTAGGTCCTCCAGATTCAGTGGCATTAGGTCGGTTGCCTTGCCTAGCTGCACTTGTTGTAAGGTTGTCTCATCTCAATGATCTAACTCTCTTGTAAGTCGTCAATTACTACTTGGAGCGATTTGGGACATGTAACATATCTGCCCAATTATTTGGTCACCTAACACTTCACCGACACTGTACGCTATTAGAAACTTCATTTTTAAGTACGATATTGAGGTGACAGCTCTGAACGTTGTTAGGCATGAATGGCCTAGGATAGTAATGTATATGAAAGGCAAGTCAATGACCAAGAAGGTGAGTGCATGACTCACCATTCATGGGTACGTGCCCAGGGTGACCTCCAATTGTATCGTTCTTTGGATAACCACTGGTTCATTGTCTAGGCCGTATAATGGCCATTCGGTAGATTTTAAATGAATCTTTTTTAAATCTAAATTTAAAGAAGGCATCGAGGTAGAATAAATCCTTAAAACTTTCATTATCAATAAAAATTCATTTCAGTTTGTAGTCAATAGTATCGTCTAAAATAAATACAGATACAATAAGGGGATTAGCATGTGGGGAGATTACATTATTCATATCACTATCACTAAAGCTAATGACATTGTCTTCCATCTTCTATTTCTTCCACCCAACTTGCCACTCCTTGTAATTTGCATGGATTTTGGCCGGTCGGGTCGTGATTATATTGACCACTCCAACCACGACCGATTTTGTAGTTGGGATGGATCTAGTCCTTCCTCTAACAAACCTGGTGAGATGACCCCTCCGAATAAGCTCCTTAATCTCCTATTGGAGCGTCTTGTAGTCCTTTATGGTGTGTCCGAAGATCGATGAAAATTATAATACTTAGCTGAATTTTTCTTTTCACGTTCTTCAGAGGTTTTGGCAATCTGATGAACTTTTCACCACGGATCTACATGAGGACGTTGGCTCGTGTGTCATTGAGGATAATCAAGTTGATCACCCTATACTCCTTGGTATCCATTGCTTCGGTCCTATGCTTCTTCCTGCAGGGATTGTCGCCGCCACCGTTCTTCCTCTTTCAGTCGATTAGGAAAAAGTGAGGCTGGTCGGTCCTTTTGGGATGCTTTGCCTCGTTGGTCTCTTTGGTGGCAGCGTAGGCCCTGGTGATAGACTCCGCTTCTCGGAAGGTATATAAATTTATATTATACATTGATATGATTTTATTATTAAAATATATGATGTATTTTATCGTAATTTTATTACAAATGTATATGATATATTTATACATGAGTAGAAGCTAGTATGATATCAAGTAAATATAAATTTTCACTAAGATGAGAAAATTAAGAAGAAGAAGCAGGATTATGAATAAGGGCTTTCACTATGAAATTTTAAAAAGTAAAAAAAATTAAACTAATAATTTATTTCAGCGAATAATATTCTCTGTCATACCTTAGGATATTATAATATATATCGTTACCTAAATAAGTATCGTTGTATAATTTTAGCCTCATCTACTAGGAGATAATAGATAGTACAAACCTGCCTTCAAGATTTAAATAAAAAAGATAAGGCCTTTGATTTGTGTGGAGTGAATGTAATCAATCCTATCTTTGAGATGTAAATAAGGAAGAAAGTATCACTATATTATGTAATTTTGGCCTTTGATTGTGTAGATTAATATAATCCAAATATCAATTGAATGTTCTATTAACCGTTAAGGCCTATTAGTCCTAATTTTTCAATATATGTAAGGTAAGAATATGTTAGTAAGTAATAAGAATTAAGTACAAGAAAAAGAAAAGCCAATTGTATCATGAAAATATTTTAAAAGTATATATATATTTTTACATGTATTACGACTCCTATTCATCTATATGATATATTTTGAATAAAAAATATATGTCTTTGACTATTATATTCTTACTAATCATTTGACTCACTCTCTTACTATTTTCTTTCCCTTCAGATATTTCATAGGAGTTCAAATTTGATAAACAAAAGTAAAGAAGAACCATTAAATATGTAGTATTCAATAATAATATAACTAATTTAATTTAAGTAATGATGTAAGAATTTGTAAGTTTATAAGCATCCAAGAAATATGAATTTTAGTATTGGTAGTTTAGAAATATATTTAAAAATTTTTTATAGTTATATTATAAATTTCAGTATAATTTTTATAAGATGAGTTTGAGATTTTAGTTGGTATATTTTTTGTCACAAATTATTTTTATATTATTATTAAATGAATATCAGAGCAATTGACAATTGACATTATTTTAGATCCTATATATTAAAATTTGTTATAATTTACAGATTATTAAAGTAAATACACATTTCCTAAGATTAAGATGAATATAAGAATGCAGGATGTGACACATCCTAGTTATGATTTTGAAGTAAAAATATAAAAAAAAATGTATATATTTATTGATTTACCATACTTTTATAGTAAGATTTATCAAAAACTCATGTTTATTTGCTTATATCTCAAATATACATATTTTGAGAATTTTCTCTCCTTGTTTAGAGGCCTAAAAAATAATTTTACATATTTGTCCTTCAAGTTTATAAATTTTAAATTGTTCCATGTTATTTATGTAAGCTCAAATGTACTATATATTTAATTTTATATAGCATGCTCCTCATGTACTGAATTTTTCCAATATTTTGTCTTATCTATATTATTGATAAATTTTCATAACTAAGAAATTTTCCATGGTAAAATATGTAAACTTTTTGAAAAAGAATTATGGGTGAAATTATGTAATTATATTAAAAATTTATGAACTATTGTCCAAAATTATAAGAACCAAAAAGGTATGAAGTCAAGTGTAGAATTTTCTAAGAAGTTAAGAAATTAGCCAAGGAATATTAGACAAATAATATATTTTGGCATGTTTTATTATATTATAGTGAAATATTGTTGTTTGCTATGAAAACTGTATGCAGTTTATGGCCCCGTCTATAAGGTGTATAAGTGTAGACGGCCCACCTCTGGGTCAAGAATAGGAAAAGAAGGCTTTGAATTGTGTAGAAGTAAATACAATCTAAGTTTCGATCGACCATTTCTTTAGTTAGTAAGGCCTACTGGCCCTGGTGTGATGGACCATGTTTTTCCTAATCAGAATCCAACATAGTTCAGGCAGCAAAATGGCCGTCAAGTTGATACAACCTATACAAAACCCTATACAGTATATAATTTTTAACAAAATAATCACAACACAGGATCCACATAGCTGCAATAATTTTAATGTCTACAACATTGTGTTTCGAAACACAATACCGTATAAAGAGATGCCACTAAGTACCTGTAAACAAATCATAAATAACCTGTGAATGCATATACATCCATCACATACACAGCAGAAACTAAACTATCAGTCCATCATCTATATACAAGTACATATCCACTAATAATATAAAAAAGTATTCCATAAGATACAAAATCATAAAATCTAAATTGGTAAGACCATCCTCCAAGTCTTTATGCCGAGTTGAAATGCAATACCGGATAAGAGATGCCACTAGGTACTTGTATACAAACTATAAAGAACCTGCGAATGCATATATATCCATCACATACACAGCGGAAACTAAATTATCTGTCTATCATCCATATATAAGTACATATCCACCAATAATATAAAAAATTATTCCATAAGATACAAAATCATAAAATCTAAATCCGTAAGACCATCCTCCAAGTCTTTGTGCCTAGTCGACTTCTAATTCTGTACCCTACCCTATTGGGTATAAACTCATACTCATTTGGAGATAAGAAAAAATAGTAATTATAAGCCAAATACTCAAAAAATACAATATAATCAAAGATAATATACAATATATTCAAAATAAAATAGGGAAGAGAATAGGAGCAATATGTATGAATGCAATATATGAAGTATGATCAAATACACTTTTCGAAATATATTTACATTTTTCATTTTATTTATTCTTTTTTTAGGTTCTAAAATATGCAGAAATTCTATTATCTTTGCGGATTATGATCGGTAGGCTTTACTAGCTAACGGTGGGGTAGAATGAAAAAAGGAATGCATTTCCTTCTACACATTCTAAAGCACAGACCCATGCAATTCAACACTCCGTGGTAAGTGGTATACCTTTAACCTGATATACAGGGCCATATCACATATGCCACTATATCCCCCGTGGCCCAGAGGCAGTTATCGTGCATCCATAGTAATATCCTAATGTATACCAAGGAATACTACCATTTGAAATACAAATCCTTAGTCCAATTCTATAATTACTTATTTTTTGGGAATTCTATACTTATTCATAAAATATTGTTCTCACTCCGGAAGAATAGTTCAACAAACATAATATATCATGGAATGTCCTTCTTATACCTCTCATAATTTGCATAATTCTTATTAATTTATGTCTTCAGGTAATATAAATTATATGTATGGTCATTATGAAACATGAAGAAAATAGAAATTCTTGCCACATTGAACCAAATATGACTTTAAAACTTTCGGGTAATAAATCCCTTCATAAACGCATACAATATAATTTTCGGAGCATATATAAGATAACATATATATCGTACATATGAATAAATATCACAATTCACGTCTGATAATATCTCTAAAACCCATAAAATAATATATACAAAATGTATATTAACAAATATCAAATATTCAAAATACCCGTATCCATAAAATTAGAGTTATGAATTTTTAAAGTTAAATCATGCATAAATTATAATTAATTTGGATAAGATCAAAGGGGCCCGGGTTAGGGTTTTCAGCCAATATAATCCTACATAAAACTACCAAATCGAACACCCGATTTATAAATTAACATGTTCAAGGTATGGGTTATGATATTCTAGAACCAATTTATACAAAAATTTCAAAATAAATGGTAAAATCGTTCCGGGGTGTGGGGTTAGGGTTTCATATTCGAAAACAAATCAAAACTACAAAATTGAATATAAAATCAATATATGTGCATACTCAAATCATGCATATTATAATATATAAATTTAATTGGGTATCAAAATGAGGGTATCCGAAGAAAACAAAATAAAAGNAACGAGAAAAAGAAACGAGAGAAAATGGTATAATTTGGACTCTAAGGCCTTGATCTCTACTTCCTCTTTCATCTCCTTTGTGCTCTCTCTCTCTCCTCTCTCTCAAAACCACATGAAAATAACAGTAATAAACCCAAACATTTTTTTACACAGATTAGCCCTCGAGCTCCACTCGAGTGCCCATCAAGCCCTCATTGATCAAACGATTTCACCGGCCCATGCCCCAGGTTGAGCGCGGGCATTTTATTTTTTGTGCCCGGTCGACTTGGGCCCATCATGCCCTCATTAATCAACACGATTCATTTAACACTTCTAACTAAAATTTTCACATCTATGGACTCTAATTTTGATTATATTAGCTTAATATATCGCGATTATCATAATTTAAAATTTGAATCTTATTTATGGATTAATTTTTCAAGGATTATAACGCCAATTCCTGATTTTTTTCAATTTCGGATCTTCAAGCTTTTCAATTCAATTTCTTCCATATCCGTTGACCTCGATTCATTTATATTGACTTAATTACTCCTAATTATCATATTTTAAAAACCGATACTTTGCAACTCTTTATTTTCAAAATTTAATAAACCTCAAAATCTAACAATCAGAAAAATCCTTTCAGATTCCTTCTCCAAGGTTCTGAGACTCATCCTAGAAAGTCTTAACCAATAGAATTATCCTAATTTTTTAATACCTAATGTATCCTATCTAAATCTAGGTTGGAATTTTATCATAAGATAAATTCTCAATCTCCTACAACGAGCTAGCTTGGTTACGTACCTACATCCAGAATCATCGATACATGAAAAATTTCATGATAATCCACCAAATTTGAAGGTAATCCAAATTTATCAGTTATGTTTTCAACTTAATTCAAAACCTCAAAAGGACTAATGAGCTCCTCATTTTAACATTCATTTGGAATCTAACTAAAATTTTCCCACACATCTATGGACTCTAATTGATCATTTGATTATAAAATTAAGCAATTCTTATTAATTGATATTAGCTAGGTTACACAACAACTATAAACCTAAGAAAATCCAAAAGATACCGAAATTCATCCCCACAACCCTTAAACAAATTTACCCACGATCATCTCCTTATCTATTTAAATAAAATTACTAGGCAATAAATCTCCAAAGCAACATCTAATCAAACCAGACCTTATTTATGGATTAACTCTCACCAACTTAATCCAAGGATAACCACCTATATACGATGTAGGAAGAATATTATCTTAAATTTTTCTCAAATGCATCACATTTTTACAATTTTGATCTTCAAGCTTTTCAATTCAATCACCTCCTTAAGGAATTGTAAACCTTGAATTCATCAAAGTACCTTGACATTAATCAATCTTTCTCAAATGAGCCATTGCTCAAAACAAATACTATTGAAGAAACTACAACCTAACATAAACTAACCAAATCATTTCCATTGAGCACACGGCTAACTATCATTCACAACCCAACAAAATTTTATCCTTCAAATTCATCGATAAGGCCTTCATAAAATTGACCTAAGCGTGGCCGAAAGGTCCAACCCATAAAATCCACAAAAATGCCAACAAACTTATAAACCCAATAGTATTACCGAAATAAATTTTTAGCAAATTCTTAACATTACTATGAATACAAATATAGAAACTCCAAATTTGAAATTTTAAAATAATGTTTATCAAATCATTCATCTCTTGAACATCCTAAATCTTTGGTCATTCACAAGTGACAAAGTTATCAAACTTAAAGATCCTATCTTCCTTAAAACCACGATTCTAACATGACCTCAAATTATTAATCAAAGACAATCTTTTCTCTCGAGAAATATCCCCAAATAATCTACACCTAGTGAGCACAAGATGACTTCAAGACTATATGCTAAATAAACTTGGGCCTTAATTACAAGAACAAGGCCTCATATCCAAAATTTCTCGATTTGATTACAAGATATAATTTTCTTATCAATCCAATTCATACTAGCATAGTGACTCATCAACCAAATCACCTCCGAAATTGGATCAAAGTTTGGTATCACAAAACAAAACAATAACCAATCATTTGATCATTGAGCCTGGTCCTCAAACAAACAAATAAACTTAGGAAATACATTACGAAAATATAGATTTGAAATTTTAAAATAACACACATACTGAAATATCAAACTTAAAGATCCTATCTTCCACCACGGTAGACAATACATCTACACCTTGAGCCATCACCGCAAGGCCTTAATCTAAGGCACTAGAAAGATATTTATTGATCATTGGCTAACTGTCCTATTAAAATCATATAAAATGATATATTTTTTATCCCAAATATATACTAATATATTTTTATCCCCCCGACTCATGACTATTTTCTTACCAACCAGTTCATGGTTGGCTTCGCCTTCTAATTTATATGAGGTGAACATTACCTCATCTCCTCCCCAATATTGGATCACCGCAATACCATTTTAATTTTTTGATCCACACTTCAACTTCTGTAGGATCTGTGTCACCCAAAAATTCCAACACTTAATCATTATTACATCAATCATGATTTGACATCCTTAGATTCGATATCACCGAGAATCAACTCTGAGTTATCCTGACCTCAAGATATCAATCCATCTTATTCATCTCACTTATCATGCTATCCAAGTATCCCCAATCCTTGTCCTCGGATCAAGATCAACCTAAGTTAATCCTCAATATATCCTCCTTACAACTTCTCCTTTTCTTGGTTCTCACCTAGACTAATTTCTCCAAGACTTTCAAGTCTCGCCATCACACGGCCAGCCTCCTCCACGCAAAGACCTCCGTCTAGGTGGTATGATCAGCTATTGATATCCTTTCTAAAACAAGAATGATATGGGTTGGAGTTTAACTTCACTCAAATATTAACCAGGATACTAAACACTAGGTGGTCGAACATAATTAATGGATCCTGATTTAGTCCTAGCTCGAGAGAAATATCTTAATTTGATTAAAATACTAACTAGGACACCACAATTAGACAATCACTCCTAACTACTTATCCTAACTTAGTTCTAATATAAGTTAATAAAATTAGGATAACTAGAATTATCTAATCTACCTTAATTATCCTACGTCTTCAACTATTTATTCCAATTAGCCTACACGACCTTAGGTTTTTGCATAAGATTTAGATCAAACCTAATACATTACTTTCTCTGATACTAATTATAATGAACCACATTTTTTTAACCGAAATCTAGCAGAGTTCTAATAGAAAAACAGCTGTCAAGCTGATAAAACTTATACAAAATCCTATATAGTATATAATTTCTAACAAAAAATCACAACATAGGCTCCACAAGGCCACAATAATTTTCATGGCTCCAATGTCATATTTTCAAACACAATGCCGGACAGATAGATGCCATTAAGTACCTATATACAAACCATAAATAACCTATGAAAATATATACATCCATCACATACACCACAAAAACTAAACAATTAGTCCATCGTCTATATACGAGTACATGTCCACCAATAATATACAAAAGTATTCCATAAAGAACAAAATCATAAAATATAAATCTATAAGACCATCCTCCAAATCTTTGCGCCTAGTCGACTTCTAATTTTCTACCTTGTCCTGTCGGGTATAAACTCGTACTTATTGAGAAGTAAGAAAAAATAGTAAAGGTGAGCCAAATGTTCAGTAAGTGTAATATAATTAAGGATAATATACAATATATTTAAAGTAAAACAGGAAACGGAATATGAGCAATATGTATGGATGCATATATATGAAACATGATCAAATACACTTTTCGAAATATATTTATCTTTTTTGTTTTACTTATTCTTTCTTTAGGTTCTAAAACATGTAGAAATTTTATTATCTTTGTGGATTAGGACCAGTATACTTTACTAGCTAACGGTGCAATAGAATAAGAAAAGGAATGTGTTTTCTTCCACACACTCTAAAGGACAAACCCACACAATTCAATACTCCGTGGTGAATGGTATACCGCTAACCCGATATACAGGATCATATCACATATGCCACTATATCACCAATGGCCCAAAGACAATCCTCATACTTCTATAATAATATCCTAAGGTATGTTATGGAATACTACCTCCTGAAATATAAATTTTTGATCCAATTCCATAATTATTTATTTTTAGAGAATTCTATACTTATTTATAAAATATTATTCTCACTCCGAGAGAATGGTTGATCAAATATAACATATCATAGAATTTTCATCTTATACTTCTCATAATTTACATAATTTTTATTAATTTACGTATTCACATGATGTAAATTTATATTCATGGTCATCATGAAACATGGGAGAAATAAAAATTTTCTCCACTGTGAGCTAAACATGATTTTAGAGTTTTTAGATAATAAATTCCTTCATAAATGCATACAATATAATTTTTGGAGCATATAGAAGATAATATATATACCGTACATATGGATAAATATCTCAATTTACGTCTAATAATATTTTTGAAACCCGTAAAATAATATATACAAAATTTATGCGAACAAATATCAAATAATCAAAGTACGCGCATCAATAGAGTTAGGATATGAATTTTTAAAGCCAAATCATACATAAATTATAATTAATTCAGGTAAAATAAAAGGGGGCGCGGGTAAGGGTTTCCGTTGAGTATAATCCCATATAAAACTATCAAATCAAATACCCAATTGATAAATTAATATGGTCAAAATGTAGGTAATAATATTCGAGAGCTAATTTATGCAAAAGTCTCAAAATAAACAGTAAAATCGTTCAGGGCATGGGGTTAGGGTTCTACGTTTGAAAAACGATCAAAATTACAAAATCAGACATTAAATCAATAAATGTGCATATTCAAATCATGGGTATTATAATATATAAATTCAATCGGGTATCAAAATGAATATACCAGAAAAAATGAAACAAAAGTGCAAAGAAATGAGAGAAAATGGTATGAGTGTACTTATCTCAACCCGATTTATCACTTCTCCAACTAGTTCTAAGTCGGATTCGGACTCAAAGGCCTTGATCTCCACTTTCTCTCTCTTCTCTTTTATGCTGTCTCTCCTATCTCTCAAAACCACGTGAAAATAACATTAATAAATTTGAATGTGTCTTTATATACGGATTGGCGCTCGAATGTCACTCGAGTGAATGATTCAGTCGGCCCATGCCTCGGGCACACTTAAGCGCTGCTCGAGAGTGGGTGTTCTATTTTTTGCACCTGGGTCATGCCTCGGACATGGGTCATGCTTACGCCAAGCCTGCAGCAAGTCTGTTTTACGCACGCACACTGTTTGGGACCCATTTTGACCTTTATAACCCAATTTTTCACATCTTTGAACCATAATTTTGATTATATTATCTTAACAATTATCATAATTTAAAACTCAAATCTTATTTATAGATTAACATTTTGAGGATTACAATACTAGTTCCCGATTTTGCCAATTTTTGATTTTTAGGCTTTTTAATTTAATTTCTCTCACATCCTTTAACCTCAATTCATTTATATTGACTTAATTACTCCTAATTATCATATTTTAAAAACTGATACCTTACATGTGATACCTAAAGAAAAGTAAATTTTTATCACGATTTGATAAGTAAGATAATGAAAGAACATGACAAAGAATTTAAAATGTATTATGAAAGCATTTTTTAATTATATTTTATGATTATCCATTTATTCCTATTCCTTTTGATATGTACCATTATATTTTAAGTATAAAGTATACATATCCTTTGATATATATATGTGCCTTGTTCATCATATCGCTCATTTTTTTACTACTTTTGCTAACCCTTCAGATGATCTGCATAAATTTATACCCGACAAGTAGGAGTAAAGATCAGTGCTTAGTTTTATGTCTTGTGGATGTCCTAGAATGTATTTAGATATCATCTTTTATATTTCTAATATGTTAGTTATTCTTGGATCTGTTGCAAGGTTTTAAATGTATGTACTATTATGTAATAAGGAAGGCTAGTGTATGGTTTGGTTGAAACCTAGTATATCTAGATTACAAAAATACTTTCCCAGGTCTTAAGGTATTTTCAGGCATCTTCACGATTTAGGTCCGACAAGGCAATATGTTTTGATGCATTATCGGAGCCATAATGTCATGGTATTGTGTTGTGGATCCTGTATATTTGATATATGCATTTATTAGATCATTTCTAGCAGCGAATTGTTTATAAGAATTAAGTTAATAACGGATTCGGAAACTGCTCCATCACATTTTGTTAATGATATATATATATGTAATTCAAACATCTCATGCATCCACTTTCTATTATAATCCAACTATAAAACATTGTATCACCTAACATGTTTAAAAAATATATATACCTTTAACCCTATTCATTATATCATGCAACCTCTTCCTTATTATTTAGTCAAGCATGCCACTAGTAAGCTACAATATCGGAAGTGCGCTCACTTCCCCTCCCTTGCAGACGTGACAGTAAGTGATCAGTTGCATCCACGGCCACCATAGAAGAGCCAAAGAGCACCGTCCTTGTGACGACCCAGATTCTAAATCATAGAAAGTCCCAGTCATCGAGTCAAAATAATCAAAGAATAAAGAAAAGTTGAAGGTTATTCGGAAAATGTATTAAGAAAATCCAAACTGGTTTTAGAGCATATTTTGAAATCAGAAATTGTCTCCTGAATTTGAAGACTGGAGTGAATTGTGTGAAGAGAGGCCAAAGTGGCTTTAACGTCCGGAGTGGCTTTGTGTGTTGGTGAGGCCGGAGTAGAATTGTGGAGAAGAAATTCGAAGTTTATGAAAAGGTGATGGATGGAGTGAATAATAAGAAGGTGACCGAAATTGGAGATTTTGACCGGATTTAAAGGAGTTGACTGGATTTGAGGATATTACGTTGACCGGCTTTAAGTAGGAAAGTTGGCCAAAAAAAATTAATGGCAACTAAAGAAAAATGACAAACTTTATTATTTAGTTAGAATCCAATAGGCCTCGACCAAATGGGCTAGGTAAAAACTACCTCATTACACTTTGAGAAAAAATACCACAGTAAGTAGCCTAACCCACTTGCTCCCACCTACCCTCTGAAAAGAGGTACCGAAGTGGATGACTTACCCCACTTACCTCACCCAACCCCTCCTCTATATATATACCCAGCTTCGATCAAGGAGGCTGGTACGAGCAATCTAGAAGAACAGTGAGGAGTAGAGAAAGAGAGAAAGCTTTCAGTCTGTAAGGGTGGGCGAACCATAGTCAGGCAAGTATATTTCGGATGCTGTCTTTAAGTTTATACTTTAAGAATGTTGCAAGTGTATCTCGGACGCTGATTTTTAAGTCATGTTTTAAGAATATTGTAAGTATACGAAAGAATTAGTTATGGATATCTGATTTTATGATCTTGATTTAATACAAGTATATGCATGTTTCATTGTAAGTATATCTGATTCTGGATAAGTATATGTTATATGTACGATATTTGTCCTGATCATTGAGTAAAGAAGAATTTCTGTTAACTGCATGCTTAAAAGAAGTTCAGTTTTCCATTAATGAAAATTAAGTTCGGTTTTTCCTTGATAAAGATTCAGTTCGGTTTTTCCATAATGAAAAAGCACTCCGTCCAAAATGAGCTCCGGCCTTAATATGAAATGAACTCCAGCTTTAAAAGGAAATGAACTCCGGCTTTTGAACTCCGACTTTTGTCAAAAAGAACTCCGTCCTTTTGTTGGAAAAAGAATTCTGACTTTAAAATGAACTCCGGCCTTAATATGAAAATGAGCTTCGACTTTGTATAAGAAAATGAGTTTCGGCCTTAATATGAAAATGAGCTCCGGCCTTAATGTAAAATGAACTCCGGCTTTAAAAAGAACTCCAGCCTTTGAGAAAATAAGCTCTGACCTCTGAGAAAAAGCAGTCCAGATTTATGAAATTTTGACTTTTAAAAGTACTCCGTCCTTTTGTTGGAAAAAGAACTCCGGCCTTAAAATGAACTCCGGTCTTAATGTGAAATAAACCATGGCTTTTAATAAACTCCGTCCCTTGAGTAAAAAGTACTTTGTCCCCTTGAGTAAAAAGCATTCCGTCCCTTTTGGCGAAAATCACTCCGTCCCTTTGAGCGAAAAGTACTCCGTCTGAAAAGCTCTCCGTTCGAAAAGCACTCCATCCAAAATGAACTCCGGCCATAATAAAGAAAAAGAACTCCGGCCCTAATAAAGAAAAAGAACTCCGGCTTGTATAAGAAAAAGAACTCCGACTTGTATAAGAAAAAGAACTCCGACCCTAAGAAAGAAAAAGAACTCCGGCTTGTATAAGAAAATGAACTCCGGCCCTAATAAAGAAAAAGAACTCCGGCTTGTATAAGAAAAAGAACTCCACCTTAACAAAGAAAAAACTCAGGCTTGTATAAGAAAAAAAAACTCCGACTTGTATAAGAAAAAGAACTCCGGCTTGTATAAGAAAAAGAACTCCGGCTTTTATGAAAGAAAAAGATCTCTGGCTTTGTATAAGAAAATGAAGCTTCCCGTATAGTTTGTTTTCGAAAATATGTACAAACTTATACCGATAAAATTTCCATGTAAATCTAAAGAAGTGCTGAAATTGTGTTGTGAAAGTTTGATTTTGAAAATGGGATTTTTCGATAAAGAGATGATTTCAAGTCTGATTATTTTGGGACCCGTGGATCACTGATCCCTGTAAGTTCTTGGTTGAGGCCTTAGAACTTACAAGTGGTAATCGAGGATATCTTTGTCCATGGAGCGATTCATGGTCCGCCTCGGGTCCTCAAGGGCGTTAAGCCAGAGGGACATAGGCCGACCTTCCCGTGGCACACAAAGATGCATATCCCTCGGGGATGGATATATGACATGATAGGCCTTGGATTGTGTGGACCAATACAATCTATCCTCGATCATTCGCCCCTTTGACTAGTAGGGTAATCGACAGGGTTTGAAATTGTTAAGATATGTCACAATAAAAGATAAAAATATATTTTACAAAGTGAAAAGATGATAGAATTTCATCTGATGAAAAGATGATAATGAATCGTATACAGTGAAAAGAGGATAGTGAACTGTATAGAGTATTGTTTTCAGTTTTACCATGCATCAGTAAAGTTTATAGTTATTATTTTACAGTCTATAGTGTAATGATTTATGAAGCATGAGATTTAATATCGTTTGATTAAACATTCTAAGTTCCGTATGGTTATATGATCGTTTTAGCATAACCGTTTTACGACTCATATGCATGTACCTTTCGAACTCTTGTTTTTTTTTTTTTTTTTTTATATTTTTTCCCTCATGTATGAAACTTTAGAGCTTGTGTATTTAATTGGAGTGATTAGAGTTGTCTGAAGGATTATTAAAGACCTCGGAAGTTTATTTTGGAGAAATATTATTGTAATGACTTGATGGACTTCTATGGTTAAACATTTTTGACTATGTGCTCGGAAATAAATATTTTGGAATGAATATAAATGCTTCCGCAAGTGTTAGAATAACTTCCGCTATACTTATTATAGTTAAAAGTATATGGGTCCTAGATGGCATCTGTGATCCTGTGTTGCACCTAATTGGTTTAGTTTGGATTTTCAATTGTGTTATGAATGACAGAATCAAAAAAAAAAAATCCGTGCCGTCACAATCCTAACGATTTTTTTGGGTATAGTTATAGCAGTTTGGCGCCGGAGCAATTCCATGGAGGGCGTCGACAGTCACTGCCACCCAATTCTCGGTGTCTTTCGTGTAGAGGAGGTTGTGGATATAGCTTGATAGCCCATATCCGGGCGGTCGAGGATAGCCGCTCCCCATTTGAGTCAAGGTGTGAAAGCGTACGGTTCCGACGAGTCGCCCATTTCTCCTCCCAGTCCACAATGTTAGCGCCTCCTTGTAGGGTGTTGTAAATCAAGTTTGGCCAATAACCCATGGCTGTTCCATCCATGTACAGCCAAAAATTTCAGTACTTCTAAAGTTCAATTTAAGCCTTAATTGAGATTAAGCATCCCAAAATTTTTCAAATCGGCTCACATTCAATCATTCAAAGGACTCTCCATCTTGCCAACAACAAACCATCCTTCACAAAGCAACCAAATTCTCATCTAGCTGCTGAACAGAAACATTCAAAACATCGCTCGTGTGACTCAACACAGCCAAACAATCGACTTCCCGAGTCGAATTCAAACATTTACAACCCAAACATCCCTTTCATTATCAAAGGCTACACTTATCACACTGGATATTCAATCAATTTCTTATCTGAGATGACCCAAAATCACCTCTCCATGCGATCTTTTCTCTGATACCACAACTGTCACGACCCGGGACCACAACATACGCAGGTCAAAATAAAATCAATAATAATATTTCCATCATCAACAATAACCCATCCCGGATGTGACAATCAAACATATGCAGGACCTAATATAAATAAAACCCGCACAAGATCTCATCAGATATAAATCAGGACAAATAATACATGACCTGCTATCCGTAATCGCAAGGGAGGTATCCACATTTACAACAACTCATCCACATAATACAATAACTTCAATATTTCTCATACAATGATCAAGGCACCATCCGGCCATAAATAATAACCATAACATATCCTCGAGATCAGAAATATACCAAAAGTAATATCTCCACTGGCCAAAAGGAGTATCCGAGCCCGATCACGTCCGAGCTCCTGCAAGCGTATCCATGCCACTAGTCTGAAGGGATAAAACATGAAAACGTGAGCCTAGAGCTCAGCAAGTATCATCGTATAAAAAACAGTACTCATAAATCAGGTACAGGGATATCGCAAAGCAATCACGTAAAACAAAACATCATGTCCGTAAATCCCTGAAAATCGAGGAGATGTCTCGTACTAAATCTTCGTCCGCATTAACTCGTCCCTCCGGGACAAAATCATATAAACCACGATCCGGTAAAACCTCATAGACGATATCATATCATATGATCCGAGGTCACATACGTCGCAACCGTCACCACATCCACGTGGAGAAACATACCGTCGTCGGATCTAAAACTCATAATGCGAAATCAAGAGAAACCGCCGAACTAAAACATAAATCAAAACACGTTCCGGTTTTATCACATCGACGCGTCGAGACATTCCTATCGCCCATCCGTGGGCCAAACCACGTATCTCAAATCATCGTACACCCAAATACATGCCGAAATACAAAGCATGCGAAATCGGAGAACCAAAGATCAATGATACCAACTTGAGGGAAGGGTTACCTCGTCCGGTAACCACGGCTATATATCGCTACGAATTAGGCGGTGGCTCAAGGCCATCCATGTACTTTGTCTCCCATAGATAAGGAACTTGCTCACTATGTTTTACCACCCAGCGTTTTGGGTGCAACCTCAAGTTTTTATTATATATTAGGACGTCCGAATATATTAATTTTCCGTCAATTCCTTACGATGGTTCTCAATTAAATACACAATGGGGCGATACCTCATCTTCCTTATGGCGGAAGTAGCCAATCCTCATCTTCCTTACGGGCGAAGTAGCCAATACCTCATCTTCCTTACGGCGGAAGTAGCCAATACCTCATCTTCCTTACTAAGTAGCCAATACCTCATCTTCCTTCTGGCGGAAGTAGCCGGTGCCTCGGATCACGTAGTGATCCCACCCCGGCAACATGCATGGTTAGTGCAAGGCCTCGGTTCATGGTTCCACAATATACGGATACCAAACATACATATATATCGTCGGGTGTCCAAAACCCCTCCAAATCATAAATACAAGTACAAAACCACCGCACAACCGATAAAACATACATACATGTACACAATTAATAAATTGAGGGTATTTAAAAATACATGCATGTCAGTAAAATCTCCCACAGCAGTCAAAATACATCGAAAATTAAATCAGACCAAGAATAGGGTTGGAGGATACTTGACTTAACATCATACTCTGCAGATCTGAAGAAAGGATGCCCCGAAGCACTCCAATCGAGCCTTTCTCTCTCCTGCCTCCCGTGCTGCCCTCTCTCTCTCCTCGCACGCCACTTCCTCTCTCCACCGTGCACAGCCTCTGCCGGCCGCTCTGCCGCCTCGAACGGCCATCGCCAGCCTTCCCGGCGACCCCCGTCGCCGCCGCTGCCCCCCGGTCCGGCCGTCGCCGTCTTTCTCACGCAGCTTCTCTCCTCCGTTCTTCTCCGCGCACGATTTCGCCGTCGCCTTCCTCGCACAACCCACATCGCACGCCACCACACCCAGCCGAGTGACACGACCACCGCACACCACCGAGACCACCGATTTCACCGCTACCACCCCGAACGGCCGCCGTCGACTCACCCGACACCGATCGCCTCACCCATCGCATGCGCCGCCTCAATCTGCAACCGCCACAACAATCGCGGCCACACCCACAACCACATCGACCGCCGATTCACCTGCAACGTCGCCTTGTCGCCGCCCTCCTCCTCCTCTTCCTCCTCCTTCTTCTTCCTCGCGCCACAGAACCCTAATCCCCCTTCTCTCTCCCCGACTCCTTTCTCCCCTTCTTTTCTCTTTTTCTTTTTCCCTTTTCTTTTTTTCATTTTCCTTTTTCCTTTAATATATATATATATATATATATATATTATTACTTTTATTATTATTATTATAATTATAATAATTATTATAATATATATATATATATATATATAACCCTTTGTTTTTATTATTATATTTTTTTAAACCCAATTCGGCCTCCGGACAACGTTACGGGCACACTCCGGGCCCCACTCCGCACCTCCGATCATTCCCAAAAATTTTACGATATTTTAAATTATTTTCACCACATCTGAAATACCCAAAATCACAATTAATATTAAAATAATTCAATTGAGATTCGAAATATCACATATATGTGCCTTGTTCATCATCTTGCTCATTTTTTTACTGCTTTTGCTAACCCTTCAAATGATCTGCATGAATTTATACCCAACAAGTAGAAGTAAAGATCAGTGCTTAGTTTTATGTCTTGTGGATGTCCTAGAATGTATTTAGATATCACCTTTTATATTTCCAATACGTTAGTTATTCTTGGATCTGTTGCAAGGTTTTAAATGTATGTCTTATTATGTAATAAGGAAGGCTAGTGTATGGTTTGGTTGAAACCTAGTATATCTAGATTACAAAAATACTTTTCCACGTCTTAAGGTATTTTCAGGCATCTTTACGATTTAGGTCAGACGAGGCAATATGTTTTGATGCGTTATCAGAGCCATAATGTCATGGTATTGTGTTGTGGATCATGTATATTTGATATATGCATTTATTAGATCATGTCTAGCAGCTAATTGTTTATAAGAATTAAGTTAATAACGGATTCGAAAACTGCTCCATCACATTTTGTTAATGATATATATATATATATATATATATATGTAATTCAAACATCGCATGCATCCACTTTCTATTATAATCCAACTATAAAACATTGTATCACCTAACATGTTTAAAAAGTATATATACCTTTAACCCTATTCATCAGATCATGCAACCTCTTCCTTATTATTTAGTTAAGCATGCCACTTGTAAGCTACAATATCGAAAGTGCACTCACTTCCCCTCCCTTGCAGACGTGACAGTAAGTGATCAGTTGCATCCATGGCCACCATAGCAGAGCCAAAGAGCACCGTCCTAACGATTTTGTAGGGTATAGTTATAGCAGTTTGGCGCTGGAGCAATTCCCTGGAGGGCGTCGGCAGTCACTGCCACCCAATTCTCGGTGTCTTTCGTGTAGAGGAGGTTGTGGATATAGCTTGATAGCCCATATCTGGCGGTCAGAGGATAGCCGCTCCCCATTTGAGTCAAGGTGTGAAAGCCGCCGGTTCCTGATGAGTCGAGTATCTCTCCTCCTCAGTCCACAATGTTAGCGCCTCCTTGTAGGGTGTTGTAAATCAAGTTCGGCCAATAACCCATGGCTGTTCCATCCACGTACAGCCAAAAATTTCAAGTACTATTATCCTGTAAAAATTAAAGTCACTATTCTACGAGATTATATAATCTCATTCCAATTATCATAGTTGATAAAAACAACTTGAAATATAGGAATGAAATCCATAGTAATAGGTGAATTCTTGCTGTTTATCGGTGCTTAAACTTACATGGTATATGACTTTTATCGATAAAAATATCCCCTAAGACTTGAACACTTGGATAACAAATAGAAAATAAATTACATATAGAGACGAGAGAAAAAAAAATAGTCATGCTTTAGTGTAGAGGCTCAATTCTTTCGAAAGTTGATGGGTCGCAAAATAATAGCCTGGACCTGAGCACACCCGGTAAGAGGTCAGAAAAGGAGAAGAGAGTGTGTGCTCTCATGAAGAATCTAGAGGGAGAGAGGCATCATTTTTATTTTTATTTTCCACTTCTTAAAGTTCAACTTCACAACGTCATAGCCTTAACAATCTACCGTTAGTATAAGACTAACAACGATTTTTGCTAAGCAAGCTATCCAAGCAACAATAAAAAAATAGGAAAGACTATCGGTCAATCATAGGATCCACCGGAAGAACATTGAGCTCTTCTTGGGTAACCTACTATGTCATGCCAACCCCGGATCTTAGGTCTACGTAGACCTAGGGGAACACATGTTACCGAGTCCGATTTTCTAATAAGATCATCCAATCTCCCCAATACAAAGACTACACAACCTAAATAGACCTCAACGTCTACACTTAATGCACCGAGCCTAATAAATTTCATCTTCTTATAATTTAGCTATAGCTTTACAAATATTTATTTATTATTTAAAATATTTTGTTAACTTGAGCGTCAAATGAGCCATTGAGATAATCATCTTGGAAGTTTTTTTACATACTGTTTCTATTTATGATGTATAGAAGATCAATATAAGACTTTGATTACGCTCAAATATGAGTCATTAAAGGATTCCAGTCGGATAATTTTTCTAGGTATGATTGAAAGTATGGTGAAATATGTGTTTTCATGGATTGTAATGGCACGGCATAATATAAAAGTACGTTACATTTAGTTAGGAGAAACACACTGTTTTTTTTCAATTTTGTGACTTATTTAGATTCTAAAATGCAACGTGCTGTTTTTCATCATGGGTTTCATGGTCCAACAATCGGCAGTCAATCCAATTATGATAACTCCGATTTTAATTCTCTATGGGTTTTTTCTAGCATAAACTAAACACCACTTAAGTACAGTAGTAAATTGAAGAATAGGTCATTTATATAACATTTTTAAAAATTAAAAAAAAAACAAATAATAAAATTAGATTACCCTATTGATGACCAAGCTAAGCTCATTTTGCTAACCGTGGAAGGTGGAAGGTGTCAAAGCCATGCCAGGGATGTATTGGTCGCTTGTTTGAACAAAACCAGGGCACCCTAAGTCATAACAGCCCGTGTGGTGGTAAGAGTCGGCCTGACCGAAAATTAAAAAAAAATTGAAGTTGTCAATTTAATGTTAATATTTTTAAAATAATAATGATAATAATATGGCTAAATTATAAAAACGATAATTATTGTTGGATGACTTACCGTCCAATATATGAAAAGTCTCGAATTTGAATCACCATTTCTTGCTGGAAATACCTGTAATCATTTTACCAAAACTTATAGCCATATAGAGATCGTCATACGTGTACAAATTATGAGCCAACACTAGTCACATTATAAATTTACTATAATTTTATCAAAAAATAATATTATATGTGTTATATATGTCAGCCTAATAACAAGAAAAAGCAAAGAAAAAGATATTAATTAACAAAGGTTATAAATTTTTTTTTGTAGTATTATAGTAAACTTATATAAAAGTAATGTATTTCGTATAAATACATACATATATATACATATAGAGAGAGAGAGAGACATTTTTATTAGCAATTTTTAAACTTATAAAAATAGAATTAATTTTAGATGGTGATGGGTCCAATACTGAGGGTCGGTCCAATGTTTGAAATGTAGTAGATCAGCAAGCCGTTAAGGAGCTTTCTAAAGCCCAATGTAGGGTCCTCAGGGACCATTGAGAAGTCTACGTAGCTTGGCCCAAAGAAGGCCCGTAATTTGCAACTCCAGCCTAGTCAGAGTAGCTTGCCAACAAGGAGAACTTACCATAATACAGTCGCGACAGCCACACTGACAACTCAACAAATATTTTCAAAATATTCTGCCCACAATTGCGCACTCTCTAGGATGACAATCATGATTCAGTAAATCTCCCAAAAAAGACAATGGCCACGTGGTGATCTCTGCAATCACTACAACAAAGGAAGGAATACCTCATTGCCAGTTCTGGCATCTAAGTAAGGCTGAACCGACTCTAACACTTTAAATCCCTCTTCGTCCCCACGGGCAAGGGGAATCACCGGCCAAGCAAAAGCAAAGAGACAAAAAGAGAATGAAAGAGAAGAAGAAGCATACAGAGAGAAGACATAGCAGGCATGCACACTCTCTTCTCATCTCCCATGAAGTCTCGTTCTTTCTCTCCGTCCAAGGGTTGTGCAAGCCTCGCACCAACTCCGAATCCCCGCGTCGCAAGATGGGGGCAATTGACTTGTAAAGCGTGATGCAGAGAGCCCCTCCGTTTGTAGTTAAAGTGAGGACCAACGAGTGTCCCTCTTATCATTGTCAGTACTTAGGAATCTTTTTCTCTTCCAATTAGCCACCCTCTTGTGAGTGTATTCTTCAACTATCCACTCCTCATGAGACTTCTCTGTCTTTAAAAAACCGCCCTTGACAGGGCGCATTTAGTCGGAGCCCAGTTCACCACCTCTTAAGCTGCCCCTGGCCATGCACGTTCTGTGGAGCTTAGTCCTTCATCTCTAAGTTTTCTTTCGATCGGGCGCACTCATTAAAGTTCAACTATCCATCTTTAAGCCACTCCCTAATTGGGCGCATTTAGTAGGAACCCAGTCCTCCATCTCTCAAGTAATCTCCTGGCTGAACACACTCAGCAGGAGTCTAGTTCTCCATCTTAAAGTTACCCCTAGTCGGGCGTGCCTATCAAAGTTAAGTCCTCTATATTTCAAATTCGTCCCTAGTCAGGCACACTCTTCGGAATCTAACCCTCCAATCCTTTCTAAACTGCTCCCTATTGGGCAAATTCTAACACTCAATCCCCATCGTATGAATCTATGCATACTTATCCCGTGTTCCTTCATCTTTCTATCATCATAGAAAGATTTTTGATTTGAGCGTCAGATGATATATTGGAAAGCGAGTTTCTACCATCATCTGATATCTTGTTTATTAGTTGTGATACGTAAGATTCATGTTCGAAGTGATAGAGATCAGATCCTTTTCAATTCGACCTGTGTGGAAGATAATGTAGCTTTTTAATCTATATAACAACCGAAATTTATGAACATATTAGATGGGGATACCCCTCTCTGCCCCACAAATTTAAAATAATCATCCTCACTCACTCCATTACCATCCCTAATTGTTGATAACCATCATTATTCAAAAAACTTTACATATCAATATTTAATACAAAGTCGATGTATCAATACTTGGTCCATATTGAGTCAAGCAGGCATTTACATAAGATTAGGTCAAACTTTTAATAGAATATTGTAAGAGGATACCTTTTAGATATTTTATTAACAGATCATATAAGAATATATTAATAAATAGATATCATATTATATGAAGATATTTTAAAAATGGCCAAATGGTGTACCACAAATAATTTTTCTTTAAAATATACTAAATTGTTACCTGTTAACTATCTGTAGATATTATCTATCAGACATATTGATGTGGACTTTCAAATTATACTAAATTAGAAGAGATTTATTTTGATTCCCTTTGATTTTATTTTATTCAAAAGATTATGATTTTATTTATTTTTGTTATATAGTAAAATTATTTGATTTACTTCTATTTGATTGAGATTTTTTTTTATTTTAGAAATTTAAATCATATTGAGTTAGTAAATTATATATCTTTCCAACTTAATCTAGAATTCAAATTCTTTTTATAAGGACCCTATTTCTATTGTTTAAAATATGGAATGAATAAATATTTTGAGAAGTTGAATGCAATTGGGTATTTGTGTCCTCCTTTTTTCTCCCCCATTGATTTTTTTCTCTTTCTTATCTCTACCCCTCTGATCTCTCTTCTTATCTCTACCCCTCTATTTCTCTCTCCTATTTTTTTTCCTCCCATCCCTACATAAAATTTGTATTAAAGATAAAATTCTACCATTTTTTCCATCAGCAATATAACCACCCTACCAGTAATAGCATCATCCCCACCAGCAACGTTACCATCCCACCGCCCCCACCATCCATTGTCCATCCTGCCACGTTCATTTGATGCCGCCAGCAGCATCACGAACTCCGTCGTCTCACCGCTCCACACCATCACATCCAGTTTGTTTCTTCCTCCGGCAGGCAGCATATCCTCTATTTTTGCATTTGGATTTTTTTGAACCAAAAAAAATTTCTTGATGAACAATCTATCTCTGTTGTTTCTACATAGACAAAAAATTTATCTTCTCAGTTGTTCCTATAGAGACAGATTCTAATTTGCCTTGTTAAAAATAAATAAATAGGTAGAGGCACATGAAGTAGCTGTCCCCACCGACGAAGCAGTTATAGTTGGCACCACCGCTACAGTAAGAGGCAGAACCCGTCGCTGCCGAAAGCCATCCTCCACGTCGCTGTTGAACACCACATTTGCGGTCACCACCAAGCCAAATGGAGCTCAAAACAACCATTCAAACCACCTGCGTTCATCTTCTCTACCCAAACTACCTGAAACCCTCATCGACCTCTCACACTAAATCCCACTCACCTGAACAACCCCATCCATTACACCAAATCCTACCCGGACACACGAACCACAACCCCACCTAACCCTAGCTGCCTCCTTTCTTCAGAGAGAGAGAAACAAAAAAAAAAAAAAGGAAAAAATAAGCGGAAATAGAGAAGTCCCAAATCCGGTGGTGCCAATTCTTCGTATTCGTCTTCTTTACGTCCATCTTCCTCGATTTTGACTTTGGCTTTGTCTTCATCTTCGTTGCCATTTTCTTTGTCAACGTTTTTATCTTCACAACCATCGTCGCTGCCGTCTTTATCTTCATTGTCGTCACCGTCGGAACAAGTGTCTCTACCTCCTATCTCGGCTAAGGCAACGAACACAGTGTAGGGGCACATGAGGTTTTAACAAAAAAAATAAAAAAAAAACAGAAGGAAGAAAACAATTGAAAAAAAAAAGAAAAATAAAACAAATAAGAGGGAAGAGAGAGAGAGAGAAAAATATAAAAGAAAAAAAGAGAGAAAAAAAAAGTCAAAAACAAAAATAAAAATAATCATCATCACTAGCAAACCTAACGAAAGCATTGGACTCAAAGCTCTCATCATACCAACCAGATCAGATCATACAAGTAGTTCAGACCTTCTTTTATATTTAGAGATGGAACAGTTCAGTGCTTTCTTATAAAATGGATTAGGCAGATAGAGTCTGAAACTGTTTGGATTGCTCGTGAGACACGCCATTAGTTTAACCCAAGTATATTACAATTCTACCAGAATCTGCAGTATTACACATCTCGAGGCCCAAGTCCTATTCCTTTAAGATGACATTCGTGGCTCAATACGATTTTGACTCCCCTCCAATGTGTCTATCAACGTTGGCGGCCGCTTGCACCGCTGCTCGACTTACGGTTGGAAGTTCACTACCGAACTTTTAACTCGACAGAGTTGAGTTCTAGTCATCCAAAGAGAATTGATGTGGACTTCCAAATTATACCAAATTAGAAAAGATTTATTTTGATTTACTTTAATTTTATTTTATTTAAAAAACTATGATTTTATTTACTTTTATTATGTTGCGATTTTATTTGATTTACTTATATTTGATTGAGATTTTTTTTATTTTAGGAATTTAAGTCATATTTAGTTAGTAAGTTATATTTTTTTCTAACTTAATTTATGATTTAAGTTCTCTATATAAAGACATTACTTCTATTATTTAAAATATGGAATAAATGAATATTTTAAAAAATTGAATGTAATTGGGTATTTGTGACCTCCTTTCCCCACCCCTCTTGATTTGTTCTCTTTTTTGTTTCTACCTCTCTAATATTTCTTTTTATCTCTACCCTTCTTATCTCTATTCTTATCTTTAGCCCTCTAATATCTATTTTTATCTCTACCCATCTATCTCTCTCCCCTAATTGTCCCCTCCTCTCCCTACATCGCATATACATATTTATTCATAAGAAACATCTTTAAAATACTCTTACAACACTACTAGACGACACAGACTACCTAATAACTATATATACAATTGGATGAATTGTTAGGGGAATCTTTTAACATCTTTAAGATATCATCAATAATGTAACATCTTATGTATTTATTGATATTAAAGAATAAATAAATATAAAAATAGATATCTTATTATTTAAACATTTTTGAAAAATAATTATTAGATATGTGGTTGACTTACTTGCCATCCCGCCTCTGCAGTGTTCACCTGGAGCCCCCTTCCGGCTGCATACCAAATTTGACTTAAGGCTGAAGTTCCCTTGAGGATTTGCCAACGATGGATCCCACATGTCAATTGTTGCTTGTGCTCCTTGGATTATTTGGCTTTGAGTGAAATAATGAATAACAGCATACTATATATATATATAAGGTTAGAAAATAGACAAATATTCTAAGAAATTTATCTACAAAGCAAAACCACAATATATATTGAAAGAAAAATTACCATTATGTAAGTGGATTTTCAAATGAATAATATTACCTATCACTCTCTAAATCTCAAAGTAGTCAGTCTGATATGGTATTTTATTTATTTAACTATTCTTATATGAGCTCATTAGTATATATAAATAGATTGAATATCATATCTCATAAGGATATATATGTAAAATTTTTCTAAAACAAGTGTCTTCTTGAAATTTAAGTAAGGAGGTTTTCTTCTTTTATCTCTTGAATGTATGAGACGTGTTCACCTATATATTGGTTTTGTATGTGTGATATGCAGAACGCTGTAATATTTTGACAAAGTTAGGCAAAACACGAGAGGAAAGATAAAAAAAAAAAAAAAAAATTGTGCCCTTAACGTTGATAAAATATTACATGGGAATAGGTGTGTAATACGGTACAAATGGAATTGGTACCATGAAAATCAGTAAAAGTGAAGTGGTGGGCAAGGTTTTAATTTAAAAAAGGATTGTCTCTTATTAAAATTATGAAATTTGAAGTGGATATAAGTGAGTATAAGTGGAGTGAAGGGTGTGATTTTAATTGAAAAGGAGTTGTTTATTATCGGCATGATAACTTTTGACACTTTAAATAAAAAGCGGATGGTTTTGCTGGTTGTATCAGTATCATCTTTCATCAAAAAATAATCTTGAAATTGATATTAGAAATCATTAATCACCTTCCAACTATAGCAATATCAATAACAGTATCAATACTTCCATCAATAACGCTGATTTTTATTAGTATCAGTATTTGTATATTTTTATGTATATGTGTATGTATAAGCTCCACTGTGTCCTAATCTCGATGTCAAAAATGCTGTCTTCCCCTTGCATCTTTTCTAGAAATGACCTCCTTCGTTTTCCATCCTAATTGTATATTTCTAGAAAACAATTGGAACTTCTTTCATTTTTGTAGGAATTTGGATTTTAGGAATGATTTTTTTTTTATTTTTTGCATGATTTTAGGAATAATCTAAATAATTTTATAAATACTACGGTAATAATATGGCAAAACATCTTTTGGATCACTGGGCACTATCCCTATTCAGAGACAATTTTCCATATAACTTCCATAAATTAATGGACATTTAGGGTTGGATTTGACATCTTAGGGTTAATTTTTGGCAATTTTCGATCAACCAAGTTAGTGTTATGCCTCAATTAATATTTTGGATTATTACTTATATAGTAAATCAAGATATGAGGATATCACAATTGATACTGACTTTTGACGGTTATGTGCTTCAATAATTTCAAGTCTGACCTTCTTTTCGTATGCTGGATAATAGCCATACAAACCAAAGAAAATGTTATATGCAAAATCTTACATATAGTTACTCAGAAAAATTAAATTAAATTGGTATTGAAATAAAATAGAATTTTTTATTTTGCTTGATGGCTACTGGTGTTCGAAGTTGGTGGTCCAAAGGTGGTGCTCTGTCTGATAACGAGAAGATCAGTAATGATTTGTCTTTTAATTAGAATTGAACTTTCAGGGCACTTGTTTTTCTTGTGCCATGGTTGAAGGAGCTTACGTTCGGGGGCATTCTTTGCCAGGACTCCGAATGGGTAAAAACTTGGTTCTATCTGTATGTATCTCACATCAGTTAAATAAAAGGATAACATGTAATTTTATAATTAGTAGTGGATTCCTTTGATCCCAACCATGCTTTTTTTAAGAACAAAAACTATACATATCTAAGAAATCCATGGATATATATATTATCCTATATGTTGATAGAAGATAACACTTACCTTGGGCAGGGAAAAGCGATGGTTTGAAACTCAATAGCTAGATCCTTTTGTTTTAAGGAACTAACTTGGGGGGGAGGGGGGATGCCCAGCATTAGTTGAGTAAAAAAATAGCCATTTGCTTATAAATAGTAGAGAATATAACCATCTTTTTATAAAAAAAAAGTTTTTAAGAACAAAACTATATCATCAAAAAATTATCCTAGATAGGACATCATATAATCAAAGTAAAAATTGAATATATATATATATATATATATAACCCTCACGTTATAAATACAGAAGGATTCTAAATGAGAATACCCTAACAATTTTTAGTGTTGTAAGGAGCTGCTCCACAATGCCAAACACATATACGCTGATACTTGGGTAGGATAGTAAGTTAATTTGACTTGTACTTGCATTGGGCATTTTGTAGTTGATTAGTGGGTGGGCCTATATTCCTTGTGCGTTCGAAGGGTTTGACGGATATTTACCAGATGTTAATTTATTAGCAAAAGATGCCTACAGCTTATGATTTTTCAACTTCTAATGTTTAAAAGTAGATTGTTTATATATATTAACAAAGTCAAAGATATCTCCGTTATCCCACTATAAGTATTTTTGCTACATAAAGTCAATATACATACATAAGAAATAACTCTTCATTTACTACTATGTTATAAAATCAACAAATTTAAAAGATCAAGCTTGTAAGTAATTGGTTTAAGAACAACTTTATATTCTAGCACACCCGCTTACAGAAAACCTTTTATGGTAGGCCTAACTCATTGATAAAACAAGTTTCATTCCATAGTCCATGCCACATGCCAATATTATTACAACCAAATAGGAGGTTTCAACAATTAAACTTTTGACTACTTAATTAATAAAATTTTGATATTATATTAAAAAACCAACATATCTAAAATCTTAATTAAGCAATTAGGGGAAAATCAAAATTGATTTTATATATGCTCTAACAAAGAACACTTATGAAAATGAGGGGTGGATGGATCAAGAAGGATTGATCTTAATGGTTTTGATAGTGGCTTTTGGTGGCTTAGCCAATTTCCTTGCTGAGATCTCTCTTCCATGAATGAAGGAAGAGTTGAGCAGGAAAGCAGTTGCCAATAGAAGAAGTATCCAGAAAGCAGCTTCCGTAATATTACTTTAATGCATGCAGAAATGGGAGTTAAATTTATGGGTGATATAAATAATTATAATGGAATATATATTTATTCAAAGCACATTATTATTGAATACCATCTTCTTAGCTCGTGTGGAGTAGTTGGGGGTTCATGAGAAATTTTTATGTTAAAATTTCAAGTTGATGCGTCCCAAGATTCGGGTTATTGTATAAGTTATAGAGCTACTCAATTTTTTGTGTCGGGTCATAATGGAGCCAATCCGGTCCCCGATTCTTTGAACCTAAACTATATGTAATACAACAAATGAACAAAAGGCCAAAAGATTGACGGGACTCGATCTTCGGTATATTCTCTGACGTTCAAATCAGATATATTTTTAAGAGAATAGAAAGATGTAATGAGATAAGAAGATGCGTGGATACATGTAGTAAGGATTGAGTGTTTGAGTGCACCCGATTGAGAGGCGGTTTAGAGGTATGCCTGACTAAGGGGTGGCTTAGAGGTATAGAGGACAAGCCTCCTAGATGGAAGGTAAACCTCTTGGATGGAGGAAATGACTCCTAGATGAATGGTAGGCCTTCTAGATAGCCTCTTGGATTAGAGGATATGCCTCTTAGAGGGAGGACAGGACTCTTGAATGAAGGGCTCCTCCGGCGGCTCCTCCTGGATAGGGGGCTAGCCTCCTTGGGTGGCACCTCCTGGATGGAAGGCTGGCCTCCTTTGGCGGCACCTCGAATGGCTGTCTTAGTGCTTCTCGGATGGAGGGCTGACCTCTTGGTAGGAGGGTAACTCCTGGACGAATGGCCTCTTGAATGGAGAGCAGGTCTCCTAGATGGAGGACGGCTCCTAGACAGAGGGTAGCTCCTGGATGAATGGCCTTCTAAATGGAGGGTAGGATGTCTTGGATGGATAGTTGGCTTCTTGAATAGAGTCTATAGTGTCATTTTCTCTCCTCTCTCTTTTGCTTATGAGAGTAAATGGATATTTATAATACTTAGGCCTCTGGATACGAAGGTTGGCAGACAACTATCCACCTGATTTTAATAAGCTGCCACGGGGATTGTGGGCGCCAGTTATGGCAACCACCCTGAATTAAGAGGACTCCTTTTATTGATGTGATCATGGAAGGCACTTGGTATGGCAGTTACCACTTTGAAAGATATCGTGCAAATTGTGGGTGAATGTTCCTGAAATATCTGTTAGGCTTATGCTGACTAATTATAGTAAGTTTTCTCAATGCGTGGAAAAAAAAAGATTGTAAGCCATCCTGATGGGACCGTTCATGACGGATTGTTGGGCCGGCCCATACCTCAGCAGGCGATCATGGTTTATGTGATCTCGAACCTTAGGCCGTTGGGGCTTTCTCTTGTGTTGTAATTTTCGGACGATCTTTTCATCGTAGATCTTGGCATCCGAGTCAGTCCATGGGTGATGAACCTATCACAAGTCATCAAACGTATGTTTTTGTGGGGAAAATGACCGAAGATATTTTCTTAAATTTTTAATTTTAGTTGTTGCAATTCTTTTTTTAGATTTAGAAGTCAAATAAACTTTATTGTATCCTCCTATGTTAAATGCTTCATGTCATTTTATTAGCCCATTGTGTTCATACATTTTGTGCTCAATCATTACAATTGGGGAGCTCACCCATTTAAAGAAAGAATGTATTCAATTTCTTTTAATTATAATTATTTGATAGTAATCGAACGATTATATTATTTTTTCATTAAAAGAAAAAATTTGTTAGGTTTTTTTTTTTTTTTGGAAAAAACATATCAATTATTTAGTATTAATTAAATAGTTGTTATTGAAAAGAGGTTAATAAACCCCTCTTTTAGAGGGATAGATACCCTGAATACCTCAATCATAGTCTGCTTTGAAGGTCATTCATTGGTCTTTGTTCATTTTCTCCTATTTTGGAACCTCTTTCAGTTTTGATTTTTGTTAGCAAAATTCAAAATTTTAGTGGGTTTTTGACTTTTACGAATCATGATTTTTACATATTTATATTTTTAATAATATATATATATATATATATATATATATATATATTACATATCAAAAAAATGTGTCAAAGTTATTAAGCTTTGGAAATTGGCGAGGTAAAGATATATGTTTACTTATGTATAGCTAAGGTTTGAGTTTCGAGTTTATAATTTTAATTATAATTAATTAAGTTAAGAAATAAACATTTTAAATTTAAATGAAGAATTGGGTTAAACTCAACTCTAGATTGAGTCACATTAGATTGAAGGATGCCTAACCAATACCTAACACGCATACCTGTGTGTTCTAAGCAGAAAGATCATAGTTAAAGTATGCTTGACTGGTGCTAAACATACTTTTAACAGATTGCACATGCCTAGTGCGTGCCTGAGAGACACACATGCATACTTTTGATAGATCACCAATGCTTGACATGCGCTTGAGGTGTCATGATACAACATAAGAAGGTGATTATGTATGGATTGAAATAATTAAAAATGCACAAAAAGAACTATCTGACACAAGACTTGGGATTGGCAGCAGTAATTTTTACGCTAAAAATTTGGCGATATTATCTTTACGGGGATAAATTCTTAGTGTATTTAGATCACAATAGTCTAAAATACTTATTCTTTTAAAAGGAATTAAATATGAGGTAGAGAAAATGGATAGATTTCTTAAAAAATTATAATTGTGAGATCTAGTACCAACTTGAAAAGGCCAATCTAGTAATGAATGCTTAGGACCACCAAATGATAAATCTAATGACTTATTTAATGATTAAGGAGATGGAATTGTTAGATTGCATGAAAGAATGCAATATTAAAGGGCATTCCCAAAGTATATGAATGATATTATCATATTTTTAAGTACAACTAGATATTATAAAAAGAATTAAAAAAGCTTAAATGGACAATTCCTTCTTAGTGAACATTGCTGATGACTTAAGCAATAAGTCGAGAGTAGATTTTAATGTATGAATAGATGGAGTTTTGAGGTTTTTGGAGCAAACATATGTATCGAATATTGAAGAATTGAAAGAATAAATTATGGACAAAACTTATTGATCAAAGTACACAATTCACGACGGAATTAACAAAATATACCATGACCTAAAAATGATATCTTGGTGGCGTAACATGAAAAGAGAAATCACGACCTATATCAAAAGATGCTTAATATACCAAAAATTAGAGGCTGAGCACAAGAAGCCACTAGATCTTTGACAACCTATGCCAACCCCTAGTTGGAAGTAGGAGAACACAATGATGGACTTCATGATGGGTTTACTGAAAATGTTGAGAAATCATGACACTATTTAGGTAATTGTAGATCAGCTTACTAAGTCAACCATTGTGTTACTATTCAGATGACATTATCAAAAGATTAACTAGCTAGATTGTATGTTAATAAAATAGTTAAATTGCACGAAGTGTCAGTTTTAATTGTACCTGATCGGATTCTAAGGTTTGTTTCAAAATTGTAGAGAAGTTTATATCGAGAGTTGGGAACCAATCTAAAATTCAGGACAACTTATCATCTTTAAACAGATAGATAATTAGAGCACACAATCCAAATTCTAGAAGATATATTAAAGGTTTCAATTTTAAAAATAAAAGACAATCAGGACAACTACTTGCCACTAGCCTAATTCGTATATAACAATACCTATCAAGTAAGTATCGACATGGTTGCATTCGATGTTTTGGATGGAAGAAAATATTATTCACCGATTCATTGAGATCAGACCGAAGATCGGAGACTTTTAGGGTTAAATGTTGTTCAAGAAACATTTAAGAGAATTCATTTGATTCGTGATCGGTTGAAAGTCGCCCAAAGTCGACAAAAGAGTTACGCATATCAAATAAGGTCGGAGTTGAATTTCAACATAAAAAATCATGTATTTTTTAATATATCCCTATCAAAAAGAATTTCTCAATTTGGCATTAAAAAGAAATTAAGGATAAGGTTTATTAAACCATTTAAGATTCTAAAGAAAATCGGTGTGGTAGTATATAGATTGACTCTACTTCTAAGTTTGGGAGATACCCACAATATCTTTCTTGTGTCAATGTTTCGGAAATATGTTCACGACCCATCGCATATTATCGAAAATGAATTGTTGAGAATAAATGAAGACATAATGTACATTGAAAAATCGGTTCAAGGGATCAATTGCTTTTGACGAAGGTAATTTCATTAGTAAATGTCTTGTAGAAGAATCACTCGTACGAAGAGGCTACATGGGAAAAAGAAGATGAGATTTGGGAGAGATATCAACATTTGTTTCTCCAATATAGTACCTTAAATTTTGAGAACAAAATTTTTATAAAGAGAAAAATGTAAGGTACGAGTTTTAAATTTATAATTTTGAGTATGATTAATTAGGTTAAGAAAGTGAAATTTTGAGGTCGAATGAAAAATCGGGTCAAAATTAATTCTAGATCGGGTCACATTGGGTTGAAGAATGTCTGATTGGCACTCGATATGCACACCTGCGTGTTTTAGGCATAAGGTTTGCACCTGAATATTATCTAATTGGTGCTCAAGCACACTTTTGACCGATCGCTCATGCATTGTCATAAACTCGGACCAAGGCAAGGTCTAATATAATAATAAATACATTCTATAATAATATAACAAATCCCAATTTGGGTGTGACAATACAAAGTGACTATAAAATTTCATCATCCAATTAATAACAATAAATAAACTGACCCAAGGTTCATCACTTGTCCTCATCAGATACTCATCCAGATAAAATGAATTTGACTTGCTTTAAACAGTTGTAAAGGAGGAACAAAACCAACCACAACATATCAATATATGCATAAGTATATCAACCCAACATATCCTGTACAAACCAAGGCCTACAATCGGCTAAACTCAATATTTGAATACATCTAACACAAATCCCATCCGAAAATAAAACTAAACTCACCAAAGTTGATGAATTGCGATTAAATTTCATCCAAACTCCTGCACAGCATCCAAGCCTACTAATTTGAAAGATAAGAAATAGAAAGTATAAACTTAAAACTCCACAACTATCAGATGATGTAAATATTCGGAGAGAAATTTCACATTTGAAAATTTGATTGAATTGTTCTCCCAGATAGAGAAATTTGTGAAATAAGTTTGGTAGATCATTCCTCAAAAGAATAAGTAATCATAAAACTATGGCTCGGATTCATATTTTGAAGGGTAATGTCCCCAGGCATGCCACTAGTATGATAGTAGAGACTCAAGAAATTGTCCTGACCGTATGTTGTAGCGGGTAATACTATTAGCAAGCTTTAGGATATTGTTGTGGAAGGACGAGGACTACCTCTGAACCGCGAAAAGTTAGGGTAGCATTTTATTAGTCCTGTATGACCGAGTGATAAGTATGCCACTATACCACATGGTGTTCGGCCTTTTCTAAGCAAAGGATTATTATTGGACGTTGAGTACGTCATTCGGCCTTAGATCATGAGGGATATCATGATCCTTTCTCGTCCTCCCACACATTTACTTAGTAAGGCATACTGACTCTAGTCCGCAAAGATGAATAATTATACATAAATTATATCCCAAAGAGAAGTAAATTGTCCCCCAAGCATAATTGATTGTGCTCATGTATTCTTCTTTTGCTTAACTTTGTTTATATTATTTATTGTCTTTGTTATGATGTACTTATTGAGCTGTTAGCTCATTCTTACTTCTTCTTTCTTCCATATGAGAGTTACGAACTGACGTCCGATTAGTTAAAATAAGGAGAGGGATTTGCTTAAGGAGATTTGCTAAACTTCGGAGGCTTGGAGTTTTGAATACGGTTAATGTATCAAAATATAAACAGTTAAGTTAGATTAATGTTATGTATTAAATTGTGACATGATATGTTATATGTTATTATGGATTATTGTTATGCTTTTGCAGGTTGTTTATAGATATAGTTCTACTTTCACAATTTTGATTTTGAATTTATTTATACCTAGATGGTATCTCTATTTAGATCCAACATAGTAGTTGAGATTATTGTGTAGGAGCCACGGGTGAAATGGCATATGATAATAATTCTGTGTATGTATTGTGGTTGAATTTTGTGGTTTGGATATTTTATATGCTTTGTATAAGTTTATTTATTCAGGTTTTTATGTATAGTTTTCGTCTACTTTTAGAGAAAATTTTGCCAAATTTTCTGCAAAAATTATGTATTAAATCAAGCACATATTAAATTGTATTTGGAGAAGTATGTGTATTAACGGAGATCTTTAGAGGATAAGGACCCGTTCTGTTATATACAATCCTCAAACTGAATTCATACTTTCTCATAATTCCTTAAATTTATCGATAAAGCCATCGCAATATTGACCTAAATATGGCATGAGGATCCAATCCATAAAGTCCATAGGAATACTAATGAACCAACAAACCCAAACAGTATTACCAAAACTTATAATGGCCAAATCTTTATCCCGGATACTGCTACGGGCACAACTCTCAATTATCCACAATCAACAATACTATGGATGCAAATCAATCTTAGAAATCATCAAGTCCTTGCAATAAATCAAATAAATCACCTATTCATTTACACTACCCGCTTATCAAACTATTCTTTTTCCAAATAACCTAAATTTTAATCATCCACAATTAACCTTATCGGTTTATTTTACCTACCTCAGTGGTTCTTGAGCATCCCACAATGGTCCCGAATCAATGCTTCCCCGGTTCTGTATGGAATCCTTAAAGATCAGTGTCGATTTCGATACAACTTCGGATTACCGATCAAAAGATCATTCACCTAATCTTCATTCCAAAAATATCCTCAAATATTCACACGACCAAAACTTCTTGGTGACCACAATATGACTTTCAAATGTGGTTTTATATGCTAAACAAACTTGGTATAGATCCTCATTAAACAACTTGCAGGCAAAACACTACTAATTTTCTGATACCTCGACCAACTCTATCTCATACTCAAAATTTCACAATCTAATTGTAAGATATACGATCCTTACCAAGCCAATTCACATTAGTATGGTGATTCGCCAACCAAATTACCCCCAAAATTAGATCAAAGATTGGTACCTCAAAACAAACCAATTCAGCCCAACCAATCATACCTACGAACCCAAGAAAATATCGTAGACCTCGATATCACTAGTATCAAGCCTAGGTTCTTAAATAAACAAATAAACTTAGAAATCACAAATGAAAATATAGATTTGGGATCCCAAAACAACACATGTGTTATAGTATTAAAATTTAGGAATCTTACCTTCCATCACGGTAGAGGACACTCTACACCGTATGCCATCACCGCAAAAACCAGATCACAGGCACTAGACTTCTTTACTATTTGACCCATGGATAACGACGGTCCTTGATCACATGGTCGACTATCTACATTCAAAACCATGCTCCCAAAACTCGTCGGAAAAGATATTTATCCATAAAATTATCCATAAACATATCCCATAATATCTCTTTATTCTTGAAACCCATGACTCTTTCCTTATCAACCGTCCATGATTAGCTTTTCCTTCTAACTTACATGAGGTAAACATTACCATATCTCCTTCTGGATATTAGGTCACCATAACATTATTTTAATTCTCAGGATCTATATTTTAACTTTTATAGGATCCAAGCCACCCAAAAATTCACGTGCTTAATTATCATCACTAAACCAATTATAAATCGACATTCACAGATTCGCTAACACATGAAATCGACTCCAAGCTACCTTGATCTCGAGTCATCAATTCTACCTTATCTGCCTCACTTGGCATGTTATACAAGCAATCTCAATCATAGTCCTTTAAACTAGGATAACTAGAACTATCCGATCTAATTTAATCATGCTACGCCTTCGTTTGCTTATTCAATCCATTTTACTCTAATTTAAGCTTCCGTATAAGATTCATATCAATCCTAGGGCATCTCTTTCTAATACCATCTGTAACGTACTGTATTTTTAACCGAGAATCCAGCAGAGGTTCAACTGTAATATGGTCAACCTAATGCAAACTTGTACAAAGTCTCTGTACAACACAAACATACATCCACAATTCACATCACAGGGTCTGAAAGCTACAAAAAATAAGTGGCACTGACGTCATAACTCCGGTACAACGTCGGCTCAGGTAAAATGCCACTAGATACCAAACAATCCATAAATAAGACCTACGAAAGTACATACATCCATCTAAACAACAAAAACTAAACTATACCTGCATCATTATCATCATATACAGACATTAATATACAAATTCATCTGAAATACATGATACTCCATCACGAGTTACAAAACTATAAAAACTAAGTCTATAAGGCCATCTTTCCACGTCTTCAAGTTTAGCCACCTCAAATCTTCTACAATGTCTCATCTGGTGCAAACTCATACTCATTTGAGGAAAGAAAGTAGCAAGGGTATGTCAAATGCTCAGTAAGGTACATATATAACAAAGAACATGCAAATTTCATATTCAAAATTATAATACTGCATATATGAGGGAATAGATGTGTATGAGATCATAAAATATGATTTAGAAAAGAATACTTTTATAATTCATTCCAAATTTATTTAGTTCATTTTCTTTTCTTTTCTTAATCATCAAATCATATCAAAAATTTATTTTGTTGGGTATTAGGGTCAGTAGGCCTTACTAATTAAAGGAATGGACAGTCATAATCTTGATTATGTTTGCTCCTATACAATTAAAAGCCATCTCCTCTTATTCAAAACCTAGAGGTGGGCTATCTACATACAATCCCTATAGATGGAGACAATAATTGCATGTGGCACCAAAGCAGACAACGACCTTTTACTATAATATATTAAGGTATGTCAAAATATACTATCTATTGAACAATTCTCGATCCAAGTTCTTAGTTTTTTATTTCTTTAAAGAATTCTACTCTTAGGTCTAAAATTTTTCGTTCCCACTCTGTTGAAGAATGGTTCATCAGTTCATCCCTTAATCGCAGAATATCCCTAAAAAATTCTTTATTCCATAAGCAAATTCAAATACATATTTTCATATTTCTTATGAATTTAAATCCTCACGTGATCTTAATTATATACATAATTTTCTTTGGAATTTAAAAGAATTAGGAAATCCTTTCCATATTAAGGCAAACATAACTTTCAGAATTCTTTTATACGAATGCGGATAATGAGTTCTCATGAAATTATATTTTCACATACTTATAATTTTATGCACAAGTTACCAAAAAGGTTGAGGCATATAAGAAATATTTACTGTAATGAGCCAAATACAACTTTAGAGTTTTCGAATGACAAATCCCTTCACGAATGCATGTAATATAATTTTTGAAGCAAATACAAGTTAACACATTTAATGTATGTGCAGTTAAACATCACTATTCATATTCGATAATATTTCTAGAATACATAAAATTAACATATATAAGATATATGTACATAAATACCAAATATACGGAGTACCCGCATCCATAAAACTATGGTTACCAATTTTTTAAACCAAATCGTGTATAAATTATAATTATTTCGGGTAAAAAACCAATGGGTTGAATGTTAGGGTTTTCAAGTGCACAAAATCGCATAAAACTATCAAATCGAACACACAATCGATAAATTAATATATTCAAGGTATGGGTAATCATATTCTAGAACCAATTTATGCAAAAATCTTAAAATAAATGGTAAAATTGTTCGAGGCACAGGGTTAGGATTCAACATTCAAAAATAGGTCAAAATTATGAAATCGGGCATGAAAGCCACATATGTGCATGCTCTAGTCATGGATAATATAAAATACAAATTTAATCGGGTATCGGAATAAGGATACCCAAAAAAATGGAACGAAAGTGTAAAGAAACGAAAGTGCAAAGAAACGAAAGAAAAGGGTATGAGTGAGCTTACCTCGACCCAATCTATTGCTTTTCTAACTAGCTTCAAGTTGGATTCGAACCCGAGAGCTTCATTTTCCTCCTCTCTCTTCTCCATGCGCCCTCTCTCTCTGTATCTTCATGGAAGCCGAAAAATGCGCAGAACAAGCCCTCACGGCTCTTTTATTTCTCGAGCTGGCGATCGAGCACTGATCGGGCACATGCCAGCTCACCCAACCTACCTCCAGAGCCCGGCAAGCACTGGTCCACTTCTGAGGATTCCGCGGCACTTCTCGAGGCACCTGGCCGGCCTTCTTCTGCCAACACTACCCACGGTCCCGAAACTAAATTTTTTCACATAAATTAAGCTCAAATTTGATTATATTAACTTATTTATTTGTAAATATGATATTCGAAAATCGGTACATTACATCAAGGATCGCACAAAACCCTCATCCAAGCACAAGTGCCACATTAGGATTAGCTCAAGTGTCAATATTCTATCCAAATGATCTATAAGTATTTTTTAGGTACATATCAAGCATCACTCAATTTATAAAAACACAAATGAACGTTACACAAGTGTGTATTAGATGCCACTAATCAATCATTAACGGGCATTAGCGTTGTGGAGACACAGGTTAGACGTGTGGCTTATGCCTCTATCATGACCTGTAAACATATACGCTAGTCAATAATAATTCCCAATAATATAAAATTTCTGATAAACGACATTAACACAACAAAACCCAACTCGAATGTGACAAACCCTATATACACAAGACCCAATATATCATAACCCGCATAGAAACTCATCTGATATAAATTCGGACACCAAAATACGACCTGTTGTCTAAATATCGCATGAGGGTATCCAAATATAACAACTTATTAATATAAAACAACAGCACCAATATATCCTATGCAAAGACTAAGGCCCTCGTCTGGCCACAAACTACAACCACGATACACCATTGAGATCTGAAATATAACCAATATAAACATCTATACTCACCAAATAAGCTATACTACTTCTGATCGAGTTTGAACTCCTACAAGTATATTCATGTCACTAGTATGAATAGATAAAATATAAAAACGTGAGCTTACAGCTCAATAAGTATCATCATATAAAACAATACATTTAAATCTAGGGGAATGAGATGCCATGTAAAATTATATAATTATATGTCTCCCATAGGCCAGCAGGTTAGGCCATCTCTATACTTTATCTCCTATAGATCGAAAATTTGCCCACTATATTTTATCACCCGCGATTTTAGGTACAACCTCAAATTTCGTTAATTCCTTACGATGGTTCTAATTAAAATGTATGGGGCAGGTCGACATCCTATCTCAACCTTTCTATCGGCGGAAGGTAGATCACATATCACAAATACGTCCTCATTGGGACCAAAGTTTCCCTGTCGAGAGAGGCACTACAAATGCCACATATCAAATGCCTCATATCACAAATATCAACCCCTTGGGTCTCGAACCATCTTAGTCCCACAAAGTAGCAACCTCATCCACCAACAGTACACATGGGCACTAATGTAAGGCCTAGTTCATTGTTCCATAACATACGAATACACAAATATACATATATGTTGTCTGGATTTTCATAAATAACAAAACCTTTCAAAATCACAAAGCCCGAACCAAATATCCTCTAAATCTACCGATAAATCATATATGCATATTATAATAAACAGATAATGTATATAAAAATAACATGTATGTTAGTAAAATCTTTAAATAATAGTCAAATGTTATTAGACATGAAATCAAACAAAGAATAGGATCAGAGGATACTTATCTCAACTTTATATTGAGCAAATTTATTAAAATAATGCTCCGAGGTACCAAAACTAAGTTCCTTCTCTCTCCTGCCGCACGCACCATCACATCTATCTCTCTCCTCCCTTCTTCCTGCCACGTGCTCCTCCCACACTGTGCCTCTACCTCCGCGCTATCCTACGCATGCACCCCCTTTCTTCTCCTTCCTTTACTCTTCTTCTCTCCCTCTCTCCTCCTCTTTGCTCTACGCAAGCGAGCTCCCAATTACCCAACAACCAGATTCGACCGATTTTTCTCAAAATTGATACATACAAGTAAGGAATCGGCATCAACCGATTTTCTTTCCTCCACTCACATCACTGCGTTTCTTGACTAGCGATGGTGGTAATGCCAACGTCTCCTTGTTGTTGCACTCTCATGCCACCTCCCTCCTTCGTCGATGACCGGCTGCCGTGCCTTCCTCTCTCTCTCCTTTCTCTTCTCTTTATTCTTCTTTCTTTCTTTTTTTTTCTTCCTCTGCTACACGCGGCTTCCCCCTTATATTAATATTAATATTTTTTTTATTTTTATTTTTTCTTTTATAATCCAATCGGCACTCAAACACCAACCCAACTTATCCGAATATCCTTTAAATTTTCACAATATATATATTATTAATCTGACAAATCTAATAAAACCAAAAATTAATAAATACCTCCAAAATATATTAAATAAGGATCTGAGTATTACAGCCACAAATATGCACAAGCACGAGTTAGGCACCCTTTGTGTATTAGGCTTGATTCCCAAAAATAAAATCTTTCTACAATTTTTAATATATAATTATTTTTAAATTGACTCAAAAATTATATTAATAATATCATAAATCTTATGTAAAAAATAGGGCAATACAAATCATGTTTGACCCTTTCTATAAAAAGAAATATGCATGTGGTTTGCCTATATATCTTAAACAATAGTATATCGGTCTAAAATTACTAAAATGTAAGTAATTTGTTCTAAAAATTAGCCTTTTGATTAGTCGATGTGTGAGTTAACAGTTCTTAATTATCAAAATTTGACATACGATTTTTGAATTGCTTAATTTTGTAAAGGTATTATACATTTTGGACTTTTGATATTTTTGTACGGTTTGTATGGTCTGAATGTTTGAATATGAAACAAACTATCCATATAAAATCATGATTTTGGAATGCATTTAAAGGAAAGTTTTACGGATTGAGTTTCACCTATATTTTATAATTTTTCATCTTTCAATCTATTTTATTGATAGGTATTACTTATTATATATATTTATACTTACTGAGTATAAGATTCATAATTTGTGATATCTCCTAACACATTTAGACTAGTGAGCCGTGGATATTTGTAGAATGTGAACAGGAGATTAATAGCATTTTGGTTTAGTTTATAATTTATGGATTTTGAGGATTTTATTTGGGATATTATGTATTGGATTTATGTACATGTCGAGTTTTATTATTTATTATTTCGGGATAGTGTATCAAATGAATATTTAATATGACTTTATTTTGTGATATATTGAATATTTGGTCTAATATTTTTTCTTGCAATGATATTTAGGTTTGAGCAGGTATTTGAGGCCAAACGGGGTTAGTTTCATTAGGTCTTGTATCCACCACTATTTATGATTTATCATGTGACTTGTAGTTTAATTTTGTATCATCTGTACAACTTGGGATGTTTGAGTTGTAATTATTTGTGAATAATTATTTTTTGAATGTTTCTATTATATTATCCGTTTGTGGTGGGGTCGTATAATACTACTGTAACTATGTTGTCTAGTGTATATATACATGTATTCACTAAATAGTCTTACAATATAATAATGTGTGATTAATCCAAATTATCAATATTTAATATTTTTACACTTTTATCTTTTTTTGAAGTAATCCTACAAATTTAATTCCAATTATCACAGCTCACTACATTAAGTCCAATTACTCAATTTTTCGATCATTTAAAAATATTAGGTTTAATTATAATTATCCAAAATTTTTAAGTTCATCACTAAATTTCAAGCTCAACAAGCCCAATTATTACTCAAATACTCAAACAAATATTTTTTTCGTAATTCAATTAGTACAAAAAATAGCAAAACAAATGCCACGAAAAATCTCATATTTTATTCATATAAAATAATAAAATAGAAAATATTTGAGATGTTACATACTATATCCTATTATTTTAATACTAATATATATTTGGTACGTCACAAGAATTTTTCCTTGCAGTGTGTTTTGCTAGAAAAAAAGTCAATCAAATGCTTTATGTTATCAGCATCATATTCAGTTGTTTAGAGTCTTTAGTCATATAGCAAGCTCTAATGTGATGGTAATAAGAATTTACTTTTTATTTGCGGCTATAAGTGATTTTGTCATGATATCATTAAAAGGGAAAATTTTTAGGACTATTTTATTAGTTTATTTCTTTAATAAATTTTGATTCTAATTAAGCTGTATTTATTTATTTATTTATTATAATCAATTAAGATTCATGATAACTATTTTAAAAATAGCATGGATCGGGTACATTAAAGACACAAATATGCATTTGGGAAGTGCGTCTATATATGAGGGAAGTCTGAGGAGCACTCATGCATGCTCAGCAACTATACACATGACACGCACATAAAGAGTTAATGTTTAAGTTAATGTTCGAATGTTAATGAAGAAAATTTTCTAGTTTCACATTTCTCAACTTTAGCTTTTAGCATTTCTTATAAATTGACTCTTTTATCTCAACCTAGTTGCCAAATACGAAAATATAGAAGAAAAAGGGAGTTAGAAGAGTGTGGAGAAAATAGAGAACACTTCTCTATTATTCAGAGCCAAAAGGCTAAGGTTTTTTCATCCCAAAATAATATTACAACAATCACCACTTGTTTCAAACCCATGGGGATTTGGAATTTTATTGGTTGTTTGGATTCTAAAATGTTATGACTGTTAGTGATCCTTAAAACAATGTAGAAATTCCAAGAAAGGATAAAAAAAGGTGTCCAATTTTATTAATTATCGCATATGTATTAAATGATCTGTAAGTTAATTTTTTATAGTTAATTTATTTTGAATTTCTTACAAAATTCAAATGAATTTACTCAATAATTATTTGGTTCTTAAAATTTTTCTTCTTCACTAAGTCTTACGTTGATGTGTTTTTGCACCTTATTGTTATTTATATTGATAATGTTAAGTGAATAGGATTGTCATTTTATATTCATAATATCTAATAACAAATATTATTTACGTGTATTAAATATTACGTAATTTATATTTTTATATTATAATGGGTTAAAATTATAATTGTTAATGACTATCCACTTCTTTCTTTTAAATAAATGTTAATTTATTTACCTCATTTAGTAAAAAAAAACCCCTTCATTTTGTTAATGATATATACATAATTCAAACAAATCACGCATATGCTTTCTATTATAATCCAAATATAAAACATTGTATCATCTAACATGTTTAAAAAATTTATATACCTTTAACCCTATTTATTGTATCGTGTAACCTCTTCCTTATTATTTAGTTAAGCATGCCACTTGTAAGCTGCAACATTGGTAGTGCGCTCACTCTTCCTCCCTTGTAGATGTGACAGCAAGTGATCAGTTGCATCCAGGGCCACCATAGAAGAGCCAAAGAGCACCGTCCTGACCACTTTCTAGGGAGTAGTTATAGCAGTTTGGCGCCGGAACAATTTCTTGGAGGACATCAGCCGTCACCGCCACCCAATTCTGGCTATCTTCTGTGTAGAGGAGGTTGCGAATATAGCTTGATAGCCCATATCCGGCACTCGGAAGATATCCGCTCCCCATCTGAGTCAAGGTGTGAAAGCCGCCGCTTCCTGACGAATCGAGTATCTCTCCTCCCCACTCCACAATGTTAGAGCCTCCTTGTAGAGTGTTGTAAATCGAGTTTGGCCAATAACCCATCGCGGTTCCATCCACGTACAACCAAATATTTCCAGTACTACTATCCTGTAAAAATTAAAAATTACTACTCTACGCGATTATATAATCTCATTCCAATTATCACAGTTATAGTAAGGTCCATAGTCACAAATCACTCAAAATTGTTATTGTGTGGCAAAATTTATTTGGTATATGATCTTTATTAATAAAATCATTTCCCAAGACTTTGGCCTAAGATTAAATAATAAAAGATTAAAATTTTAAATACTAGATAAAAAATAAATTATATGCATAGGCCGAATAAATAATAGTGCTATTTTAATAAATAAATTTTATTCTCATCAAAGTATTCCAAAATTTGGGTTTTCATGATTTGTAATAACATCTATGCCGTTAACTCATTTTGCATGTATTAAACTCTATTATCATCGATCTTTTATCATCTTAGTAGTTGTGTATAGTTGTAACTTATTTTTGTTTGATCAATTTGGTGTGTTGTTTGCTTTTTTTATGAGATATTAATTATATAAAATGTGATTGTTTGATTCAATTAGTTACTTGTCCAAGAAATAGATTAATTATAATATAAAAATCGTGTATTTATAAAGATTTGCCCTACTAAGTTAGGACAAAATCAAGCTTTTTTTTTTTTTTTTTTTTTTTTGGTTTAGTGAATTATTTAATTTTTGTGGTGAAATGTGCTCTTTTTTGCCATGGGGTTGTGGTCCGAATTTCAATATTTAATAAACCCGATTTTAATTCTCTATGGTTACTTTTCTGTACTTTAAATTATCAATCAGACACCATTTAATTTAATTGGTATAGTTGTCAATTGAAGCATAGATCACCAAGGCCGTTTCACATTTAAAAAGAATATTAAAAATAAAAAAATAAATAATTTGATTACCTTGTTGATGACCAAGCCGAGTTCATTTTGCTGACCGTTATCAGTGGAAGGTGTTAAAGCCATGCCAGGAGTGTATTGGTCACTAGTTTGTACAAAACCAGGGCACTTCAGGTCATAGCAGCCAGTGGAACTATAAGCATCAGCCTAACGAAGAATGAGAAAGAAGATTAAACTTAGCAACTTAAAGTTAACATTTTTAGAATAATAATAATAATAATAATATAACTAAATCATGGGATAATAACAATCGACGGATAACTTACTGTCCAATATACAAAAAGCCTTGGCTGAGAATCGCCGGTTCTTGCTGGATACACCTATAATCAGTTTATCGAAATTATAATGGTTTAGAAATTGTCACGAGTATATAAATGTGTAACACTAGTCATAATTACTATAAATTTATCAAAAATAAATAATAATGTACCTATTATGTATGTGGGTTCACTTAACGTAGAAATAATAATAATAAAAAAGTTATTAATCAGTCAAGGTCATATATTATTCTTTTTGTTGTATTATAGTCTTCTTGTTGTAAGATTAGTGTATTTGATACAAATATGTATGTAAATAATAAATCAAAATTTATATTTATATACAAATATGTATATAAATATGTAAAACTTATTTTTATATTGGATATATGTCATTTACACACATATACCTTTATTTTATATAAATATATAAAACTTATTTATACATTGGATATATGTCGTTTACACACACATTTATATAGACATATAAATTTGAAATAGATCTATCTACACTTTATCCATAGTTTAAGTTAAGCAGATATTTATGGAAAAAATGTTAGGGTTATTACATAGAAACCTTTAATAATATTTAAATATTTTTAATGATATAATATCGTATTTATTTTTATATATTAATTGGTCATATAAGAATACATAAATAGATATATTTAAAAAATATCTTAAAAGAGGCTAAAGAGCTTTTTAAAAATATTTTCTTTAAAATATTCTTAAACTTATAAATATTTAAAATAACTCTCTCTCTCTCTCTATATATAAGTTTTTCATATTTATTAATAAGAAAATTATGAAAACACTCTTAGAATGCAGTCATTCGGTAGTACGACTAACCTAACACCTTGTTTATTTTTAAAATATCATTTATAATGTGATATATTATTTATATAATTATATTAAAAAATTTAAATACAAATTGATAAATAAATAAATTTTATATTATTTAATTAAAAAATATCTCTAAAATGTTTTTGATAATTAAAAATGTGGTTGACTTACTTGCCATCCTGCCTCCGCAGTGTTCAGGTCGGACCCACTTCCGGCTATATACCAAATTTGGCTAAGGCTAAAGTCTCCTCCAGGATTTGCCAACGATGGATCCCATATGTCAATTGTTGCTTGTAAACCTTGGATTGTTTGGCTTTGAGCCATATATTCAATAACAGCATACTGTATAGGAATATATATATCAAGGTTATAAGACAAACAAATATTCTAAGAAATATATATTGAAATAAATGAGAGCAGAATCCCAATATGTATAGAAAGAGTAATTACTATTATATAATTGAGTTTTTAAATAAATAATGTTATATGATTATGTTCTAAATTTTATAGTATATAAAATCATTAGTATAAATAGATAGATAAAATATCATAATATATATTGTTATCTAATGGGTGCATCCTTTTAACCCAAGTAAAATATCATAAAAGATACGTTAACTTTTTATTTTTACCTGATGACCAACGTTGTAGGAAGCTGGGGGTCTAAAAGTGATGTTCTTTCTGATGATAGGGAGACCAGTATTGACATGTCTTTTAATTGGAATCGAACCCTTAGGGCACTTGCCACTCTTGTGCCAAGGTCCAAGCTTATCCATGGACACATTCTTCGCCTTGACTCCAAATGGGTAAGAACTTGGTTCCATCTGCATATGTTTTGTATTGGTTAAGTAAAAAAAGTAACATATGATTTATAATTAGTATCTTCAGATCGTTAATATATTATGATATTTCTCAATTTGATAATGCAGAACCAAACATTAATAAAATTTTCAAATCGATACTTAATACTATTTTCTCAAAAAATCTGAAATAAAATTTTATCTATTCACTATTATTTTCTTTTTTTAACGAGAGCTTTGAATTTTGTGAAAAAAATTATATGTTTTGTTAGATGAGAGCCCTTAAATCAGAAATTCAAAATTTTAATTAACAAAAAAAACTTATTACTTTTTAAATTTTAGAAAAATCACCTTTATAATTGTCAATAAAATTGCCATTATTTATAGATACATAATAGATAGTTTTATCATTTATAAAATAAAAAGATGACCAATATTTTTTTAATTTTACTAATATCATTCTACAAATCGAGTACCAAACTTATTATTAAATAAGTCTGTAATAAAATATGATAAAGTTATACAAAATTATAAAATCTAATTATTTTAATAAATTACTAAATATATATCACATCATATAAAATTATTTTAAAAGGCTGTGGATATCACTTTTGATCGCAACTATGCTCATTTTCAATGGTAAAAACCATACATGCCTAAGCAAATCATATAAAAAAAATATATATATATATAGGAAATAATAGTTCAAAATTCAACAGCAAGAACCCCTCTATATTGGGGAACTGTGTTGGGAGTGGATGTATAGTATTAGTTGAGTAAAAAAGTAGTAGGTTATTTGTAATTATTAGAGAATATGATAGCCAACTTCCTAAAAAAACCCTTTTTAACAATAAAATTGCACCGGCCTAAATATACTCAAATTGTGAATAATCATTTAAAGAAATCTATGTCTAGAGTACAAAAGTATTTTAAAATATAAATATTCTAAGGGCTTCAATTTTGCAAGGAGCTGCCCAACAATGCCAAACATATATGTATACTCATATTTTGGTTGTGTGGTCTGATAATTTGGCATTTATTTAGATTGGGCATCTTGTGGTCAATTGATAGGTGGGCCAATATTTTTTGTGCATTTCAAGGGTTTGATGGATTTTTATCAAATATTAATTTGTTCACAAAAGATACCTGCAACTTGTGATTTTTCAGGTTCGGATGTTTAAAGGCAGGTTGCTTGTAGATATCAATGCAGTCGAATATATCTCCATTGTCCCACTGCAAATATTTTTTCAACATAAAATCAATATACATATATGTGATATGACTTTTAATCTATCATCACATCAAGAAATCAATAAATTTCAGAATTAAACATTTATATAAAAGGTCAAAAATACTTTATACTTTGGCACATCCATCACATGAATGTTCTTATGAGAGGGTTACCAATAAATAATTATAAAAAAAAAAGAGAGATTTTGACAATTGAACTTGTGACTATCTGATTAATAGAACTCTAATATTATAACAAGAAATTAATATATCTAGAAATTTAATTAAGAGATTATGCAAAGATTGAAAATAATTTAATTTATGTTCTAATAAAGAACACATACGAAAGGGGTAGATGGATCAAGAAGGATTGACCTTAATTGTTTTGATAGTGGCTTTTGGTGGTTTAGCCAATCTCCTTTCTGGAATATCTCTTCCGTGAATGAAAGAAGAGTTGAGTAGGGAAGCAGTTGCCAATAGAAGAAGCAACCGACCAGCAGCTTCCATGATATTACTTTGTAAGTAAGAATGCGTATGTTGTAGAATGCATGTAGAAATGGGGTATGAATTTATAGGTGATACAAACATTTATAATGGAATATATATTTATTTAAAGTACAGTATTGTTTGCAAATGAATAAATAATAAATAAATAAATAAATAGAAATAAAACAAAAAAATATGAAGTTGACATGGCTGACCGAAAGGATTTTGAGAGCAACATTTGTAGTTTGCGAGGAATCGATCAACAACCTAGCTCAGAAAAAGTCAGTAGTCCATGATGTCACGATGTGGAAGTTGAGAAATTATAAAATATTATGAGGGCGATACTATCATTTAATAATAATAACAATAATAATAATAATAATAATAATAATAATAATAAAATTTTAAATTTTATTGAAGTATGACCAATTAAATAAATATATTTTTGATATTTTATATGATTTCGTGCAATATTATTTCAGAGTAGAAATAATTTAAATTATTTTTATCACTCAACTCAACATTCTAATCGGTTTAACTTTTTATTACTTTTTATAATTATAACTGATCCATTTTTTTTTATAAATTTTTATTTGTTTTGGATTTTAACTATCTGAAATAACTTAGATGTTATTTTATGATTTTATTTTCTATATATGTAATATCTAAATATTTATAAATATTATTATTAATTTTTTTATTTTTTTAGTATGATTTCATTCCTCCATCTCAATATTATCATTTTGCGTTTAATGGCATCATTAGTTATTAAATTATTGATGGTGTTATGCATTATCTTTAAAGATACTAATAAATGTTATGATATATTATTTATTTATTTATAATAACAATATAATTAAAAAATATATACGGTGATTTTTTAAGAGTGTACTGATTTTTAATATGTAAAATAGTTATATATATGTTAATAATTAATTAATATTATAAAATTACACGATAACTTTAATTTGTTATATAATTTGCACATAGAGGGGGAATATTAATTGAAAAGTACTTAAACGATATCTTCGGATGATGTGATCTATTTATTTATTTTTTATATATTTATTAAAATAAAAAAATTAGAAATTATATTATAAAAAAATATATTAAAAATAACAAAAAATTATTATCTAATATCATTGTTATTAAATTTCCTGGCATGCATAGTAATAGTGGCGTAGCTTGCAAGATCTAGCTAAGAGTACTTTCAGAGGCTCAATATCTTGAATAGTTAATACATGCAAAATTATATATTAATATAAATTAATTTTAATTAATAGCTGATAAAGGGAAAATCATTAATATAAGTTAATTTTAATAAATAGTTGATATGGCAAAATTACAAAAATATTGTCGTATGATTGAGCTAAGTTTATTACTATCTTTAATTTAAAAATTAATAAAATTAACTCAACTGAAGATATATGAATAAACAATGAACAGAATTAGGAAAGAAAATACATAAATAAATATATTTATTTATTTATATTAAAAATATATATAGAAATCGATGGATAATGAGAAAACTTCAAATTTAATGGAAAGTATGGAGCAAATTGCTGGTCAACTGTAAGAACTAACACGGAAGGTTACTTTAATTAATTTTCTAATATAGTAAAACTTGGTCTTGTGTTAAAAGTACTTGTCAAGGGTAAAACAGACAACTATTGTAATACTCTGATTATTGTTTGATTTATTTTAGTATTATATGTTATTTTAAATAAATGAAATGTGTAAAAAATAATTATATATTATGAAATAAAAAAAATTGGAATAGCAATCTAGTGCCTGAGGCAAGCCTATCGTGCGCCTGAGTGCAGTAGGCTGTGGGCTGGCACTTGAGGGGCGCCCAAGACAGTACTCAAATGCTGATTGCTGTGGGGTTAGAACTCGAGATGCACTTGAGTGGTGCTCAAGCGTGGTGGCCTTTTTAAGGTGAGGCAGCGCACTGTTTGGGCATTCACGTGGGAGAAGGAAGAGAAAAGAGAGAAATGAGGAGAAAAAAGAGATAAGAAGAAGAAAAATAGTAGATCGGAGCATCCTTTTGTTAATCTATTTAATAGGAGGTTAAGATAAGTATCATTATACCCTATCCTTTTTCTGTTTACGTATTTGATAAATTTTATTCACGTTTGGAGGTTTTATATACATGATGTTATTTTTATTTACGCTATTTATTTCCTTTATACATGTATGCTCTATTTACCAATTATTTTAGGGTTTTGTTTGGAATTTGTTAATATTTGAGAATTTTATTTATTTTATGAAAAACGGATAAATATTTGAAACAATATGTTTATATATCTGTATATTTGTATGAGTAAAGTTATAAAAATCTATATAAACTATGCATTGGTATACATATATCACTGCTTGAGGCTTAATATTTCTACCTTTGTGATTCAATTTGATATGTAACCTTTTTTCGACAAGAAACGTTTTGTGACTTCCTTTTCTACCGGTAGGAAAAAGGTTTTGTTATGTTATTAACTATCCCCATTTGTATTTTAATGAGAATTTTTATAAAGTAATTGAATATAACTAATATATTCAGACACCTTAATATATTATATTTGATTTGGGGATTGCACCCAATGCCGCGGGTGATAAAATATGATAAGCATGTTTCTTGTCTACAGAAGAGCGTATATAGATGGTCTTACCCATGGGTCTAAATAGTTGTTGATATAATTTAAAATTATCGAAAGTATGTGTAACTCTTTGTAAAGTTAATGTTTTGGTCTTTAGTTATCCGATTTTGTACATATTTTGTATTTTGATATGCTTTCTGCATTGATTTATATTTGGATTTTATTTGAAATTCGTGGGTTACCCACCGTTCGAATTCGATCAGTTTCGTATATTTAGATATGTGATTTTGTTCTAAAACATATTTCATTTAGATTTTGTGATTTCATTCCGAATTTTATTTCATTCATAGTATGTGATTTTGATTTGAACTATATTTCATTCAGTATATGTTTCATTTTGAATATGATTTGATTTGGATTATGTAATTTCATTTCGGATTATGTTTAGTTTAGAGTATGTCCCGATAGGACTATATTTTAATTTGAATTATAATTTGACTACGAGACTACTATCGAACTTTCGATATCAGACTTTTAAATTTACATTTTTACGTATTTTGAATGTATTTATGGATCCTCCATTTGATTTTAAATATTTTTATTTATTATATGATTTAGATAATTGTTAAGTTCTCAGTTCACGGTTTTGCTTCTTATCCCTTTAGATTAATGGGTTTGGATACATTGTAAGAATTTAGACGTGACTCATTACAACTTCATGTAATTGGTGAGTTTTAGTTTTATTTTTAGATTGAAAATGTATCAGATGTATATTGGGTTTTGAAATGGGCTGGATGTGGGCCCATGGATATGTATTGAGATTAGTTGGATCACTATGTTGTGTGGATACGTTGTTATTTGTTTGTCACATCCCTTACGATATTGTCGAACAGGTCATATTTATTTTATAATTTGGATGAGTCATCTGATAATATTTTGCGTGGATTAATGTTATTATGGTTGTCGTATTGATTCATGCGAACTTTTATTTTGTCACACCCAAGTTTAATATTTATTTATTATTGTTATATTATTTTAGGATTTTAATTTTTATAAACTATAATTGTTTAGGTTACTTTGATTTGGATTCGTAACAATTATAGTATCAGAGATGAGTTGTTAGGGGAGGGATTTTTGGTCAATTTTAAAAAGATGATTAAGTGAATATTTTACATGATAGGTATTGTCTATGGTAGATAATAGAAATTTCAGATGTGGAGAATCGGGTTCTTACTAAGAAGATAATTATTTGGATATGATAAGTCTCATGAGCGATATAATGGACCGCATAATCCAGTGACAATATGATGATTTGGCCACCATGAGGAGCATGACCGATTAATGACAGGGTAGGATAAAAACTAAGAATGAGCATATCTCGAAATTTTTGGGAGAATTTGATCCGATAAAAACTAAGAATTGGATTTCGAGAATGGAGAAGGTGTTTGAGATGATTAGCTGCTCGAATAAAGATAAAGTTAAATTTTCTGCTTATAAGTTGAAGGGAAAGGCGAGCTGGTGGTGGGCCACTTAGCACTAGGTCTTAGGAATGGAGACTGATGAAATCTCATGGGATGTTTTTGTGGAGGCATTTATGGAAAAGTTATTTCTATCCAACATTCTAAAAATCAAAGAGGATGAGTTTAGTAGGCTGAAATAAGGTAATAAGACCGTAATGGAGTATGATACAAAGTTTATAGAGTTGTCTCATTTTGCTCCCCATGTTGTGGTGGATGAGGCTCAGAGAGCTCAAAAATTTTTGCAAGGGCTTTAGGGTTCAATTATAAAGTAGTTAGTGTCTCCCCGTCAGCAGACCAATAATAAAGAGGTTGATCAAGTTTTGTTAATTGAGTAAGAGCAAATGTGGGAGAAGTATTTTGAGAGGAGACCAAAGAATAGATGCCAGAGTTCAAGGACTGGAGGCTCCCATTCGAGATCTAAAGGTTAAGAGAAAGGGAAATCAATCGTGGTGAAGTGTTCTCCACCGAAACCACAATTTATGAGGTTAGTACATGAATTCTATGGGAGAAATCACGCCAAAAGAGTGTCCTTTTTTCCAGAGTAGAGCTTGATTCAATTATGGCCAAATGGGTCACTAAGCAAATGATTGTCCAACCCCTTTGAGGTGTTCGGATAGGAAGACGATAGTTCTGATAGAGCTTTTGTGGCAACATCACGAGATGTTAGGCGGATCCATTTGTTGTGGAAGGTAACATGCAAATTTTTGATTATTTGGCACATGTTTACGATTGGCCTTGAGATTATACAGTCTTTTGTAACCCCTAGATTTGTTTATAATTTATGTGTGCCTCCTCAATTTTTAAATTGTGCGTTGATGGTATCTACCTTAGTAGGCAAATTATTGTTGGCTAATATCTTGTACCCTCAGTGTCCGATTTAGATTAAAAGGTACAAATTATTGGCAGATTTAATTTGTTTGGCATGCAAACTTTGATGTCATTTTGAGAATGGATTGGTTGACGTGCTATCATGCTAGCATGTATTGCTTTAGTAAAACCGTTTTATTTTGCTATTCGGTTTATGAATCTTTTAAGTTTCAAAGAAGATTCAGAAGATAGACAATCGGATTGATTTGGACTTTGCATGTGAGTCACTTGATGAAAGATGAGTGCTGAGCTTACTTGGCACATGTGACCCCATTTGAGAGTTATACTGTATCCATTGAAGATATTCTGATTGTATATAAATTTGAGGATATTTTTCAGAGAATTTACCTAGATTAACTCGTAATCAGGAGATTGCATTTGCTATTGATGTCATGTCGGGATCTGCATTGATTTTGACAACTCTTTATAGGATGGACCCATCCGAACTAAAGGAGTTGAAGTAAAAATTGCAAGATCTATTAGTGTGAAAGATTTTATTCGGCCGAGTGTTTCGCCATAGGGTGCTTTAGTGCTCTTTATGGAAAAAAGGATGGATCCATAAGGTTATATGTGAATTATCAGGAATTGAATAAGATCATGATAAAAAATAAGTATTCCCTCCCAATAATAGATGATTTTTTTGATCAACCGCAAAGAGTACAAGTCTTTTATAAGATCGATCTGTATTCGGGGTATCATCAATTGAGAATTAAGTGGGAGGATGTGCCCAAGATGGCCTTAGGATAACTTATGACCATTACGAATTTTTGATGATAACTTTTGAACTAACGAATACGTTGGCAGCATTTATAGATCTTATGAACTGAGTTTTCTAGCTGTATTTGGAGTAATTTGCTGTCATATCTATTGATAATATTCTAATCTATTTAAGGAGTTTTGAGTAGTATGAGACATTTAATAATTGTGCTATAGATTTTGAGAAAAAGGCAACTATTTACCAAATTAAAGAAATATGAGTTTTGGTTGGAGGAAGTGTCATTTTTGGGGCACATTGTTTCTAAAAGTGGTGTGTCTGTGGATCCGAAGAAGGTTGAAGGTGTGGCTAGTTGCGGTAGGCTGATTGATGTTATAGAGGTGTGTAGTTTCTTGAGTATGGTCCGTTATTATAGGTGATTTGTTAAAATTTTCTTGAAGGCTACGGTGCCACTAACACGCTCGACATAGAAGCAAATGATTTTTATTTAGGATGAGGATTGCGAGAAGAGCTTTTAGGAATAGAAGGGCAAATTGACTTCGATGCTGATTTTGTTGATCCCTGATGGATTGGGAGGTTTTATAATATATTGTGATCCTTCTAAAAGAGGTTTGGATTGTGAGTTGATAAGTATGGTTAGGTGGTTGCCTATGGGTCGAGCGGGTTAAAAGTTCATAAATATAATTACCCCTCTCATGATTTGAAGTTGGCGGCTGTAATTTTTATGTTGAAGATTTGGAGGTATTATCTATATAGAATGAACTTTGTGGTATATTCGGATCATAAGAGTTTGAAATATTTATTTTTGTAAAAAGAGCTGACCATATGGCAATGTAGGTTGATGGATTTAATTAAGGACTATGGTTGCGAGATCCAGCATTAGTGAGAAAAGGCATGTATGGTTGTGATACTTTAAGTCAAAAGTCTTCGAGTTTAATGGCCCATTTGATGATTAATGAATTGGTGATGTTGGATAGATTAAAAGGTTGTACTATTCAGTTGCACTCCTAATTGTAGAGGATGATGTTGTTATATCCTCAAATGTAGCTTGTGTTCATTGAGAAGATTAAAGAGACTCAGATGAGTGACTCGTACATGATAAAAAGTGCTAGCGATTTGGGTAATGTGTCATAGGGTGAATTTTGATGTGTAGGGAGATAGGATTCTTTGCTTTTGGAATAGGATTTGTATTCTGAATATTGATGAATTAAAGGAATAAATGTTAAATGAGACTCATAGGTTGGAATATACAATTTATTTCAAAATGAATAAGATATATCAAGATATAAACAAGAATTTCTAAAGGTAGAACATGAGACAGGAGATTGCGGCATTTGTAGCAATGTATATCCTATATCAACAAGTGAAAGTTGAGTACAAAAAGCCTTCAAGATTTTTGCATCATCTACTAATTTTTTGTTGGAAATGGGAGTACATCGTAATGGATTTTATTTTGAATTTACCTAGAATGACAAGGAATTCGGATGCAATTTTGGTGATTGCGGACAAGCTGATGAAATCGTCTCACTTTTTGCCGGTTAAGATGACATATTTAAGGGTTAAGTTAGCATGCCTATATATCAATGAAATTGTGAGGTCGCATAGTTGTCACGTAGAAGGTGGGTTCCGGAGGACAATCCGTCATCAGCCCTCCATATGGGTTATGGGCCGAGTGAGCCGGGCCATTCTTATAGAAGAGCCCTTGGGCCCAATGTGCGGGCGGCAGAGTCAGCGTCACGAGTTGACCGTCAGGCGTGTTGGCCGTGGAGAACGAAGGGAGAGTGGTGGCGGTCAATGATGGGCTATGGGCTAGAATGAAATAGGCTCATCCATTTGCAAAGCCTTAAAAGGCGATCAAATCGGTCGACATTGAGTTGACCATTTGTGATAAGTTGGTCGCCAAGGCAGGTCGCGTTGGCGTTGACCGTCTTGGGGTTCCAACTTCGGGGCGGAGTCTTCTTCTGGGCCGTCAAAAACGTTGATCGACCTTCTTGGGCTTCTGTTGACCTTTCTTTGGGCCAGCCCATTACTAGTGTACCCATCACTAGACCCCCATGCTGGTGGTCAGAAGTCTGGCCTCTAGTATGTTCATGATGGGATGTCCTCCCTTGCTTTGAGGATCTCGTTGGAATTTCATAAAAAGTGTGAAGGAGAGTTTGACCATAATTATTGACCGTGCTCGTCAATCCGAGTACTGTAATTGTTGACGTTTTTGGCCAATTTCGAGTACCAAATCGTTGACCATTTTGGTCAATTCCAGTACCGTAATTGTTGACGTTTTTGGCCAATTCCCGAGTACGGCAGTGTTGACCGTTTTTGGTCAATTTCGATGTCGGGTGTGTGGCCGGATCTTTAGTCAATTCCGAGTACAGGAATTGTTGACCGTCTTTGGCCAGTTGAATGATTCTGCTAGCTTTTGCATTTGGATTGTATGCGTAAAACAACACGTGTCCTCCTTTGGTTGGGCGGAGATCCTGGTCATTAATGCGCCAGAGAACCGTCCTTTTGCAGGGCCAAGTGGAGAGGCGACACGTGGCAATCTCGACGGTGTCATTTATGAGGGGTTTCTGCGTCAGAAGATTCAGGAGGAGGATAAGGCGTTAGTTTTGCTGGCGTTTCTGCCGGTTTCTTATGACCATATTGTCACTACGCTGCTGTTTGGAAAAAAACACTCTTAAATTGGACGAGATCATTGCTTGCTTACTCATGAATGAGTTAAGGAGGTCACAAGAGGTCTCAACGTCTTTTCATAGTAAAATACTTGTGACCGAGTCTAGGGGAAGGAGTAGAGGACGCAGCCAGAAGTCTGGAGAGAAAGGACGCAGCAAATCTCGATTAAGGTATCAAAACCTTGAGTGTCATTATTTTGGCAAAAATGGTTACATCAAGAAACAATACTTCAAGTGGAAGTGTGAGAGCGCGGAGGCAGAAAGCAGCGAACGGGCCCTTTTGGGATTTTACGCTCGAGCTCACAGTGAGCGCATTACTTCGGGTTTTTAGGGTCGAGCGGGTGGAGAGCACACGAAGAGCGCGGGGCTTTGGAATTTTGGGCTCGAGCGGCTGGAAAGAGCATTCACAATTTATGAGGCTCAGAGAGCTCAAAAATTTTTGCAAGGGCTTTAGGGTTCAATTATAAAGTAGTTAGTGTCTCCCCGTCAGCAGACCTATAATAAAGAGGTTGATCGAGTTTTGTTAATTGAGTAAGAGCAAATGTGGGAGAAGTATTTTGAGAGGAGACCAAAGAATAGATGCCAGAGTTCGAGGACTGGAGGCTCCCATTCGAGATCTAAAGGTTAAGAGAAAGGGAAATCAATCGTGGTGAAGTGTTCTCCACCGAAACCACAATTTATGAGGTTAGTACATGAATTCTATGGGAGAAATCACGCCAAAAGAGTGTCATTTTTCCAGAGTAGAGCTTGATTCAATTGTGGCCAAATGGGTCACTAAGCAAATGATTGTCCAACCCCTTTGAGGTGTTCGGATAGGAAGACGATAGTTCCTGATAGAGCTTTTGTGGCAACATCACGAGATGTTAGGGCGGATCCATTTGTTGTGGAAGGTAACACGCAAATTTTTGATTATTTGGCACATGTTCTGATTGGCCTTGAGATTATACAGTCTTTTGTAACCCCTAGATTTGTTTGTAATTTATGTGTGCCTCCTCAATTTTTAAATTGTGCGTTGATGGTATCTACCTTAGTAGGCAAATTATTGTTGGCTAATATCTTGTACCCTCAGTGTCCGATTTAGATTAAAAGGTACAAATTATTGGCAGATTTAATTTGTTTGGCATGCAAACTTTGATGTCATTTTGAGAATGGATTGGTTGACGTGCTATCATGCTAGCATGTATTGCTTTAGTAAAACCGTTTTATTTTGCTATTCGGTTTATGAATCTTTTAAGTTTCAAAGAAGATTCGGAAGATAGACAATCGAATTGATTTGGACTTTGCATGTGAGTCACTTGATGAAAGATGAGTGCTGAGCTTACTTGGCACATGTGACCCCATTTGAGAGTTATTGTATCCATTGAAGATATTCGATTGTATATAAATTTGAGGATATTTTTCGGAGAATTTACCTAGATTAACTCGTAATCGAGGAGATTGCATTTGCTATTGATGTCATTCGGGATCTGCATTGATTTTGACAACTCTTTATAGGATGGACCCATCCGAACTAAAGGAGTTGAAGTAAAAATTGCAAGATCTATTAGTGTGAAAGATTTTATTCGGCCGAGTGTTTCGCCAGAGGGTGCTTTAGTGCTCTTTATGGAAACAAGGATGGATCCATAAGGTTATATGTGAATTATCAGGAATTGAATAAGATCATGATAAAAAATAAGTATTCCCTCCCAATAATAGATGATTTTTTTGATCAACTGCAAAGAGTACAAGTCTTTTATAAGATCGATCTGTATTCGGGGTATCATCAATTGAGAATTAAGTGGGAGGATGTGCCCAAGATGGCCTTAAGATAACTTATGACCATTACGAATTTTTGATGATAACTTTTGAACTAACGAATATGTTGGCAGCATTTATAGATCTTATGAACTAAGTTTTCTAGCTGTATTTGGAGTAATTTGCGGTCATATCTATTGATAATATTCTAATCTATTTAAGGAGTTTTGAGTAGTATGAGACATTTAATAATTGTGCTATAGATTTTGAGAAAAAGGCAACTATTTACCAAATTAAAGAAATATAAGTTTTGGTTGGAGGAAGTGTCATTTTTGGGGCACATTGTTTCTAAAAGTGGTGTGTCTGTGGATCCGAAGAAGGTTGAAGGTGTGGCTAGTTGCGGTAGGCTGATTGATGTTATAGAGGTGTGTAGTTTCTTGAGTATGGTCCGTTATTATAGGTGATTTGTTAAAATTTTCTTGAAGGCTACGGTGCCACTAACACGCTCGACATAGAAGCAAATGATTTTTATTTAGGATGAGGATTGCGAGAAGAGCTTTTAGGAATAGAAGGGCAAATTGACTTCGATGCTGATTTTGTTGATCCCTGATGGATTGGGAGGTTTTATAATATATTGTGATCCTTCTAAAAGAGGTTTGGATTGTGAGTTGATAAGTATGGTTAGGTGGTTGCCTATGGGTCAGGCAGTTAAAAGTTCATAAATATAATTACCCCTCTCATGATTTGAAGTTGGCGGCTGTAATTTTTATGTTGAAGATTTGGAGGTATTATCTATATAGAATGAACTTTGTGGTATATTCGGATCATAAGAGTTTGAAATATTTATTTTTGTAAAAGGAGCTGACCATATGGCAATGTAGGTTGATGGATTTAATTAAGGACTATGGTTGCGAGATCCAGCATTAGTGAGAAAAGGCATGTATGGTTGTGATACTTTAAGTCAAAAGTCTTCGGGTTTAATGGCCCATTTGATGATTAATGAATTGGTGATGTTGGATAGATTAAAAGGTTGTACTATTCAGTTGCACTCCTAATTGTAGAGGATGATGTTGTTATATCCTCAAATGTAGCTTGTGATCATTGAGAAAATTAAAGAGACTCAGATGAGTGACTCGTATATGATAAAAATTGCTAGCAATTTGGGTAATGTGCCATAGGGCGAATTTTGATGTGTAGGGAGATAGGATTCTTCGCTTTTGGAATAGGATTTGTATTGTGAATATTGATGAATTAAAGGAATAAATGTTAAATGAGACTCATAGATTGAATATACAATTTATTTCAAAATGAATAAGATATATCAAGATATAAACAAGAATTTCTAAAGGTAGAACATGAGACAGGAGATTGCGGCATTTGTAGCAATGTATATCCTATATCAACAAGTGAAAGTTGAGTACAAAAAGCCTTCAAGATTTTTGCATCATCTACTAATTTTTTTGTTGGAAATAGGAGTATATCGTAATGGATTTTATTTTGAATTTACCTAGAATGACAAGGAATTCGGATGCAATTTTGGTGATTGCGGACAAGCTGATGAAATCGTCTCACTTTTTGCCCGTTAAGATGACATATTTAAGGGTTAAGTTAGCATGCCTATATATCAATGAAATTGTGAGGTTGCATAGTTGTCACGTCCCATGCACACAATACGTAGGTCAACAATAAAAAATCTACAATAATAAAATCTATAAATCATCAACAACTACAAAATCCTACCCGGAAATAGCAATCCAAATATACACAAGACTCAATATATCAAAACCCGCACAAGATCTTATTGGATATAAATCCAAAATCATAATATAAGACCTACTATTCATACATCGTAAGGAAGGTATCCAACACAATGACAACTCATCAATATAATATAACTCAAATATATCCCATACACGAATCAAAGCCCTCAAACGGCCATAAACAACAACCGTAATATATTGACGAGATCTGATACATAATCAACATAACATCTCTACTAACTGATAGAGACATGCCGCGTTAGATCACGTTCAAACTCCTGCAAGCATATCCAAACCACTTATTTGAAGGGATAAAATATAAAAACGTAAGTTAAAAATTCAACAAGTATCATCATATATAAAAATGGCACATATAAATCAGAGGGAAGGAATATCACATCATAAACATGTAAAAAAATACAAAGTCTGTAAAATCTCTAAAAATTGAGGAGATATCTCATACTAAATTATCGTCTATATCAAATAGTCTCTTTAGAATATAATCATTACAAATAACGATCCAATCAAATTTCATAAACGATATCATATCATACGATCCAAAATCATATCACAAAATCGCGATTGTCACCACATCCTCGTGAGACATATACCATCATTCGGATCCAAATCTCATAACAACACATACGAAATCAAAGAAAAATACTGGAACCAAAACATATAAACAAACAAGGTTCGAGTTTAACACATCCATTCATACGAGACATTCCTATCTCCCAATCCAAAGGCCAAACTACGTATCTCAAATCAACAGTTCATGCATATACATGCAGAAATACAAAGTATGTATGAAATTGGAGAACCAAATATTATTAGACCAACTTAAGGAATGATTACTTTTGTCTGATAACCATGACTATATTGGCTACATTTTAAGCTGGCATATTAAGGCCAGGGTATGTTCTAGGCCTGTAGTTCATGGCTATCTACGTGCTTTGTCTTCTATAGATTCGGAATTTGCTTACTATACTTTACCACCTATGACTTTGGGTATAATATCATGTTTAATTATATATTAGGACATCCGAATATATTAATTTTTTACGATGGTTTCCATTTAAAATATACAATGGGGTAGGTCAGTTATAACACGTCTCGACCTTCTTGTTGGCAAAAGTGAGACAATATATCACATACGTCCTTGTCAAAACTAAACCTCCCAGTCAGGATTGGAACCATAAAATCTCATGCCTTAGGTTACATATATTGACCCCTCGGGTCTCAGATAGCCATGGTCCCGCAATACCCTTACCGTAGCAGCATGCATGTGGACTAATACAAGGCCTAGTTCATGATTTCACAATATATGGGTGCACAAATATACGTATGTGCCATCTGGGTATCCATAAATTATAAAACCCTCCAAAATCACAAATACCCATGAAAAATTGCCAAATCATCAGTAAAATATATATACATATAAGCAATCAACAAGGGGGTACATGAAAATCACATGCATGTGAATGAAATCTCTAAAATATACCCAAATTTTGATGGACACGAAAGTAGATTAAGTATTTGACTTACGAATACTTATATCAACCTTATACCAAGCAAACTTGACAAAATGAGGCTCCGAGGCACTCAAACAGTACTTTTCTCTCTCCTCAACCGTGCATGTCCTTCTTCCCACGTGCCGCTCCCTCCCGCATGGCCTCCTCCTTGTATGCTACTGTCTCCTCTTCCTTCTCTTCCCCACGCTCTCTCCTCTTGCGTTGCGCCACTACCTCTTTTTTTTCTCCTCTTTGCTGCTCTACACGTGCGAGCTTCCAATTACCCAACAACCAAATTTGATCGATTTGTTTAAAATTTGGTTCATGCAAGTAAGGAATTAGTATCAACAAAGAGAAAAGAAGGATTTGCTTGCCTTAATTTCTTACTTCTCTTCCGCCTAAGCGTAGTAAGCTGTGGGTTGGCACTCGAGGGGTGCCTGAGACAACACTAGAGCACCGATTGCCGTGGGGCTGGCATTTGAGATGCACCTGAGTGGCACATGAGAGCCGGTGGCCTTTTTATGGCAAGGCAGCGCACAGTTCAACCATTCACATGGGAGAATAAAGAGAGGAGGGAGAAAGAGGTGAGAGGAAGAACAAAAAGGATAAATTGGAGTTTTTTTCTGGGTCAGATTTATTTAGTAGGAGGTCGAGATGAGTATGCTTATTCTATATCATTGGTTTGTTTGTGTCTGATAAATTTTGTTCATGTTTGGAAGTCTTATGTACATCATATTATTTTTATTTACCCTATATATTTTCTTTGTACATGCATATCCTATTTATCTGTTATCTTGGGGTTTTGTTTGGATTTTGTTAATATTTGAGGGTTTTATTTATTTTATAAAAAAATAAAAAAATATTTAAGACAATATGTTTATATATTAGTATATTTATATGGACAAGTTATGAAAACCTACATAGGCTATACATTGGTATACATGTATCGCAGCCCAGGGCTCGGGATCTCTACCATTGTGATTCAATTCGATATGCGACCCTTTTTCGATGAGGAAAGCTTTGTGAGTCCCTTTTCTACTGGCTGAAAAAGACTTTGTTATATAGACGATTCTCCTCATTTATGTTTTAATGAGAAATATCGTAAGATAATTAAACGGAACTAATATATTATAATGTCCTAATATTAGATTTGACTTAAAGATTGCACTTAATGCGTAGGTGGTAAATCATAATGATTATGTTCCTTGTCCATAGAAGAGCGTATATAGACAACCTTGATCATGAATCTAAATAGTGATTGATATTGTTTAATGTTTTTGAAATTATGTATAACTCTTTCTCAAATTGATATCTCAGTATTTGGTTCTCCATTTTTTTACATATTTTGTATTATGATATATTTTTTACATTGATTTGTATTTAAATTTTGTTTGAAATTTGTAATTTGCTTACAATTCGATTCAATCAGTTTTATACATTCGGATATGTGATTTTATTTTGAATCATATTTTATTCAGATTATGTGATTTCATACAAGATTTTATTTTATTCAAATTATGTGATTTCGTTCTAGACAATATTTTGTTTAATATATGTTCAATTTGAATTAAGTGATTTCGTTCGAGATCACGTTTTGTTCAAAATGCATCGCAATGGAATTATATTTTTAATTTTAATTATGATTTAAGTATTTATCATTCAAACTTTTGATATCGGGCATTTGGATTTGCATTTTTATGCATTTTAAATGTATTTATAAACCCTCCCTCTTATTTCGAATATTATTATTTATTACATGATAAAATTAATAAAATTAACTCAACTGAAAATATATGAATAGAAATTTAACAAAATTAGGAAATAAAATATATAAATAAATTTATTTGTTTATTTATATTAAAAAAATTATATAAAAGTCAATGGGTAATGAGAAAACTCCAAATTTAATGGAAAGTAAGGAGCAAATTGCTAGTCAACTGTAAGAACTAGCTAGCAAGGTTACTTTCATCCATTTTCTAATATAGTTGACGTTCATAAATCTTGGTCTTATATTAATAGTACTGGTCAAGGTTGCCTAGCCAAATAATAATAATAACAATAATAATAATAAATTATTGTACAATCAAAATTTTGACTTGATCCAGCTGAATTATTACCTTAATCTGAATCGATTTTATTATATATAATTATAAAATTTGTGTAATTTCTGTAATGAGAGAAATTTTTTTGGTTAAATTGAAAGCAATCTAACCTGCATGATCTCGTGATATTAGATATTATTGATATCGCATTTGTATCGATTTTATATAATTAAAATTATGTTAAGTGAGATGAAATAGTAGAATATTTAATATTTAATCTATATAAATTAATATTTATGACTTTAAGTCTTATCACATTTAATTTATTAATTATCAATTATTAAAATCTACTCTAAGTGTTTAGAAAAAGAAAGCTCATATCAGCTCATAAGAATCTATGATAACTCTGATTTCAAAGTAGAACTAGTTAAAAAAGTAATAGATCCTGATCGGGTAAATATATTCATATACTTCTCTTTCTTTTGTTATACTTTTTGTTTCGTTTTTTTTTTGAGTATTTTCGTTCTGATACTCGATTAAGTTTATATTTTATAATATCAAAGACTTGAGCACGAATATACTTTGATTTTATATCTGATTTGTGAGGTATTTCACACTGTAAATCCTAACCCACTCCCGGAATACTTTTACTCATTTATTTTTGAGTTTTATACATGATTTGATTTTAGATAATTAAGACTCACCACTTGAGTATGAAATTTTATTGATTTGGTGTCTGATTTTTCATGTTTTCTGCGGTTTGTCTCTAACGGAACCCTAACCTACGCCCGCTCATTTTTCTCCCATTTTCTTGTGTTATTCGTATTTTGAGTTGGTATATTCCGTGATCGGGTCAGATTAGTCATTTGGTCTCTTGTCGGCGCGTTCGGCGTCTGCAACAATATATCAGCCTGGAAGATCTTCATCAATTTCATACCTAAATGTCGTGCGCGTCACCTCCTCAGCGTTCCCATCTCCTTATTCTCCGTTCTGCCCCTCCCCGAGAGTGGCGCCTGATCGGCGCTCAAGGTGCCAACTAGGCACCCTCTCCTGAACCATGAGCTCGCTGAGCGCCCGAGGCGCCAACCGAGAACGTTTAATAGCACTGTACGCTCGCTGAGCGCCCGAGGCGCCAACAAGGCCCGTTTAACATAATCGAGGCACTCGATGCATGCCCGAGCCATGCTCGAGGGCCAGGGCATGAAAACACCTAACCCTTCTCTATGTGCACCGCGCTGCTCGAGCGACGTGGGCCTTTTGTGCCTAACAGATTTTTTATTTTTCAAACCATTTGATCTCCTCTATATATATGACCATTTCTTCATCATCTCTAGGGTTTCTGAAAATGAAAATTGAGACATAAAAAGACTACGTTCATTACTTTGTGCAAAGAGTTTGTGCCCACCGGAGGAAACTTTATATGTGTTAGCTTGACAAAACTTTCTCATCCTCTCATACTATTGAATACACATTTGTTCTTGCCTACAATCCCTTGTGAGTAACGTAGGAGCCGTAGAAACTGAGCTCCAGTTTGCTCAGGAGAGAAGATCGATGTAAAGACCAGAAAGTAACCGGTTCCGTTGCCGCAGACAAATCTAAGGAGTCCTTGGTAGGGATCACAAGACAGGAGTAAGTCGGTTAGGTTAACGTGTCTATACTACCTGATTTGTAAGTTAATTTTTATAGTAGATATCTTCTCTAACCGTTAAAACCTAGAGGATTTTTGTCGATTACTGTGGGTATTAAATTTTTTCTTCGTCACCAAAAAGTCTCTGTTTACTATTGCCTTCATTGTTCTCTACTCTTTATGCATATTATTATTAGTGGTATCTAGATATAAATATTTTTTATGTGTATTGGATATTTAAATTTTTGTATTACTTCCGCTAAACTTTTTCAGGGGTCGAAACCATTGTGTGTTGGGACATATTGTTCATTTCAATTGTTATCAGAAACTTACCTCGATCCGCAACCCCCGATCTAGATATAAATGAGTGGATCGCTCTCTGTTCCTTCCGTTTTTGTTGGGATCAATTATACCTATTGGAAGGTTCGTATGAGAGCATTTTTAAAATCGATGGATGAGCGAGTGTGGGCTAGCACTCAAACGGAGTGGATACCACCCAAAAGTATAACCAACGATGAATCAAAAGATTTGTTTTTGTGGTCAAAAGAAGAACTTGATGGCTGTAATTGGAACAATAAAGGCTTACGTGCCATTTTTATGCTGTATTTCACGAAGAGTTTAAACACATCTCTATGTGTGAAACCTCAAAGGAGGCGTGGGATATTCTTGAATTCACTTATGAAGGTATCAAACCTGTCAAAAATTTAAAATTGTAAATGCTAACTATTAAATTTGAAGAAATTCGTATGAAAGATGATAAAACGTTCGATGAATTTAATACTCAATTAAATGATATTGTAAACTCCAAATTTAATTTAAGAGAATGAATCCCTAAATATAGAATAGTTAGAAAAGTTTTTTGATCACTTCCTGAGCGATTTAAACCTGAAGTCACTGCAATGAAATAAAGTAAAGATCCTGATAAAATGAAGATTGAAAAACTTGTAGGATCTTTCCAAACATATGAGCACATATTTCCATAGTCAAGAAAACATAAATCAATTGCTTTAAAATCGAATAGGGAAGAGAGAAACCGGGTCTCCGATGAATAATCGTGTAGCGATGACGATTTTTTCATATTTATTCAGAATCTCAGAAAATTCTTGAAGAAAATAATATCTTCATTAGATAAACCAAATGTAGATTTAAAAAGATCACCTAAATCTGAAAGGAACCAACGACGCGAAATTAATAACTCCAAATAGAAAAAACCCAAGGAGTTCAATTCACAAATGTAGAGGTTTTGGCAATTATCGCTGAATGTCCAAATTTTAAGTACCTGGAAGGTCAAACCTTAAAAGCTAATACAATATTAAGTGATGAAGAAGGCGCAGGATAATAAAAGGTGCACTAAAAATGGCCATGTCAAGTATATGGCTTCTATGATCTCGATATGTGAAATTGAAGAACGTTTAAAAGAAAATCTTAAACTATTTGATGACTCTGAGAATGAGTTAGAAGCTAAATTGTATGACATTCAGGATACTTATGATAAATTATTTAAAGAATGCCTCCAAATCAAGAAAACAAATATAATATTAAAGCATAAACTGAAAAAAAATGGACAAAGAAAAATCAGCTCTTAAATCCAAATTAGACACAAAAGTTTAAGCAGTTGAGAATTTGAAAAGCTCATTTATTAAAAAATCTTGACTCTTGAATCTGATCTTGAGGTTGCTCACAATGATTTGAAACAATTTTTAAATGGGTTTAAAAAATTTGATCATATACTCGGGTTGGGAAAAATCAGAGAAAATAAAATCGGGTTGGGTTACCTAGAAAAATTCTTAAATGCCAATGTTAAATTTAGAATTGCATTTGTCCGACCCACATCCATTCCAAGACAAAGCAAAGACATCGTCTACCCGTATTTGATCAATCGTCAAGAGTTTTCCCATATCATTGAGCCAAGTCATAAACTGTTGGCAAACAAAAGTATGATTTTGTCATCAATACTACATTCGCCCCAACATGTCATGGGTGCGGCATTATTAGCCATATTCGCCTCTACCGCTCTGTAATATCGTGTCAAAAAGTTTCGATAAAACTCAAACATAGAATATCTCATTCACCGCATTAAATTTCCAAATAATTAAGTGATGAACTTAAACAACACTATAAAACGGGTAAAAAATTATAAATTAAGAAGAGTGAGCTCCCTTACCCTTTGGTCATTCGTGACTAAAAGGAAGTAGATCTCGCCTTAGAGGAGTGTTTCATAATTTGTTTTTAGGGAGATAAGGGGGTTATTCTTGTTAGGGGAGTTTTTTTTTTTTTTGATAATTTATTAACTTTTATGATTAAGTTATTTATCTCTTGCGATTATATTCTTGAGATTCTTTATCTCGCACTAACCAAGTTTATCCAAGAATAGCTATTCTGTTTCCCCCGGCATACAGCAGCTCGACCACTTCCAAGTTTTTTTTGTAGCTCATTTTATATTGTGTCAATTGTACCAAGGCGTAAATTTTTGTATACCTTTGGGTCAATTTTTCACATACACGGATTCTATCTCGGTAGTATTCGAACCCGTAATTCTCTTATATTTTATTATTTTTTGGCATGGGTTTTTGTCACGGAATTGCAAGGGGAGATTATTAGTCATATTTTGAGTTGGCATAAAATTGATTATTTGGTCTCTTGTCAACACGTTCGATGTTTGCAATAATATATTGGCCTTAAGATCATCATCGTTTTATGCATGAAGGTCGTACACGTCACCTCTTCGGTGTTCCCATCTCATTATCCTTCGTTCTGCCCCTCCCAGTGAGTGGAGCCCGATCAGGGCTCGAGACGCCAACTAGGCGCCCTCTCCCGAATCGGGTGCTCGATGAACACCCGAGATGCCAACCAGGTGTGTTTAACAGAACCGTATGCTCGCTAAGCGCTTGAGGCACCAACCAAGCGCGTTTAATAGAACCGGGGCGCTTGATGCTCGCTTGAGCCACGCCGAGAGCCAGGGGAACAAAAACCTAACCATTTCCTATGCCCAAAGCGCTTTGTACAGCGCTCAAGTGGTGTGGTCCTTTGTGCTTAACTTGACAAAATGATGCTCCGTGGCACTCAAATAGTACTTTCTCTCTCCTCAACCGTGCATGTCCTTCTTCCCAAGTGCCACTACCTCCCGCGTGGCCTCCGTCTTGTATGCTGCTGTCTCCTCTTCATTCTCTTCCCCACGCTCTCTCTCCTCTTGCACCGCGCCACTACCTCTCTTTCTCTCTCCTCCTCTCTGCTCTACACACGTGAGCTTCCAATTACCTAACAACCAGATTTGATCGATTTGTTTAAAAATTGGTTCATGCAAGTAAGGAATTAGTATCAACAAAGAGAAAAAAAGGATTTGCTTGCCTCAATTTCTTACTTCTCTTCCGACGGCGGCGATGACGGCGGCTCCTTTCTTTGGCTCGTGATTTCCTTCCTCCACTCATCCCGCCGCATTTATTGACCGACGAAGGTGGCAACACCAGCTTCTCCTCACCATTGCACTCTCACGTCGCCTCCCCCCTTCGTCGACGATTGCCTGTCGCTAGCAAGGTTGCTTTCATCAATTTTCTAATATAGTTGACTTCCATGAGTCTTGGTCTTATATTAATAGTACTTGTCAAGGGTAAAATAGAATATTGCTGTAATATTCTATTCTCATTTTGATTTATTTTAGTATTATATATAATTTTGGGTATATTAGATTTGGCAAAAATAATTATATATTGTAAAATTTTAAAAAAATTCAGAGTAGTAGCCTAGCGCCTAAGGTGCACCGTGTGGTGCGCCCGAGCGTAGTAAGCGATGGGTTGGCACTCGAGGGTGCCCGAGAAAGATTAGAGCACCGATTGTCATGGGGCTAGCGCCGAGACGCACAGGAGTGGCACATGAGAGCCGGTGGCCTTTTTTTATGCCGAGGCGGCGCACGGTTCAACCATTCGCATGGGAGAATAAAAGAGGGAGGGAGAAAGAGGGGAGAGGAAGAAGAAAAAGGATAAATTGGAGTTTTTTTTTGGTCGATTTATTTAGTAGGAGGTCGAGACGAGTATGCTTATACTATATTATTGGTTTGTTTATGTGTCTAATAAATTTTGTTCATGTTTGGAAGTCTTATGTACATCATATTATTTTTATTTACCCTATATATTTTCTTTGTATTTGGTTCTCCATTTTCGTGCATATTTTATATTTTGATATATATTTTACATTGATTTATATTTAAATTTTATTCGAAATTTGTAAGTTTGCTTACAATTCGATTCAATCAGTTTTAAACATTTGGTTATATGATTTCATTTTGAAACATATTTCATTAAGATTATGTGATTTCATACCGGATTTTATTTTATTCAAATTATGTGATTTCGTTCTAGACAATATTTTGTTTAATATATGTTCAATTTGGATTAAGTGATTTCGTTCGAGATCACATTTCGTTCAAGGTGCATATTTTTAATTTTAATTATAATTTAAGTACGGGACTACATTCAAATTTCTGATATCGGGCATTTGGATTTGCATTTTTATGCATTTTAAATGTATTTATAAACCTTCCCTCTTATTTGAATATTATTATTTATTATATGATAAAATTAATAAAATTAACTCAACTGAGAATATATGAATAGAAATTTAACAAAATTAGGAAATAAAATATATAAATAAATTTATTTGCTTATTTATATTGAAAAAAATATATAAAAATCAATGGATAATGAGAAAACTTCAAATTTAATGGAAATTATGGAGCAAATTGCTAGTCAACTGTAAGAACTGGCTTGCACGGTTACTTTCATCCGTTTTCTAATATAGCTGACGTTCATAAATCCTGGTCTTATATTAATAGTACTTGTCAAGGTTGCCTAGCCAAATAATAATAATAATAACAATAATAATAATAAATTATTGTACAATCAAAATTTTGACTTGATCCAGCTGAATTATTACCTTAATCTGAATCGATTTTATTATATATAATTATAAAATTTGTGTAATTTCTGTAATGAGAGAAATTTTTTGGTTAAATTGAAAGCAATCTAACCTGCTTGATCTCGTGATATTTGATATTATTGATATGGCATTTGTATCGATTTTATACAATTAAAATTATGTTAAGTGAGATGAAATAGTAGTATATTTAATGTTTAATCTATATAAATTAATATTTATGAATTTAAGTCTTATCACATTTAATTTATTAATTATTAATTATTAAAATCTATGATAAGTGTTTAGAAAAAAGACAGCTCATATCAGCTCATAAGAATATATGATAAGTCTGATTTCAAATTAGAACTAGTTAGAAAAGTAATATCCTCATTTAGTGAGGTAAATATATTCATATACTTCTCTTTCTTTTGTTATACTTTTTGTTTCGCTTCTTTCGAGTATTTTCGCTCTGATACCCGATTAAGTTTATATTTTGTAATACCAAAGACTTGAGCACGAATATACTTTGATTTTATATCTGATTTGTGTGGTATTTCACACCGTAAATCCTAACCCGCTCCCGGAATACTTTTACTCATTTATTTTTGAGTTTTATACATGATTTGATTTTAGATAATTAAGACCCACCACTTGAGTATGAAATTTTACTGATTTGGTGTCTGATTTTTCATGTTTTCTGCGGTTTGTCTCTAACGAAACCCTAACCTACGCCCCGCTCATTTTCTCCCGTTTGCTTGTGTTATTCGTATTTTGAGTTGGTATATTCCGTGATTGGGTCAGATTAGTCATTTGGTCTCTTGTCGGCGCGTTCGGCATCTGCAACAATATATCAGTCTGGACGATCTTCATCAATTTCATACCTAAATGTCGTGCGCGTCACCTCCTCAGCGTTCCCATCTCCTTATTCTCTGTTCCGCCCCTCCCCGAGAGTGGCGCTTGATCGGCGCTCAAGGTGCCAACTAGGCACCCTCTCCTGAACCATGAGCTCGCTGAGCGCCCGAGGCACCAACTGAGAACGTTTAATAGCACTGTACGCTCGCTGAGCGCCCGAGGCGCCAGCAAGGCCCGTTTAACATAATCGAGGCACTCGATGCATGCCCGGGCCATGCTCGAGGGCTAGGGCATGAAAACACCTAACCCTTCCCTATGTGCACCACGCTGCTCGAGCGACGTGGACCTTTTGTGCCTAACAGATTTTTTATTTTTTAAACCATTTGATCTCCTCTATATATATGACCATTTCTTCATCATCTCTAGGGTTTCTGAAAATGAAAATTGAGACATAAAAAGACTACGTTCATTACTTTGTGCAAAGAGTTTGTGCCCACCGAAGAAAACTTTATATGTGTTAGCTTGACAAAACTTTCTCATCCTCTCATACTATTGAATACACATTCGTTCTTGCCTACAATCCCTTGTGAGTAACGTTGGAGCCGTAGAAACTGAGCTCCAGCGGTTTGTGAGAGAAGATCGATGTAAAGACCAGAAAGCAACCGGTTCCGTTGCATGAGACAAATCTAAGGAGTCCTTGGTAGGGATCACAAGACAGAGTAAATCGGTTAAGTTAACGTGTCTATACTACCCGATCCGTAAGTTAATTTTTATAGTAGATATCTTCTCTAGCCGTTAAAACCTAGAGGGTTTTTGTCGACATTGTGGGTATTAAATTTTCCTTCGTCACTAAAAAGTCTCTGTTTACTATTGCCTTCATTGTTCTCTACTCTTTATGCATATTATTATTAGTGGTATCTAGATATAAATATTCTTTATGTGTATTGGATATTTAAATTTTTGTATTACTTTCGCTAAACTTTTAAGGGTCGAAACCATTGTGTGTTGGGGCATATTGTTCATTTCAATTGTTATCAGAGACTTACCTCGATCCGTAACCCCCGATCTAGATATAAATGAGTGGATCGCTCTCTATTCCTTTCGTTTTTGTTGGGATAAATTATACCTATTGGAAGGTTCGTATGAAAGCCTTCCTAAAATCGATGGATGAGCGAGTGTGGGCTAGCACTCAAACGGAGTGGATACCACCCAAAAGTATAACCAATGATGAATCAAAAGATTTGTTTTTGTGGTCAAAAGAAGAACTTGATGGCTGTAATTAGAACAATAAAGGCTTACGTGCCATTGTTATGCTGTATTTCACGAAGAGTTTAAACACATCTCTATGTGTGAAACCTCAAAGGAGGCGTGGGATATTCTTGAATTCACTTATGAAGGTATCAAACCTGTCAAAAATTTAAAATTGTAAATGCTAACTATTAAATTTGAAGAAATTCGTGATGAAAGATGATAAACGTTCGATGAATTTAATACTCAATTAAATGATATTGTAAACTCCAAATTTAATTTAAGAGAATGAATCCCTAAATATAGAATAGTTAGAAAAGTTTTTGATCACTTCTTCGAGCGATTTAAACTCGAAGTCACTGCAATGAAATAAAGTAAAGATCCTGATAAAATGAAGATTGAAAAACTTGTAGGATCTTTCCAAACATATGAGCACATATTTCCATAGTCAAGAAAACATAAATCAATTGCTTTAAAATCGAATAGGGAAGAGAGAAACCGGGTCTCCGATGAATAATCGTGTAGCGATGACGATTTTTTCATATTTATTCAGAATCTCAGAAAATTCTTGAAGAAAATAATATCTTCATTAGATAAACCAAATGTAGATTTAAAAAGATCACCTAAATCTGAAAGGAACCAACGACGCGAAATTAATAACTCCAAATAGAAAAAACCCAAGGAGTTCAATTCACAAATGTAGAGGTTTTGGCAATTATCGTGCTGAATGTCCAAATTTTAAGTACCAGTAAGGTCAAACCTTAAAAGCTAATACAATATTAAGTGATGAAGAAGGCGCAGATAATAAAAGGTGCACTAAAAATGGCCATGTCAAGTATATGGCTTCTATGATCTCGATATGTGAAATTGAAGAACGTTTAAAAGAAAATCTTAAACTATTCGATGACTCTGAGAATGAGTTAGAAGCTAAATTGTATGACATTCAGGATACTTATGATAAATTATTTAAAGAATGCCACAAAATCAAGAAAATAAATGTAATATTAAAGCATAAACTGAGAAAAAATGGACAAAGAAAAATCAGCTCTTAAATCCAAATTAGACACAAAAGTTTAAGCAGTTGAGAATTTGAAAAGCTCATTTATTAAAAAATCTTGACTCTTGAATCTGATCTTGAGGTTGCTTACAATGATTTGAAACAATTTTTAAATGGGTTTAAAAAATATGACCATATACTCGGGTTGGGAAAAATCAGAGAAAATAAAATCGGGTTGGGTTACCTAGAAAAATTCTTAAATGCCAATGTTAAATTTAGAATTGCATTTGTCCGACCCACATCCATTCCAAGACAAAGCAGCACATCGTCTACCCGTATTTGATCAATCGTCAAGAGTTTTCCCATATCATTGAGCCAAGTCATAAACTGTTGGCAAACAAAAGTATGATTTTGTCATCAATACTACATTCGTCCCAACATGTCATGGGTGCGGCATTATTAGCCATATTCGCCTCTACTGCCCTGTAATATCGTGTCAAAAAAGTTTCGATAAAACTCAAACATAGAATATCTCATTCACCGCATTAAATTTCCAAATAATTAAGTGATGAACTTAAACAACACTATAAAACGTGGTAAAAAATTATAAATTAAGAAGAGTGAGCTCCCTTACCCTTTGGTCATTCGTGACTAAAAGGGAAGTAGATCTCTGCCTTAGAGGAGTGTTTCATAATTTGTTTTTAGGGGGAGATAAGGGGGGGTTATTCTTGTTAGGGGGAGTTTTTTTTTTTTTTGATAATTTATTAACTTTTATGATTAAGTTATTTATCTCTTGCGATTATATTCTTGAGATTCTTTATCTCTGCACTAACCAAGTTTATCCAAGAATAGCTATTCTCGGTTTCCCCCCTGGCATACAGCAGCTCGACCACTTCCGAAGTTTTTTTTGTAGCTCATTTTATATTGTGTCAATTGTACCAAGGCGTAAATTTTTGTATACCTTTGGGTCAATTTTCACATACACGGATTCTATCTCGGTAGTATCTGAACCCGTAATTCTCTTATATTTTATTATTTTTTTGGCATGGGTTTTTGTCACGGAATTGCAAGGGGGAGATTATTAGTCATATTTTGAGTTGGCATAAAATTGATTATTTGGTCTCTTGTCAACACGTTCGATGTTTGCAATAATATATTGGCCCGAAGATCATCATCGATTTTATGCATGAAGGTCGTACACGTCACCTCTTGTGTTCCCATCTCATTATCCTTCGTTACGCCTCCCAAAGTGAGTGGAGCCCGATCAGGGCTCGAGACGCCAACTAGGCGCCCTCTCCCGAATCGGGTGCTCGATGAACACCCGAGATGCCAACCAGGTGTGTTTAACAGAACCGTATGCTCGCTAAGCGCTTGAGGCACCAACCAAGCGCGTTTAATAGAACCGGGGCGCTTGATGCTCGCTTGAGCCACGCTCGAGAGCCAGGGAACAAAAAAACCTAACCATTTCCTATGCCCAAAGCGCGCTTGTACAGCGCTCAAGTGGTGCGGTCCTTTTGTGCTTAACTTGACAAAATGATGCTCCGTGGCACTCAAATAGTACTTTTCTCTCTCCTCAACCGTGCATGTCCTTCTTCCCAAGTGCCACTACCTCCCGCGTGGCCTCCGTCTTGTATGCTGCTGTCTCCTCTTCATTCTCTTCCCCACGCTCTCTCTCCTCTTGCACCGCGCCACTACCTCTCTTTCTCTCTCCTCCTCTCTGCTCTACACACGTGAGCTTCCAATTACCTAACAACCAGATTTGATCGATTTGTTTAAAAATTGGTTCATGCAAGTAAGGAATTAGTATCAACAAAGAGAAAAAAAAGGATTTGCTTGCCTCAATTTCTTACTTCTCTTCCGACGGCGGCGATGACGGCGGCTCCTTTCTTTGGCTCGTGATTTCCTTCCTCCACTCATCCCGCCGCATTTATTGACCGACGAAGGTGGCAACACCAGCTTCTCCTCACCATTGCACTCTCACGCCGCCTCCCCTTCGTCGACGATTGCCTGTCGCTAGCAAGGTTGCTTTCATCAATTTTCTAATATAGTTGACTTCCATGAGTCTTGGTCTTATATTAATAGTACTTGTCAAGGGTAAAATAGAATATTGCTGTAATATTCTATTCTCATTTTGATTTATTTTAGTATTATATATAATTTTGGGTATATTAGATTTGGCAAAAATAATTATATATTGTAAAATTTTAAAAAAATTCAGAGTAGTAGCCTAGCGCCTAAGGTGCACCCGTGGTGCGCCTGAGCGTAGTAAGCGATAGGTTGGCACTCGAGGGGTGCCTGAGACAGCATTAGAGCACTGATTGTCATGGGGCTAGCGCTCGAGACGCACAGGAGTGGCACATGAGAGCCGGTGGCCTTTTTATGCCGAGGCGGCGCACAGTTCAACCATTCGCATGGGAGAATAAAGAGAGGAGGGAGAAAGAGGGGAGAGGAAGAAGAAAAAGGATAAATTGGAGTTTTTTTTTTGGTCAGATTTATTTAGTAGGAGGTCGAGACGAGTATGCTTATACTATATTATTGGTTTGTTTATGTGTCTAATAAATTTTGTTCATGTTTGGAAGTCTTATGTACATCATATTATTTTTATTTACCCTATATATTTTCTTTGTATTTGGTTCTCCATTTTCGTGCATATTTTATATTTTGATATATATTTTACATTGATTTATATTTAAATTTTATTCGAAATTTGTAAGTTTGCTTACAATTCGATTCAATCAGTTTTAAACATTTGGTTATATGATTTCATTTTGAAACATATTTCATTAAGATTATGTGATTTCATACCGGATTTTATTTTATTCAAATTATGTGATTTCGTTCTAGACAATATTTTGTTTAATATATGTTCAATTTGGATTAAGTGATTTCGTTCGAGATCACATTTCGTTCAAGGTGCATATTTTTAATTTTAATTATAATTTAAGTACGGGACTACATTCAAATTTCTGATATCGGGCATTTGGATTTGCATTTTTATGCATTTTAAATGTATTTATAAACCTTCCCTCTTATTTCGAATATTATTATTTATTATATGATAAAATTAATAAAATTAACTCAACTGAGAATATATGAATAGAAATTTAACAAAATTAGGAAATAAAATATATAAATAAATTTATTTGCTTATTTATATTGAAAAAAAAATATATAAAAATCAATGGATAATGAGAAAACTTCAAATTTAATGGAAATTATGGAGCAAATTGCTAGTCAACTGTAAGAACTGGCTTGCACGGTTACTTTCATCCGTTTTCTAATATAGCTGACGTTCATAAATCCTGGTCTTATATTAATAGTACTTGTCAAGGTTGCCTAGCCAAATAATAATAATAATAACAATAATAATAATAAATTATTGTACAATCAAAATTTTGACTTGATCCAGCTGAATTATTACCTTAATCTGAATCGATTTTATTATATATAATTATAAAATTTGTGTAATTTCTGTAATGAGAGAAATTTTTTTGGTTAAATTGAAAGCAATCTAACCTGCTTGATCTCGTGATATTTGATATTATTGATATGGCATTTGTATCGATTTTATACAATTAAAATTATGTTAAGTGAGATGAAATAGTAGTATATTTAATGTTTAATCTATATAAATTAATATTTATGAATTTAAGTCTTATCACATTTAATTTATTAATTATTAATTATTAAAATCTATGATAAGTGTTTAGAAAAAAGACAGCTCATATCAGCTCATAAGAATATATGATAAGTCTGATTTCAAATTAGAACTAGTTAGAAAAGTAATAGATCTGGTCGAGGTAAATATATTCATATACTTCTCTTTCTTTTGTTATACTTTTTGTTTCGCTTCTTTCGAGTATTTTCGTTCTGATACCCGATTAAGTTTATATTTTGTAATACCAAAGACTTGAGCACGAATATACTTTGATTTTATATCTGATTTGTGTGGTATTTCACACCGTAAATCCTAACCCGCTCCCGGAATACTTTTACTCATTTATTTTTGATTTTAGATAATTAAGACCCACCACTTGAGTATGAAATTTTACTGATTTGGTGTCTGATTTTTCATGTTTTCTGCGGTTTGTCTCTAACGAAACCCTAACCTACGCCCCGCTCATTTTTCTCCCGTTTGCTTGTGTTATTCGTATTTTGAGTTGGTATATTCCGTGATTGGGTCAGATTAGTCATTTGGTCTCTTGTCGGCGCGTTCGGCATCTGCAACAATATATCAGTCTGGACGATCTTCATCAATTTCATACCTAAATGTCGTGCGCGTCACCTCCTCAGCGTTCCCATCTCCTTATTCTCCTGTTCCGCCTCCCGAGAGTGGCGCTTGATCGGCGCTCAAGGTGCCAACTAGGCACCCTCTCCTGAACCATGAGCTCGCTGAGCGCCCGAGGCACCAACTGAGAACGTTTAATAGCACTGTACGCTCGCTGAGCGCCCGAGGCGCCAGCAAGGCCCGTTTAACATAATCGAGGCACTCGATGCATGCCCGGGCCATGCTCGAGGGCTAGGCATGAAAACACCTAACCCTTCCCTATGTGCACCACATTTGCTCGAGCGACGTGGACCTTTGTGCCTATGATTTTTTATTTTTAAACCATTTGATCTCCTCTATATATATGACCATTTCTTCATCATCTCTAGGGTTTCTGAAAATGAAAATTGAGACATAAAAAGACTACGTTCATTACTTTGTGCAAAGAGTTTGTGCCCACCGAAGAAAACTTTATATGTGTTAGCTTGACAAAACTTTCTCATCCTCTCATACTATTGAATACACATTCGTTCTTGCCTACAATCCCTTGTGAGTAACGTTGGAGCCGTAGAAACTGAGCTCCAGCGGTTTGTGAGAGAAGATCGATGTAAAGACCGGAAAGCAACCGGTTCCGTTGCCGCAGACAAATCTAAGGAGTCCTTGGTAGGGATCACAAGACAGGAGTAAATCGGTTAAGTTAACGTGTCTATACTACCTGATCTGTAAGTTAATTTTTATAGTAGATATCTTCTCTAGCCGTTAAAACCTAGAGGGTTTTTGTCGATTACTGTGGGTATTAAATTTTTCCTTCGTCACTAAAAAGTCTCTGTTTACTATTGCCTTCATTGTTCTCTACTCTTTATGCATATTATTATTAGTGGTATCTAGATATAAATATTCTTTATGTGTATTGGATATTTAAATTTTTGTATTACTTTCGCTAAACTTTTTAAGGGGTCGAAACCATTGTGTGTTGGGGCATATTGTTCATTTCAATTGTTATCAGAGACTTACCTCGATCCGTAACCCCCGATCTAGATATAAATGAGTGGATCGCTCTCTATTCCTTTCGTTTTTGTTGGGATAAATTATACCTATTGGAAGGTTCGTATGAAAGCCTTCCTAAAATCGATGGATGAGCGAGTGTGGGCTAGCACTCAAACGGAGTGGATACCACCCAAAAGTATAACCAATGATGAATCAAAAGATTTGTTTTTGTGGTCAAAAGAAGAACTTGATGGCTGTAATTAGAACAATAAAGGCTTACGTGCCATTGTTATGCTGTATTTCACGAAGAGTTTAAACACATCTCTATGTGTGAAACCTCAAAGGAGGCGTGGGATATTCTTGAATTCACTTATGAAGGTATCAAACTCACAAAAATTTAAAATTGTAAATGCTAACTATTAAATTTGAAAAAATTCGTATGAAAGATGATAAAACGTTCGATGAATTTAATACTCAATTAAATGATATTGTAAACTCCAAATTTAATTTAAGAGAATGAATCCCTAAATATAGAATAGTTAGAAAAGTTTTTGATCACTTCTGAGCGATTTAAACCTGAAGTCACCGCAATGAAATAAAGTAAAGATCCCGATAAAATGAAGATTGAAAAACTTGTAGGATCTTTCCAAACATATGAGCACATATTTCCATAGTCAAGAAAACATAAATCAATTGCTTTAAAATCGAATAGGAAGAGAGAAACCGGGTCTCCGATGAATAATCGTAGCGATGACGATTTTTTCATATTTATTCGAGAATCTCGAGAAAATTCTTGAAGAAAATTATATCTTCATTAGATAAACCAAATGTAGATTTAAAAAGATCACCTAAATCTGAAAAGGAACCAACGCGAAATTAATAACTCCAAATAGAAAAAACCCAAGGAGTTCAATTCACAAATGTAGAGGTTTTGGCAATTATCGTCTTTGAATGTCCAAATTTTAAGTACCAGTAAGGTCAAACCTTAAAAGCTAATACAATATTAAGTGATGAAGAAGGCGCAGATAATAAAAGGTGCACTAAAAATGGCCATGTCAAGTATATGGCTTCTATGATCTCGATATGTGAAATTGAAGAACGTTTAAAAGAAAATCTTAAACTATTTGATGACTCTGAGAATGAGTTAGAAGCTAAATTGTATGACATTCAGGATACTTATGATAAATTATTTAAAGAATGCCTCCAAATCAAGAAAACAAATATAATATTAAAGCATAAACTGAAAAAAAATGGACAAAGAAAAATCAGCTCTTAAATCCAAATTAGATACAAAAGTTTAAGCAGTTGAGAATTTGAAAAGCTCATTTATTAAAAAATCTTGACTCTTGAATCTGATCTTGAGGTTGCTTACAATGATTTGAAACAATTTTTAAATGGGTTTAAAAAATATGACCATATACTCGGGTTGGGAAAAATCAGAGAAAATAAAATCGGGTTGGGTTACCTAGAAAAATTCTTAAATGCCAATGTTAAATCTAGAATTGCATTTGTCCGACCCACATCCATTCCAAGACAAAGCAGCACATCGTCTACCCGTATTTGATCAATCGTCAAGAGTTTTCCCATATCATTGAGCCAAGTCATAAACTGTTGGCAAACAAAAGTATGATTTTGTCATCAATACTACATTCGTCCCAACATGTCATGGGTGCGGCATTATTAGCCATATTCGCCTCTCATACCTGTAATATCGTGTCAAAAGTTTCGATAAAACTCAAACATAGAATATCTCATTCACCGCATTAAATTTCCAAATAATTAAGTGATGAACTTAAACAACACTATAAAACGTGGTAAAAAATTATAAATTAAGAAGAGTGAGCTCCCTTACCCTTTGGTCATTCGTGACTAAAAGGGAAGTAGATCTCTGCCTTAGAGGAGTGTTTCATAATTTGTTTTTAGGGGGAGATAAGGGGAGGTTATTCTTGTTAGGGGGAGTTTTTTTTTGATAATTTATTAACTTTTATGATTAAGTTATTTATCTATTGCGATTATATTCTTGAGATTCTTTATCTCTGCACTAACCAAGTTTATCCAAGAATAGCTATTCTCGGTTTCCCCCCTGGCATACAGCAGCTCGACCACTTCCGAAGTTTTTTTTGTAGCTCATTTTATATTGTGTCAATTGTACCAAGGCGTAAATTTTTGTATACCTTTGGGTCAATTTTCACATACACGGATTCTATCTCGGTAGTATCTGAACCCGTAATTCTCTTATATTTTATTATTTTTTTGGCATGGGTTTTTGTCACGGAATTGCAAGGGGGAGATTATTAGTCATATTTTGAGTTGGCATAAAATTGATTATTTGGTCTCTTGTCAACACGTTCGATGTTTGCAATAATATATTGGCCCAGAAGATCATCATCAGTTTTATGCATGAAGGTCGTACACGTCACCTCTTCAGTGTTCCCATCTCATTATCCTTCGTTCTGCCCCTCCCAGTGAGTGGAGCCCGATCAGGGCTCGAGACGCCAACTAGGCGCCCTCTCCCGAATCGGGTGCTTGATGAACACCCGAGATGCCAACCAGGTGTGTTTAACAGAACCGTATGCTCGTTAAGCGCTTGAGGCACCAACCAAGCGCGTTTAATAGAACCGGGGCGCTTGATGCTCGCTTGAGCCACGCTCGAGAGCCAGGGAACAAAAAAACCTAACCATTTCCTGTGCCCAAAGCGCGCTTGTACAGCGCTCAAGTGGTGCGGTCCTTTTGTGCTTAACTTGACAAAATGATGCTCCGTGGCACTCAAATAGTACTTTTCTCTCTCCTCAACCGTGCATGTCCTTCTTCCCAAGTGCCACTGCCTCCCGCGTGGCCTCCGTCTTGTATGCTGCTATCTCCTCTTCATTCTCTTCCCCACGCTCTCTCCTCTTGCACCGCGCCACTACCTCTCTTTCTCTCTCCTCCTCTCTGCTCTACACATGCGAGCTTCCAATTACCCAACAACCAGATTTGATCGATTTGTTTAAAAATTGGTTCATGCAAGTAAGAAATTAGTATCATCAAAGAGAAAAGAAGGATTTGCTTGCCTCAATTTCTTATTTCTCTTCTGACGGCGGCGATGACGGCGGCTCCTTTCTTTGGCTCGTGATTTCCTCCCTCCACTCATCCCACCGCATTTATTGACCGACGAAGGTGGCAACACCAGCTTCTCCTCACCATTGCACTCTCACGTCGCCTCCCCCCTTCGTCGATGATTGCCTGTCGCTAGCAAGGTTGCTTTCATCAATTTTCTAATATAGTTGACTTCCATGAGTCTTGGTCTTATATTAATAGTACTTGTCAAGGGTAAAATAGAATATTGCTGTAATATTCTATTCTCATTTTGATTTATTTTAGTATTATATATAATTTTGGGTATATTAGATTTGGTAAAAATAATTATATATTGTAAAATTTTAAAAAAATTCAGAGTAGTAGCCTAGCGCCTAAGGTGCACCCGTGTTGCGCCTGAGCGTAGTAAGCGATGGGTTGGCACTCGAGGGGTGCCTGAGACAGCATTAGAGCACTGATTGTCATGGGGCTAGCGCTCGAGACGCACAAGAGTGGCACATGAGAGCCGATGGCCTTTTTATGTCGAGGCGGCGCACAGTTCAACCATTCGCATGGGAGAATAAAGAGAGGAGGGAGAAAGAGGTGAAAGGAAGAAGAAAAAGGATAAATTGGAGTTTTTTTTTCGGGTCAATTTATTTAGTAGGAGGTCGAGACGAGTATGCTTATACTATATTATTGGTTTGTTTATGTGTCTGATAAATTTTGTTTATGTTTGGAAGTCTTATGTACATCATATTATTTTTATTTACCCTATATATTTTCTTTGTATTTGGTTCTCCATTTTCGTGCATATGTTATATTTTGATATATTTTTTACATTGATTTATATTTAAATTTTATTCAAAATTTGTAAGTTTGCTTACAATTCGATTCAATCAGTTTTAAACATTTGGATATATGATTTCATTTTGAAACATATTTAATTAAGATTATGTGATTTCATACCAGATTTTATTTTATTCAAATTATGTGATTTCGTTCTAGACAATATTTTCTATAATATATGTTCAATTTGGATTAAGTGATTTCGTTCAAGATCACATTTCGTTCAAGGTGCATATTTTTAATTTTAATTATAATTTAAGTACGGGACGACATTCAAATTTTTGATATCGGGCATTTGGATTTGCATTTTTATGCATTTTAAATGTATTTATAAACCTTCCCTCTTATTTCGAATATTATTATTTATTATATGATAAAATTAATAAAATTAACTCAACTGAGAATATATGAATAGAAATTTAACAAAATTAGGAAATAAAATATACAAATAAATTTATTTGCTTATTTATATTGAAAAAAAAAAGTATATAAAAATCAATGGATAATGAGAAAACTTCAAATTTAATGGAAATTATGGAGCAAATTGCTAGTCAACTGTAAGAACTGGCTTGCACGGTTACTTTCATCCATTTTCTAATATAGCTGACGTTCATAAATCTTGGTCTTATATTAATAGTACTTGTCAAGGTTGCCTAGCCAAATAATAATAATAATAACAATAATAATAATAAATTATTGTACAATCAAAATTTTGACTTGATCCAGCTGAATTATTACCTTAATCTGAATCGATTTTATTATATATAATTATAAAATTTGTGTAATTTCTGTAATGAGAGAAATTTTTTTGGTTAAATTGAAAGCAATCTAACCTCCATGATCTCGTGATATTAGATAATATTGATATGGCATTTGTATCGATTTTATACAATTAAAATTATGTTAAGTGAGATGAAATAGTAGTATATTTAATGTTTAATCTATATAAATTAATATTTATGAATTTAAGTCTTATCACATTTAATTTATTAATTATTAATTATTAAAATCTATGATAAGTGTTTAGAGAAAAGAAAGCTCATATCAGCTCATAAGAATCTATAATAAGTTAGAAAAGTAATAGATCTGGTCGAGGTAAATATATTCATATACTTCTCTTTCTTTTGTTATACTTTTTGTTTCGTTTCTTTCGAGTATTTTCGTTCTGATACCCGATTAAGTTTATATTTTGTAATACCAAAGACTTGAGCACGAATATACTTTGATTTTATATCTGATTTGTGAGGTATTTCACACCATAAATCCTAACCCGCTCCCAGAACACTTTTACTCATTTATTTTTGAGTTTTATACATGATTTGATTTTAGATAATTAAGACACACCACTTGAGTATGAAATTTTACTGATTTGGTGTCTGATTTTTCATGTTTTCTACAGTTTGTCTCTAACGGAACCCTAACCTACGCCCCGCTCATTTTTCTCCCGTTTGCTTGTGTTATTCGTATTTTGAGTTGGCATATTCCGTGACCGGGTTAGATTAGTCATTTGGTCTCTTGTCGGCATGTTCGGCATCTGCAACAATATATCAGCCTGGAAGATCTTCATCAATTTCATACCTAAATGTTGTGCGCGTCACCTCCTCAGCGTTCCCATCTCCTTATTCTCCATTCTGCCCCTCCTCGAGAGTGGCGCCTGATCGGCGCTCAAGGTGCCAACTAGGCACCCTCTCCTGAACCATGAGCTCGCTGAGCGCCCGAGGCGCCAACTAAGAACGTTTAATAGCACTGTACGCTCGCTGAGCGCCCGAGGTGCCAACAAGGCCCGTTTAACATAATCGAGGCACTCGATGCATACCCGAGCCATGCTCGAGGGCCAGGGCATGAAAACACCTAACCCTTCCCTATGTGCACCACGCTGCTCGAGCGACGTGGGCCTTTTGTGCCTAATAGATTTTTTATTTTTCAAACCATTTGATCTCCTCTATATATATGACCATTTCTTCATCATCTCTAGGGTTTTTGAAAATGAAAATTGAGACATAAAAAGACTACGTTCATTACTTTGTGCAAAGAGTTTGTGCCCACCGGAGAAAACTTTATATGTGTTAGGTTGACAAAACTTTCTCATCCTCTCATACTATTGAATATACATTCGTTCTTGCCTACAATCCCTTGTGAGTAACGTAGGAGCCGTAAAAACTGAGCTCCAGTAGTTTGTGAGAGAAGATCGACGTAAAGACCGGAAAGCAACCGGTTCCGTTGCCGCAGACAAATCTAAGGAGTCCTTGGTAGGGATCACAAGACAGGAGTAAGTCGATTAGGTTAATGTGTCTATACTACCTGATCTGTAAGTTAATTTTTATAGTAGATATCTTCTCTAGCCGTTAAAACCTAGAAGGTTTTTGTCGATTACCGTGGGTATTAAATTTTTCCTTCGTCCCCAAAAAGTGTCTCTGTTTACTATTGCCTTCATTGTTCTCTACTCTTTATGCATATTATTATTAGTAGTATCTAGATATAAATATTCTTTATATGTATTGGATATTGAAATTTTTGTATCACTTCCGCTAAGCTTTTTAAGGGGTCGAAACCATTGTGTGTTGGGACATATTGTTCATTTCAATTGTTATCAGAGACTTACCTCGATCCGTAACCCCCGATCTAGATATAAATGAGTAGATCGCTCTCTGTTCCTTCCGTTATTGTTGGGAGCAATTATACCTATTGGAAGGTTCGTATGAGAGCCTTCCTAAAATCGATGGATGAGCGAGTGTGGGCTAGCACTCAAACGGAGTGGATACCACCCAAAAGTATAACCAATGATGAGTCAAAAGATTTGTCTTTGTGGTCAAAAGAAGAACTTGATGGCTGTAATTAGAACAATAAAGGATTACGTGTCATTTTTATGCTGTATCTCATGAAGAGTTTAAATACATCTATATGTGTAAAACCTCAAAAGATGCGTGGGATATTCTTGAATTCACCTATGAAGGTATCAAACCTGTCAAAAATTTAAAATTGTAAATGCTAACTATTAAATTTGAAGAAATCCGTATGAAAGATGATGAAACGTTCGATGAATTTTATACTTAATTAAATGGTATTGTAAACTCTAAATTTAATTTAGGAGAACGAATCCCTAAATATAGAATAGTTAGAAAAGTTTTTCGATCACTTCCTGAGCTATTTAAACCTAAAGTCACTGCAATGAAATAAAGTAAAGATCTTGATAAAATGAAGATTGAAAAACTTGTAGGATCTCTCAAACTTATTAGCACACATTTTCGCAGTCAAGAAAACATAAATCAATTGCTTTAAAATCAAGTAGGGAAGAGAGAAACCGAGTCTCCGATGAAGAATCGTGTAGCGATGATGATTTTTCCTTACTTATTCCGAATCGAAAAAAATTCTTGAAGAAAAATATATCTTCATTAGACAAACTAAATGTAGATTTAAAAAGATCACCTAAATCTGAAAAGAACAAACGACGCTAAATTAACGACTCCAAATCGAAAAATACCCAAGGAGTCCAATCCACAAGTGTAGAGGTCTTGGCCATTATCGTGCTAAATGTCAAAATTTTAAGTACTAAAATGGTCAAACCTTAAAAGCTAATACAATATTAAATGTGAAGAAGACGCAAATAATAAAAGGTGCACTAAAAATGGTCATGTCAAGTATATGGCTTTTATGATCTCGATATGTGAAATTAAAGAACGTTTAGAAGAAAATCTTAAACTATTCAATGACTCTGAGAATGAGTCAGAAGTTGAATTGTATAACATTCAGGATACTTATGATAAATTATTTAAAGAATGCCTACAAATCAAGAAAATGAATGTAATATTAAACCATAAACTAACAAAAATAGACAAAAAAATTAGCTCTTAAATCTAAATTAAATACAAAAGTTCAAACAGTTGAGAAATTGAAAAGCTCATTTACTAAAAAATCTTGACTCTTGAATTTGATCTTGAGTCTGCTCACAAGTGATTTGAAATAATTTTCAAATGGGTTCAAAAAATTAGACCATATGCTCAGGTTGGAAAAAATCAGAGGAAATAAAATCGGGTTAGGTTACTCAAAAATTTTCTTAAATGCCAATGTTAAATCTAGAACTGTATTTTTCCGACCCACGTCCATTCCAAGACAAAGCAACACATCGTCTACCCGTATTTGATCAATCGTCAAGAGTTTTCCCATATCATTGAGTCAAGTCATAAACTGTTGGCAAACAAAAGTATGATTCTGATATCAATACTACATTCGTCCCAACATGTGATGGATGCGGCATTATTAGCCATATTCACCTCTACTACCCTGTAACATCGTGTCAAAATAAGTTTCGGTAAAACTCAAACATAGAACATCTCATTCACCGCATTAAATTTTTAAATAATCAAGTGATGAACTTAAACAACACTATAAAATGTGGTAAGAAATTGTGAATTAAGAAGAGTGAGCTCCCTTACCCTTTGGTCATTCGTGACAACAAGGGAAGTAGATCTCTACCTTAGAGGAGTGTTTCATAATTTGTTTTAAGGGAGATAAGGGGAGGTTATTCTTGTTAGGGGGAGTTTTTCTTTGATAATTTATTAACTTTTATTGTGAGGTTCAGAACTCAAAAAGGTTTAAAATCGAAATAAAATATTCTACTTAAAACTAGATTATTTTAGTTTCAGCTTAAACCAGAGTGTTTTATAAGGATGAAATCCGAAATGAATTGTAAAGGATGAAATCCAGAGTGATTATTACAATTGACAATCCAAAGTGTTTTGCCACAAGGGCCGGATTGGCCTTATGTCTCTTGAAGCCGGAGTGGCTTTATGCCTCTTGAAGGTCGGACCACTTCATATAAGTGCAAGAGGCCGGAGTGAATAATAAGAAGTTGACCGGATTTGAAGAAGTTGACCGGATTTGAAAGTATTATGTTGACCGGGTGTGAAGAAGTTGACCAAATTTTTAAGGGTTGACCGATTTTAGAGACATCGATCGGATTAGAAGCAAGAAAGTATTAACTAATTTTCGAAACAATGAAGGTTGACCGGCCTTGAGAAGGTTGACCGGCTTTAAGTGGGAAAGTTGATCAGACAAAATCTATAATAAATTAGCTACCAAATTCAGGACAAACTAAAGACAAACTTTGGACAGTTAAAATCCAACTAGATCCCAACTAAATAGAGTAAGTGAACTACCTCGTTGACCGTCTGAGAAGAAATACCAAGTAGGTGGCTTACCCTACTTACTTCCACCTAATCACTGAAGAGAAGTACCGAGTAAGTAACTTACCCCGACCTACTCCACCAAACCCCTCATCTTTATATACTGGGCTTCGGTTGAAGAGGCGAGTGTGAGTGCATGCAAGTGAAAGTAGTAAGGAGCGAAGAAGGAAGGAGATCCCCAAGTCAGCCGGAGTAGGCAGTCAGGTAAGTGTACTTCGGACGTTGCTCTTTTTAAGTTCATGGTTTAATGCAAATGTATACTCTATTTTTAACTCTAGGACGTTACAAGTGTATTTCGGACGTTACTCTTTTTTAGTTCTATTTTTAAGAATATTTCAAGTGTACCCCCAACTTTTAAGTCCATGGTTTAACGCAATTGTACCCCTGTTTTAAGTTCATGATTTAATACAAGCGTACTCATCTTTCTTTAGTTCATGTTTGTAATGCAAGTATACTTGATCTGATGAACTTATGTTAAGAAATGTCATGATATTTGCCATGATCATCTGAATTAAGGAAGAATTTCTATTAACGTCATCTTTAAAAGAAGCTCTGTTGTGAATTTTCATAAAGATCTCCGATTGACCTTACTTGTATGAAGTCTTGCCATGAATAGGTTTTTAAGATATCTGATTATAATATGCATAAAAAGACCTCCGATTTTTGTTAAAAAGATATTTAGTTTTTGACAAATGACCTTCGGCTTTGATAGATTAGACCTCCGGCTTTGATAAATAAGACCTCCAACTTTTATGAAAAAGATCTTCGGCTTTTGATAAATGACCTTCGGCATTTTATATTGTAATTTTGAAACCGGCATTTGCATTGTAAATTTAAAACCAGCCTTGTATTATCATTGAAACCGGCATTTGCATTGTGATTTTAAAACTGGCCTTGTATCTTAATTTTGAAACCGGCATTTGCATTGTAAATTTGAAACCGGCCTTGTATTATAATTGAAACCGGCATTTGTATTGTGATTTGAAATTGGCCTTATATCGTAATTTTGAAATCGGCATTTGCATTGTAAATTTGAAATCGGCCTTGTATTATAATTGAAACTGGCATTTGCATTGTGATTTTGAAACCGGCCCTGTATCGTAATTTTGAAATCGGCATTTGCATTGTAAATTTGAAACTGGCCTTGTATTATAATTAAAATCAGCATTTGCATTATGATTTTGAAACCGGCCTTGATTTGTAAAAATGACGGAGATGATTTGAAACCAGCTCTGATTTTGAAACCTGCCTTGTATCACAAATTTGAAACCGACATTTGTAATATAATTTGAAACCGGCCTTGATTTGAAATGACCTTGATTTGCAACCGGCCTTGTACCACAAATTTAAAATCGGCATTTATAATATAATTTTGAAACCGGCCTTGTATCACAAATTTGAAACCAGCATTTGTAATATAATTTTGAAACCGGCTTTGTAAAGTGACATATAAGTTCTATGGTTTGAAACCGGCTTAAAGTATATGATTTTTAAACTAAGTTCTATAATTTGAAACCGGCTTGAAGTATATAATTTTTGAACCGGTCTTAAGATGTCTGTTTTCAGTAAACGATAAGAAGAAAATATTTCTGTTACTGTTATTATGGACCCAGGACTGATATGCAGTTAGGTTAGGTTCTCCGACATGCCTTAGAACGTTATGGTGGTAATCGAGGATAACTCTGTCCATGAAATTATATGTGGTCCACTTCTGTTCTGTTCTGGCCGGCGCCCCCTTGGATTGGGAAAGGATCTCGTGAGGTGGGATCATCTGTTCTGTTTATTGCCGTTGATTGTGGGGAGATGTACACAATCTATCTTCGATTATTCACCCCCTCCGCTAGTAGGGTCTACTGGTAGGGTCCTTTATTGATAAAGATGAGTTTTTTATAAACTATAAAAGTAAGACCGACTTCTACTTTCTGAAATATGAGTATATTGATTTCTGATTTCCGAAGCTTGATCATTTCTATTTTTTATGTCTACAACGTAATTCTGCCATAAACCACTTCCGTATGGCATTTGTGTCTTCATCTGTTTTACTGAGCTCTGTTCTGTATATATGTTTTACTGCATACCTGCATGTATCTTGTTGGGCTTCAACTCACTATTTTACTATTTTTTCTCCCTCCAAAGGAGACTATAGAGCTTGTGCCTGACGAGAAAGACTAGAGTTCAATCTAAAGGATTCCTGAAGATTTTGAGCACTTTTGAAGTTATCACAAAGGAAGCAGTCTTGATGTAACGATCCGATTAGAAAATATATGAATTTTTGTAATTGGAAATTTTATGATTGTGTATGCTTAAATGAATTTGTAGATATAAAGAAGAAGGCTTCAGTAGGTTATTAGAGTTGCTTCCACTACTTATTTTATGAATATCCTGCGTAAGTCTTAGATAGTATCTGTGATCCTGTGTTGTGCATAATTGATTTAGTTGGGTTCCCATTTCTGCTTGGAATGACAGAGTAAAAAAAATCCGTTCCGTCATAATTGGTATCAGAGAGATAAGATGTATTAGGATTTGATTAATCGAAAAACGAAAGTATAGGTTTGAATCTTTGTACTAAATTTCCGTTGGAATAGGTCAGGTTAACTAAGGTGACTAGAACCCTTAAGAAATTGGTCCCCAGGCTAAGTTCAAATTTCATGGAGATAATGGATACTTTTCTTTCCTTCAATTGACCTTTTGGGATTTCAAATGTTGTGCCTGTTTTGATTTTAGAATGGCTAATGAAAGGGGAAGAAGAGATGGTCGGGGTGGTGCTAGTACCCCCCATGATCGAGAAGCTGAGTATGTGACATTGCTAGAAAGAGTGAAGCATGTTGTAGAAAAGATAAAGCAACGTCATGTAGCCCTAGTGCTTGCACCACAACCAGTTCTAGCTATGTATAAGAGGTTTAAGGCAGAGGAGGTGCCTGAATTTTTAGGGGAAGTAGATCCGCTGAAGGCAGAAAATTGGATTAGGAGATTGAAAAAATACTTACAGTTATCTAATATTCTGATAGTGAAAAAGTTATCTTTGCAACTTATAAATTAGAAAAAGAGGCCAATGATTGGTGGGCTAGGAAGAAAAGAGCAATGGGATGGTTGGATGGGGAAATTTCTTGGAAAACGTTTGAGGAAGCTTTCTGGGAAGAGTATATTCACAATAACCTTCAGAAATTGGAGGAAAGAGCCCTTATGGAACTTAGGTAAGGGAGTCGCACTGTAGCGGAGTATGGCGTGAGATTCATCGAATTGTCTCATCATGTACCTTTCATTGGTAAAGATCAATCGAGGATGACCAAGAAGTTCCTGCAAGGGTTAAATGATGAGATTAGGAATCAATTAGTGACTCAGGAGTTTCAGGTTTATACTGAGGTCCTAGATAGGGCCTTGGTACTTGAAGAGGAATTAGAGACACAAAAATTACTTGCAAAAAGGGCCGCTAGCTAGATAAGTTCTAATAGAAGATCAAATTAGAACCACCCGAGTCATCCAAGAAAGTAAGAATGGTAGATGTGGGGAAGAGCACTACCAAAGCTTTATCGATGACTAGTTCACAGACATCAATTGCTACATGCACATATTGTAGGAAGAAGCACACGGAAAAACCTTGTTATAAAGCAATGGGAGCATACTATAAATGTGAAAAGTTGGATCACCAGATAAAAGATTATCTATTACCAAAGGGTTGAAAGGAAAGAAGTCGATTGTTGTGGTTAGAGTATTACAGTAATAGTGCAAGGTTAAAGACACCCCAAAGGCGGATGAAGATATTTTCTTAATCATGGAATTTTGATTTTGTTATGTGTTTCCTATTCGTCTAAAAAAAATTTGGAATTATTTTTTAATTGTATAGATATATATACACTTTGTGGATTTTGTGAGATATAGGAACTGTAGCATAGATGAGTATACAGCTAGAAGAAAGAATGCTTGATTCATTTGGTCTGCATAGAAAATAAGTAGAGCTGATGGTTTGGGGTTGATTTTTGAGGAAATGCGAACCTCTGGAGTTGAAATAATACACAAGGACGTCGGTAAAAAATGTAGTACCCTGGAATTAGATTTGAAATTTTGAATATGAGGCAAGGTTAAATGAGTTAAGAATAGGCGTTCAGCCTAATTAGAAATAGGATTGCCCTTTTTAAGTCAATAGATGACCGTTTAAGAATCTGGCTATGAAGGTTTTGAGAAGCATATGTATGACCAAGCTAATCTGTTGTAATGAGCAGTTTAAAGGAAGTTGAATTTGGCATTAGTCTCTAAGAATTTGTGTGGAATTAAAAAGAGTATCGACTAGACACTGTTAGAACCTTCTGGTAGTAGGGCTTGTCATTGATCAGGTAAGTTAGTATAAATGATATGCTTATGAGGAAGATTGGGATATTGTTAGTCCATACAAATAGGCAATCACCCATGAGCAAAGTAGGAGAGACGTCCGTAGGGCGGAACTGCTCCACCTATAATTAAAATTTTGTGATAAGATCTCTGAGGACTTAGGAATGATCCCTTGAAAGAAATTTAAGGTCTTATAAAGATCTCAATACATTCATACTAAAATCAATAGTTGAAGTCAGAAGTCTCTACTTGGAAGTATGAAGAATTACTTGGTAGATAATTCTGATCTGATAATTTTAAGAATTATGATGATGAATTTTCCTATGTAACTTATGGATTGATACTCTTAAGATAAGTAGGAGAGAAATTCCTTATCATAGTTACTTTTTTTCTTTGATTGAAATCGGTAATCGTTCACTCATAGTGGTTCCAAATGAGGTGTTTGGGTTGAATTAGTTGGTTCATTAATATGCCAACGAGGTCCTAAAGCTATTAAGTGTAGAGGTATTGAATTGAACAATAAATCTGAAGCCACATCAAACCCGTGGTAACCAAATAAATTGCAGTTTTTGATCTTGCTGCAGCTTGAGGGTTTGTGAAAGTTGTTTCCCTCAGTATATGGATTTGGAGATTTTGAGGCTGTTAAGTGTTAGGGTCTCGAGGTCTTAAGATATGTTCCGAGATTGTGCCGAATCCGTAGAGGTTGTTATAGTTAGAACTTCTTATTCTGTTGTGAATTAAGGACCTGTAAGAAATAATTCTGGGGAATGGATATCTTAGAATCGGTCTAAATCAAGAATATCTCATGGGTTGTATGTTCGAAAGGAAAATTGACATAAAATCTAATTGTACCTTGAAATTCATGTTGGAATTTTAGCTGAGCTAGGTAAAAGAACCAAAATACTAGTGACGGTAAGATATAATCAAGCAAATTAAAGCTAACTGATTGATCAGAGCGCGCAGTGGAAAAATGACGAACCTGTGCATATATAAGTTTGAGGTTAATGTCCAAAGTAAATACTCAATATTGAGGTATTTTGCTAATTTCAAGGACGAAATTCCTTTAAGTGGAGGAGAATTGTGAGGTTCGGAAATCAAAAAGGCTTAAAATCGAATAAAATATTCTACTTAAAATTAGAGTATTTTGGTTTCAACTTAAACCGGGGTGTTTTGATAAGGATGAAATCCTGAATAAAGTGTAAAAGATGAATTCCAGAGTGATTATTGTAATTGACACTCTAAAGTGTTTTGCCACAAGGGCCGGAGTGGCCTTATGTCTCTTGAAGCCGGAGTGGCTTTATGGCACTTGAAGGTCGGACCACTTCATAGAAGTGCAAGAGGCCGGAGTGAATAATAAGACGTTGCCCGGATTTGAAGAAGTTGACCGGATTTTGAAGGTATTATGTTGACCGGATGTGAAGAAGGTGACCAGATTTTTAAGGGTTGACCGATTTTAGAAACATCAACTGAATTAGAAGCGAGAAAGCATTAATTGGTTTTCAAAACAATGAAAGTTGATCGACCTTGGGAAGGTTGACCGGCTTTAAGTGGAAAAGTTGACAGGATGAAATCTATAATAAATTGGCTACTAAATTCAAGGCAAACTAAAGACAAACTTTGGACAGTTAAAATCCAACTAGATCCCAACTAAATAGAGTAAGTGAACTACCCCGTTGACCATCTGATAAGAAGTACCAACTAGGTGGCTTACCCTATTTACTTCCACCTAATCATTGAAGGGAAGTACCGAGTAGGTAACTTAGCCTCACCTACTCCACCAAACCCCTCCTCTTTATATATTGGGCTTCGGTTGAAGAGGCGAGTGTGAGTGCGGGCAAGTGAAAGCAGTAAGGAGTGAAGAAGGAGATCCTCAAGTCAGTCGGAGTAGGCATTCAGGCAAGTGTACTTCGGACGTTGCTCTTTTTAAGTTCATGGTTTAACGCAAGTGTACCCCCTACTTTAAAGTTCATGGTTTAATGCAAATGTATACTCTGTTTTTAAATACAGGATATTATAAGTGTACTTCGGACGTTACTCCCTTTAAGTTCTATTTTTAAGAATATTGCAAGTGTACCCCCTGCTTTTAAGTCCATGGTTTAACACAAGTGTACCCTTGTTTTAAGTTCATAATTTAATGCAAGCGTACTCATCTTTCTTTAGTTCATATTTGTAATGCAATTGTACCTGATCTGATGAACTTATGTTAAGAAATGTCATGATCTTTGCCCTGATCATCTGAAATAAGAAAGAATTTCTGTTAACTTCACGTTTAAAAAAAGCTCTATTGTGTATTTTCATAAAGATCTTCGATTGACCTTACTTACTTGCGTGAAGTCTGGCCACGAATAGGTTTTTAAGATATGTGATTATAATATGCATAAAAACACCTCCGGCTTTTGTTAAAAAGATATTTAATTTTGATAAATGACCTCCGGCTTTGATGGATAAGACCTCTGACTTTGATAAATAAGACCTCCGGCTTTTATGAATAAGATCTTCGGCTTTTGGTAAATGACCTCCGGCATTTTATATTGTAATTTTGAAACCTACATTGGCATTGTAAATTTAAAACCGGCCTTGTATTATAATTAACATCGGCATTTGCATTGTGATTTTAAAATTGGCCTTGTATCATAATTTTGAAACCGGCATTTACATTGTAAATTTAAAACCGGCCTTGTATTATAATTGAAACCGGTATTTGCATTGTGATTTTGAAACCGGCCCTGTATCGTAATTTTGAAATCGGCATTTACATTGTAAATTTGAAATCAGCCTTGTATTATAATTGAAACCGGCATTTGCATTGTGATTTTGAAACCAGCCTTGATTTATAAAAATGACGAAGATGATTTGAAACCAGATATGATTTCGAAACCGACCTTGATTTGAAACCAACCTTATATCACAAATTTGAAACCAGCATTTGTAATATAATTTGAAACTGGCCTTGATTTGAAATCGGCCTTGCTTTTGCAACCGCCTTGTATCACAAATTTGAAACCGGCATTTGTAATAAAATTTTGAAACTGGCCTTGTATCACAAATTTGAAACCGGCATTTGTAATATAATTTTGAAACCGGCCTTGTATCACAAATTTGCAACCGGCATTTATAATATAATTTTGAAACCGGCTTTGTAAAGTGACGTATAAGTTCTATGGTTTGAAATCGACTTAAAGTATATGATTTTTGAATTAAGTTCTATGATTTGAAATCGGATTGAAGTATATAATTTTTGAACCGGCCTTAAGATGTCTGTACACAATCTCTGAAGGATTAATAGTGATGTTTCCGACTGATACTGAAAATGGCTTTCAATAAACGATAAAAAGAAAATATTTCTATTACCGTTATTATGGACCCAAGACTGATATGCAGTCAGGTTAGGTTATTCGGCATGCCTTAGAACGTTATGGTGGTAATTGAGGATAACTCTATCCATGGAGTTATATGTGGTCCACCCCTCCTCAGAGCGTTATAATAGAAGGGTAGTTTCTGTTCTATTCTGGCCGGCGCCCCCTTGGATTGAAGAAGGATCTTGTGAGGTGGGATCATCTGTTCTGTTTATTGCCGTTGATTGTGGGGAGATGTATACAATCTATCCTCGATTATTCGACCCCTCCGCTAGTAGGGTCTACTGGTAGGGCCCTTTACTGATAAAGATAAGTTTTCTATAAACTATGAAAGTAAGACCGACTTCTACTTTCTGAAATATGAGTACATTGATTTCTGATTTTTGAAACTTGATCGTTTCTATTTTTTTATGTCTGCAACATAATTCTGCTATAAACCACTTCCATATGGCATTTGTATCTTCATCTGTTTTACTGAGCTCTATTATGTATACATGTTTTACTGCATACCTGCATGTACGTTATTGGGTCTCGACTCACTATTTTACTATTTTTCCTCCCTCTAGAGGAGACTATAGAGCTTGTACCTGACGAGAAAGACTAGAGTTCAATCGAAAGGATTGCTAAAGATTTAGAGTACTTTTGAAGTTATCACAAAGGAAACAATCTTGATGTAACGATCCGATTAGAAAATATATGAATTTTTGTAATTGGAAATTTTATGATTTTGTATGCTTAAATGAATTTGTAGATATAAAGAAGAAGGCTTCAGTAGGTTATTAGAGTTGCTTCCACTACTTATTTTACGGATATCCTATGTAAGTCCTAGATGGCATCTATGATCCTGTGTTGTGTATAATTGGTTTAGTTGGGTTCCCATTTCTGCTCGAAATGACGGAGTCAAAAAAAAAATCCGTTCTGTCACATTTATGATTAAGTTATTTATCTCTTGCTATTATATTCTTGAGATTCTTTATCTCTGCACTAACTATATTTATTCAGGAATATCTATTCTCGGTTTCTCCCCTGGCACACAGCAGCTCGACCACTTCCGAAGTTTTTTTTGTAGCTCATTTTGTATTGTGTCAATTGTATCAAGGCGTAAATTTTTGTATACCTTTGGGTCAATTTTCATGTACACGAATTCTATCTCAGTAATATCTGAACCCATAATTCTCTTATATTTTATTATTTTTTTAGTATGGTTTTTGTCACGGAATTGCAAAAGGGGAGATTGTTAGTCGTATTTTGAGTTTGCATATTCCGTGACTCGGTCAGATTGGTTATTTGGTCTCTTGTCAGCACGTTAGGTGTTCTGCAATAATAAATTGGCCCAGAAGATCTTCATCAGTTTCATGCATGAAGGTCGTACACGTCACCTCTTCAGTGTTCCCGCCTCCTTATTCTCCGTTTTGCCCCTCCCAGTGAGTGGAGCCCGATCAGCGCTTGAGATGCCAACTAGGCACCCTCTCCCGAATCGAGCGCTCGATAAACACCTGAGATGCCAACCAGGTGTGTTTAACAAAACCATGTGCTTGCTAAGCGCCCGAGTCGCTAACCAGGCATGTTTAACAGAATCGGGGTGCTCAATGCTCACTCGAGACACGCTCAAGAGCCAAGGAACAAAAACACCTAACCCTTTCCTGTGCTCGCCGCGGGCTCGAGTAGTGATCGAGCGATGCGGCCCTTTGTTGCTTAACAGATCTTTTATTTTTTGAACCATTTGTGCTCCTCTATATTTATGGCCCTTTCTTCTTCATCTCTAAGGTTTTTGAAAGAGAAAATTGATACACAAAAAGACTACGTTTATTACTTTATGCAAAGAGTTTGTACTCATCGAAAAAAGTTTCACCATTTACATCTATTAGCTTGACAAAACGTTCTCATCCTTTGATACTATTGAATACACATTCATTCTTGCCTACAATCCCTCATGAATGATATGGGAGGCATGGAAACTGAGATTCAATAGTTCGTGAGAAAATATCAACGTGAAGATCGAAAGGCCACCAGTTCTATTACTGCGGGCAAATTTAATGAGTTCCTTAGTAGAGATCACATGATGAGAGTAAGTTGGTTAGGTTAGCGCCTCTGTACCATCCGATCTGTAAGTTGATTTTCATAATGGATATCTTCTTTGATGGTTGAATCCCAAAAGATTTTTCTCGATTACCGTGGGTATTTAGTTTTTCCTTCATCACCAAAAAGTAGTTCTTTTTACTATTGCCTTCATTGTTCTCTACTCTTTATCCATATTATTGTTAGAGATATCTAAATATAAATATTCTTTATGTGTATTAAATATTTAAATTTTTGTATTGTTTCCACTAAACTTTTCAAGGGGTCAAAACCTTTGTGTGTTGGGACATATTATTCCTTTTAGCTTGGAAATTTATGCATAATGTGGACTTGAAAAATTGAACCTTAGCTCATGAATGTTATTGATTGGCATTTAAGTGCACGTATTATGGATATGTTTTGTATATTTCAAAAATTATGTTATCAACTGTTTGTGAAAGAATTTATTGTTCGAAAGTTTTAAAGTTATATTTCGTTTAGTATGGTAAGAATTTTCTAATTCTTTAAACTCCAAAAGAATTTATACATGTAATTAAGATCATGTGAGGATTTATGCTCACAATGATATAGAAATATGTATTTGAATAAGCTTTATAGGAAAAGAATCAGTGATGGATATTTTGCAATGAAGTAATGAACTTATGAATCGTTCTTCAGGAAAGTAAGAAATAATGAATTATGAATTTAATGGCAGAATTTTCTAAAGAAATAAGAAATTAAGAACTTGGACCGATGAATATTCATCAAGTAGTATATTTTGACATACCTTAGTATATTATTATGAAAGATCATTGTTTGTTTTTGGGTCGTATGCGACTAAGGCCCCGTCTATAGGGATTGTATGTAGACGACCCACCTCATGTTCTTGAGTAGGAGGAGATAACTTTTGATTAAGTATGAGTAAACACAATCTAAATTACGATTGACCAATTCTTTAATCAGTAAGGTCTACTAGCCCTAGTCCCCAATAAAATAAATTTTTAGTATGATTTGATGATTAACAAAAGAAAAGAAAATGAATTAAAAAAAATTTAGAATGTAATATGAAAATATTATTTCTATTCATGTTTTATGATCTCTCATTTATCTCTATTCCTTCTCATATGTATTGTTATTATTTTGAATATAAAATTTACATATTTCTTGTTATATATACGCATTGTTAAGCAATTAGTTCACTCCTTACTGTTTTGTTGTCCCCCTCAAACAGTCAGCATGAGTTCATACCCGATGAGAAGGAGTAAAGGATCATTGCTAAATTTTAGAGCTTGGGATTGTAAATGTTTTATTTTTGGGATTGTATTTTTATATTTTTGGCATACATGATAGTTATTTTTGATCAGGAGGATTATATATATATGTTTTATTCTTTTGTCATTTATTATAGCAGTGATGATATGCATTAGATAGAACGTGGTATATTAGATTATGAAACACTTCCGTAGGTTTTTACGATGAATATTTTGAGGATTAGTGGCATCTCTCTATTCCAACAGGATGATCGGAGTCTTGATATTTGGAGCAACATATATATTGTGGTTTTGGATCCTTTGTTTGTGTTTTGTAGATTAATATATGTATGTTATATAGGAATTTACACATGTTATATTAGGCCAACGACCATATTACAGTCAAAATTCTAACGGATTTTGGTTAGATAATACGATATGTCACGGTGGTAGAGCCAGCATTCTCAATCTTTGGACTGGGAATTCGACAGACAGGCCTGTAGTTTTACGAAAATGCCCCTTCCAACTTCGTATAATTGGGATAGTACCCTCTGGACAGTCTCCATGTTTGGACGTGGACAAAACATTCTAGGCCAGATTATTGTTGGGCTGGGCCTCACATTCACCTGGATAACAACTAGGAATATCTGCCAATATGTTACAAAGTTGCATTTTAGTTATCCTTCAATCATTAATATTTATCTATTTATTTATACAAATAAATTTATATAAAAATAAATAAATAAATAAATATTATACCAATCAAGAATATCTGAAGAATTTTTTCAAAACCTTTATCTTTCACCAAATAAATAAGTATAATATTAATAAGACAACATGAATAATAGAGTAAGATCTTACAAGAAAAAAAAAAACTAAGCACAATTACATCACTTGGATACCCAAAATGGATTGCAAGAGTGGGTCATGCCCGTATTGAACCAATTGAAAAGAAACAAGATAAAAAAAAAAATATTGAATACCACATGCAGATGATAATTTAAACATGTCATGACCGTGTCACAAATGCTTTACAAAATACTATTTGGGTTTCCCATATTTTAATTATTCAAAAAAAAGATCAACGTACATCTTGATAAATATAGTTATAGGTCATAAAAAGAAATACCGATCGATACGAACAATATTAGTCGATAAATTAGTATTAGACTTACAAATGTTGATATTTTTCAAAATCAAAACAAAATAACGATATCATCAGATAAATATAAGTAGATTTTCAATATTACGTTCTAATTTCAAACAAAATTGTGTTCAATATTTACATCAACTTGCAAGAGCAGAAGGACAACGAGTTCTCACGGCTGTGTGGCAAGAAAAAATCTGACGGTAACTGAGTATGAAACTAAATTCATGGAGTTGTCCTGGTATATCCCGGACATAGTTAATGACAAAGCTAGAAAGGCTAGGAAGTTCCTGTCCGGGTTGAGGGATGATATCAGGAAGTAGCTGGTCATGCACAAGACGTGGAATTATGGGGAGATTTTGGGTCCGGCGCTTTTATTCAAGAAAGTGCTTGAAAGAGAGCAATATTTTAGGAAGAAAGTTGGGAATCGCAGAGGCTCGGTTTCCAGTCAAGATTTGGGGTTAGGAAGAACTTCTAAGAAGACGAGGCCAGATGATAAGAGATAGAGGAAGGCGGAGTAGCTAGTGGTAGCAAGTCTACCAATGACTGCTGATGTATGTGAATACTGTGGGAAGTTTCATGGATGAAAGTCATGCTATAAGCGTTTGGGATTCAATTGCAGTAAGTTCGGCCATATGATTAAATATTGTCCTATTCCTAAGCGGCCGATGGAAAAGAAGCCAAACATCTTGGGAAAGCCTTTGCAGCCACTGTCCAAAATGTAGAGGCATTGCCAAATATAATGGAAGATACTATCACTATCTTCAATACTCCTATGCATGTCCTTTGTGTCATCGAGATTTGCATGTTAATTGTTATCCCCTCCAAGAATTTTGGATCATGTTTTGATTGTTTCTATGCCCACGAGATCATCTATGGTTATAGATATTATGTATTCGAGACGTGAAGTTTGGATTAGTGAGTTGCAGTTGGTTGTGAATTTGATTCTTTTAGAGATGTATGTGTAAGGGCCTAGTTTCAAATTTTATGAATATATGCTAATTATATTAAAAAAAAAACCCAGACACCAAAAGATAACACCAAGATACAACAGTGACACGAAAATTTTTTTGGTGGATCGATTAACAACAGAATCAACTTTGGCTAATCCGAAGACAGCCCGGTTGCAGGAATTTTGACCAAACGGTAATCAAATTAATTTTATGGTGACAAAAAACTAGCCCAATTATTATATTCTCAACTAATTAGCAACCGAAACACTCCGATTGATTAGAAAGCACTCGGGACAGCAGCGGAATGCCACAAGGTAACCCGCGCAGCAGCAGCTTATACAATTAGGTGTAATTCAGCAAAAAGGGGCATGGGCAACTACAGCAAGTGGAATTAAGAGAACGGCAGCTAAATTCTCACAAATTCAGCAAGAAGTGCAGCACGAAACTTTTTCAGTGGCACGGCAGCTTGTATACTTAGTGAAATTAAATTTAGAAGGAAGCAGCTTACCATTGTTGATGTAAGCAGCAACAGCAGCAGCAAAATTTCCACGGTGGGGACAGCAGTGGTAGCAGCCGAAATTCCAAGGGAAACAAGGTGGCACAGGCAACACACCTCAGCCATATTTAGAACCAATGAGTTAGCAACAAAAGGCAGCATATTTAGAAGCCAAATAGGTAATGATTCAGCTAATCTTGGGACACGTGCTAAAATTAGAAGTTAGATAGAAATTGCCGGCAAAAGAGGGGGTAACTTAGCAATTTTTCTAATTTTGTTATAAAGAGAGACGTGAGGGAAGATAGAGGAAAAAAAAGAAGATGTGAAGATCTGCTGCGCAGAGAAGAAGAAGACGATGAGCAGAAGAGACGAAGTGAGAGGGAACAGGGCGGTGGCGCAAGAACCGAATGCCAAATTGTTATTCCATTTCACTTAAGAGTAAAAAACAAAACCCTACAGCCTTTTATAATACAAGGCAAAAGAAGAATAACGGCCAAAAAAAACATAAAAGGAAAATATACACAAATATATACACAATGCTTTTATTTCCTATTTTCCTATATTTTCTATATTTCCTAATACCCCCTGCAAGGTGGAGCATATATATTGATTATGCCCAACTTGGATAAGTGAATCTTCAAACGATGTGCTGATAAAATCTTGGTGAACATATCGGCAAGTTGATTATGAGTGGTCACATAGTGAGTCCGAATACTACCGTCTTGAATTTTGTCACGAACCAAACGACAACCCAGCTCAATGTGCTTGGTCCGTTCATGGAAAACAGGATTGGTGGATATGTGTAGAGCAGCTTGATTGTCGCAGTAGAGGTCAGCGGCGTGAGAGTGTGGTATCCGCAAATCAAGTAAGATATAACAAAGCCAAGATAGTTCGTAGCAAGTGGTAGCCATGGATGGATATTTTTCTTCTGCGGAAGAGTGGGAAACAACTAATTGTTTCTTGCACTTCCAAGAGATAAGGGAGTCCCCAATGAAGATGCAGTAGCCAGTGATGGATCTTCGAGTGTCAGGACATGAATCCCAATATGCATCACAAAAAGCTCAAAGTTGAACGTTAGAAGTGGAAGAAAATAATATACCTTGCCCCGGATTCTGTTTAAGGTATCGCAGTACTTGATAAGCTGCATTCATATGACTAGATGTTGGTCGAGTCATGAATTGACTCAAAATGTGGATAACATAATATATATCGGGTCTTGTGACTGTTAGATAGAGGAGCCTGCCAATCAGTCTTCGGTAGATGCTAGGATCCTGCAAAACAGTTCCAGTTTCTTTACTCAGTTTTACAATTTGGTCCATTGGGAGTTTAAGGGGTTTGGAACCAAGGGAACCTGAATCTACTAAAATATCAAATGCATATTTTCTTTGACATATATGTATGCCTGTCGCTGAGCGTGCAACTTCTATTCCAAGGAAATATTGTAAAACATCGAGATCTTTAATTTTGAAGACACGATTAAGATATGTTTTGACAGAATGAATGGGCGCCAAAGAACTACTAGCTATAATGATGTCATCAACATATACAAGTAACACCGTAAAAGATTGATCATCTTGTTTGGTAAATAGGCTATAATCAGCTTTGGATTGGGTGAAGCCAAAAGTAATGAGAGAGGTAGATAGCTTGGAGTACCACTACCTAGAGGCCTGTTTAAGGCCATATATGCTTTTTAACAGTCTACAAACTTGATTTGATTTTTCTTTAGTATATCCGGGAGGTTTTTGCATATAGATCTCTTCATTTAAGGCCCCGTGTAGAAAGGCGTTGTTAACATCAAAGTGGGTACAGTGCCATCCTTTGATGGCCGCCATTGCTAAGAGACATTGAACTGTAGTTAGTTTGACAATAGGGAAAAAGGTTTCATGATAGTCTATCCCTTCTTGTTGGGTATATCCCTTTGCAACTAATCTACATTTGTATCTCTCAATACTTCCATCACTATTAAAATTTAATTTAAAGACATATCGGCATCCAATAGTTTTCTTACCGGAGGGTAAGTCAGTGATGATCCATGTCTTATTTTGTTCCAATGCGTTCAATTCATTTTCAATGGCTTCACGCCATTTTTCTTCACGAATGGCTTAGGCATATGTTTGTGGTTCACTGTGAGATGTTATGGTAGCTGAAAAATGCCCAAAGGTGGGAGATAATTTTTGGTATGATATATGATTTTCAATAGGATACAGTTTACCTGGAGGTGTTTGTACGTTTAATCTAGTAGGCGAAATCTGAGATACTTGGTGACAATGAAAATCCTTCAGGTATTCGGGTGCTTTACGAACTCTAGTGGTTTTTTAAACGGGTATTTGACTAATTGGAGTAGACTGGGTATCATTCGATTCATTTGGTTCGAATAAGTGTTGATCAGTTGTTCTTGGTCCTAATTGTGGATAGGAACAGTGGGAATTTCTTCATTATCTTCGGTCATAGGTTCGACTACAGGATTCAAACAAGAATCATGTAAGTTGGATGGCACCGGTTGTGCTTGCCATAATTGTTCATTATTGGTAGTAGATGGTTCTAATAAGGATGCATCGGGTTGAGCATTGGAGCTTTGGTCAATGCCGTTGTTTTGAAAAGGGAATATGTTTTCATGAAAAATCACATCTCTTGAATAAAATGTAGTATAGTTATTTAAGTCAATCAATGTGTAGCCTTTGACACCAAATGGATAGCCTAGGAAGACACATTTTCTACTTCTGGGATAAAACTTGGTACGGCCTTGAGAGATGGTGGAAGCAAAACACAAGCAACCAAAAACGCGGAGCTTGTTATAGTTGGGTTTGACTCCAAATAGAATTTTATATGGAGTCTTATTTTTAAATAATGGAGTGAAAATTCTGTTAATGATGTGTGTAGCGGTAAGAATACAATCACTCCAGAATTTCAAAGGAAGTCGCGATTGAAATCTAATAGCTCTAGCGGCATTCAATAAATGTTGGTGTTTGCGTTCAACTACACCGTTTTGCTGTGGTGTTTCCACACAACTACGTCGGTGAATAACACCTGTTTTACTATAGAAATCTCCCAATCTAAATTATGTTCCATTATCACTACGTATCACTTTGATTTTAACATTAAATTGTGCGGCAACCAGATTGTAGAAGGCTTCCAAGCACAATTTTGTATCCGATTTTTGTTTCAGCAGGTAAATCCAGGTACTTCTGGATGCATCATCAACGATGGTCAAGAAATATTTATATCCGTCATAAGATACCTCGGAGCATGGTCCCCATAAGTCACAATACACCACATCGAATAAGGTGTGTGACTTATGGGTACTGGGAGAAAAGGGAAGGCGACGCTGCTTGGCCATGTGGCAAATAGCACAATGATTATCATTAATAGAATGTACGACTCCTTTTACAAGAAAATTGCTTATTAATTTCATCCTAGAATATGAAATATGACCTAATCGAGAATGCCACAAATCAGAAGACAATGAAGCAAAATTAACGGAGGGCCCCTTGCAGAATTTGGAGAGAAGGCTCTGTAAAGAATTGGGATCAACTTTTTTATTCATCAGACAATATAGTCCATTTTTCTCTTTACCCATCCCAATCGTTGTCCAAGTAGCAAGGTCCTGAATCAAACAAGTGTTAAAAAAGAAAAACATACAGCAATTAAGTGTATCAGTTAACCATTTTACTGAAATTAAATTAAAGGTAAAGGAAGGAACACAGAGGACATTCTACAATATTAACTTATCAGTGGGTTCAATAATTTCAATATGCGGAACAGACGCTTTACTTCCATTTGGAAGTTTGACAGAGCACAAAATTTGGACCGTGTAATGAGCATATAATGAGGGATCACATATCATATGATCTGTGGCCCCAGTGTCCAGAATCCATAAATGCTGATTATTTTTATGATGCTTATGGAAGGGGGAAATAGTAAAGATATTACCGGTCATGTTGGCAGCCTTCAGCTGCTCGATGATCGAGTCGAACGCGAGCTGAATTGTTTTGGCAGCAGCGTCCTTCGATTGAATTAAGTCCATGAGTTGTTTGAATTGAGTTTTAGTCAGTGCCACCCAGTCATCAGCGTGTCCTTCTTGGTCAATATGAGCTTTGAAGCTTGACAGGTTGGCCGAAGAGGTTATGTTTCCAGTTTTGCCATAAGATTTGTGGTTGGAGGGAAAACCGTGCAATTGATAGCATTTTTCCACAACGTGGCCGGTTTTATTGCAGTAAGAACACATAGGGGCATCAGCATTACCAATTTTGAAGCACTGCTGTACAGAGTGCCCTGTAATCCTGCAATGGACGCAGAAGGGCCTGTCTTTCTTGATAGGCTGAGTAGTTTTCATGAGGTATTTTGAGTAATTCAAAGTTCTTTCGCAGCCAAGGCTACTGTGTTCGAAGGTTGGGCAATGGACAACATTTGGTGATGTTGTTCTTGTTGTTGGATCACAGAGAAAACTTAGTTAACAGAAGGAAGGGGGTCCATCATCATGATTTGGTCCCGGGCGTTAGAATAGGAATCATTTGATCCCATCAAAAACTGTATTACACAGTCGCGTTGATATTTGTCGGCAAGAACTTTCATCTTGCCGCAATCACAGGTTGGGAGAGGATCATAAATCAAAAGTTCATCCCACAAAGTTTTGAGTTTACCGTAGTACACGCTCACAGAATCTTGTTCTTGCAGGAGACTAGCCAACGATTTCTTCAATTGGAAAATGCACGACCCATTTTGTTGGGTAAACCGATCGCGAAGCTCATTCCAGATCTCACGGGCATCATCGACGAAGACGACGCTAGATTTAATAGATGGGCTAACAGAATTTTGAATCTAGGAGACAACCATATCATTACATCGCCCCCAGATTTTGAAGAGAGGATCGTTCGAATCGCTCGGTTTATGAACAGTGCCTTCGATGAACTGAAGTTTGTTTTTGGCTCTCAAGGCTCGGCGCATGGCTCTCGACCAGGTCGCGTAGTTATCGACGGTGAGTAAATCGGTGACCAGAGTGATGGCAGGATTGTCGTCGATATCCAACCGAAAAGGATTGGTGAGATCTGTGAGGGTTTGTAAATGCATCGGTTCTGTGAGGGTTTGTAAATGCATCGGTTCTTGCAAGGAGATGATAGAGGGGTTGGTTGTGTTTGATGTGGTTTCGGATGGGGTTGGTTGTGTTTGATGTGGTTTCGGATGGAGTTGGCTGAGTCGCCATAAGTATTTGATACCATGTGAAGATCTGCTGTGTAGAGAAGAAGAAGACGATGAGCAAAGAGACGAAGTGAGAGGGAACAGGGCGGTGGCGCAAGAACCGAATGCCAAATTGTTATTCCATTTCACTTAAGAGTAAAAAACAAAACCCTACAGTCTTTTATAATACAAGGCAAAAGAAGAATAACGGCCAAAAAAAAAACATAAAAGGAAAATATACACAAATATATACACAATGCTTTTATTTCCTATTTCCTATATTTCCTAATAGAAGAGAAAAAATAGCGGGAAGGGTCGAGAGACAGAAGAATGAATAGAGGAAGTAGGAAAGTTTAGCAAAACCGGTGCTCACTTGGTGCTCATTTGGCAAGTGACCCTAAACTTTCTTCTCTGTTGAATTTTTTTTACCGATTTCTTGGAAGTATTAATTGATCCAATACATTAATTGTTGGCCATACAGTCTTTTTCAAAAAAAAAAAAAGAAAGTGAACCAACAGTTGGTTCATATTTTGTGTAACAGTTTTGCCCAATCTCTCAGGGTAACCGCCCATTAGATAATTTGATAAAAATCATCTATATATAAGGGGTGATTTTAGTTTTTGTCCCTAAGTCTAATTATCTAAAGAATACACCATCATTAAAGGGGATTAAGGTTTAGAAGAATAAAAATCATAAGTGGACAAATTTTTGCAAGAAAAATAGAGTAGAGAAATAATGGCGGGAGGTTAGCCAATCCTTTAATTTTATTCTACATTCAGTCTTTATATGAATGATTAGACTAATTAATTTACTAACATTTGGTATCAAAGAGGTTGACCCTCGGCCTTGAATCTGTTCTGTAATTTTTCCCATTGTTTTGATCTTTAAAATTTTTAAAGTTTTGATTTTTGTGAAGATTTGATAAAAACGAATGTCGAAAATCATTAGGTAATTTGATTTCTAACATTTTTATATATTTTACATCAATTTTGGTGTAAAAATGATGGAGTTTTCATCGGGTCAAAATCTAGGTGAAAATGGGTGTGGGCTAACCCAATGAAAGGTTAAAGATAATATAAACAGTGTCGTTTTGCTACAGTGTTATAGTAACAATTAAAAAAAAAATTGGGCCTAATCATGCGCAACTCATTTCGCGCATTTCCTCTCACTTGGGCCTAAGGTGGCCAGCACTTCACACAGCACATTTTGTGGAAACTCATCGTCAACATCTGTGCGCAGCCTAGAGACTTTGGGCCCAATTCAATAAAATCCAATTTGTTTGAAGATTTGATGAAAACTAATATCGAAAATCATTAGGTAATTTCTAACATTTTCATATATTTTACATTAATTTTGGTGTAAAATTGATAAAGCTTTTATCGGGTCAAAATTCGGGTGAAAACAGATATGGGCTAACCTAGCGAGAGGTTGAAAATAATATAAATGGCGTCATTTTGTTACAATACTACAGTAACAATTAAAAAAAATGGACCTGATCATGCGTAGCTTATTTCGTGCAATGCCTCTTGCTTAGGCCTAAGGCGTCCTACACTTCGCACGGCATATTTCGTGGAAACTCACCGTCAGCATCTGTGCGCAGCCCATAGACTTTGGGCCCAAACCAATAAAATTCAATTTTTGTGAAGATTTGATGAAAATTAATATCGAAAATCATTAGGTAATTTGATTTTTAACATTTTCATATATTTTACATCAATTTTGGTACAAAAATAGTGGAGTTTTCATTGGGTCAAAATCGGGTGGAAAAACGGTCTGGGCTAACATGGCTAGAGGATGAAGACAATATAAACGGTGTTGTTTTGCTACCGGTGTTACGGTAACAATTAAAAAAATTGGGCCTGATCGTGCCAGCTCATTTCACACATTGCCTCTTGCTTTGGCCTAAGGCGGCATGCACTTCACACGGCACATTTCGTAGAAACTCACCTTCAGCATCTGTGCGCAGTCCAGAGACTTTGGGCCTAATCCGTTAAAATTCAATTTTTGTGAAGATTTGATGAAAACTAATATCGAAAGTTATTGGAAATTTTGATTTATAATATTTTCATGTATTTTATATCAATTTTGGTATAAAAATGGTAAAGTTTTTATTTGGTCAAAATTCGGGTGAAAACGGGTCTGGGCTAACCAGACGAGAGGATGAAGACGATATAAACGGCGTCATTTTGCTACAGTGCTACAGTAAGAATTAAAAATTTAGGCCTGATTGTACGCAGCTCATTTCACGCATTGCCTCTTGCTTGGGCCTAAGGCAGCCTGCACTTCGCACGGCACATTTCGTGGAAACTCACCGTCAGCATCTGTGCACAGTCCAAAGTCTTTGGGCCCAATCCGATAAAATCGCTTTTTCTTCTGAGTTGTAAGCGTCAAGTCTCGTACCTGAGACTTTACGTGTGGGCAAGGGCCCGGCTGTGCCATTGGGTTGCTGCGCGTACATGTTAATCTGAAGGGGTTTCAATTCCCTTTATACAATTCTTTTGTATTATTAATTTTATAATACGTATATCTAATTATATATATATATATGTGATGTCTAGTGATTTATATAATTTAATTAATTAGAAATTGGTCACGCGTCCTTAATTAATAAAATTATATGGTATAAGGATATTAATTGTGACTAATTATTTTAATATAATAAAATTTATCCCACAAAAAATTTTATTACATTAAATTAATTAATTAGGATAAAATGTTAAATTATTTTTCTTAATTTGCCCACAGAAATTAAAAATTAGAATATAATTTGATAGTTTTATCATATAATTTGGAGATCAATCTATTTAAATTAAAAATATAGCCAGCGGATAATTTTTATATCTATTAATTCATGATGTATACTTTACATTGGTAAAATATATTCTGTATTTATTGTTTAGCCTCATATGTTGTTTGTTAAGCATGTAATTTATTTTTATGCAGTTGAACAATTTGTTAATCTTTTTGATAATAGATGTGATATTTTTAAACTGAAATGTAATAATTATAAAATTTAGAAGGAGAGAACTCTTCTTCATTTAGGGTGAATGGATATTGATCATATTATAAGAAAAGACGAACAACCCGCTTTTATTGAAACCAGCACTCCAATTGATTTAACTCTTTATGAGCGATAGGAGTAATCTATTCGCCTCAATCTGATCTTCATAAATACTAAAATTTTTGTTAGTATTCATAGTTCCGTTGATCAGTATAATAATATGCGAAACTTACTGAAGGTTTTAATAAACAATTTGAGATTTCAGATAGAGCATTTGGTAGCACCTTAATTATAAAATTTTTATCTTTAAAACTCACAAGTGTTACGGGTGTGTGTAAACATATTACACAAATGAGGGATATAGCGGCTCAACTAAATAATCTTGATGTGGATATGCCTAAATCTTTTCTTGTGCACTATGTTTTAAATACACTTTCACCATAACATGAGCCGTTCAAAAATTTTTATAACACATATAAGAATAAATGGTCAATTAATGAAGTTATGACCATGTGTATTCAAGAAGAAGGAAAGCTTATGATGGAACAAGATAAAAGTACATTTATCGTGAAAGAAGAAAATATTAAAGCTCAAACTAATGAGAAGAAAAAAGATAAAAATACCTTCTAAATATGACATCAAGAAAGAATCCATGTGCTTCTTCTGTAAAAAGAATAGACATATTAGGAAGGATTGTGTCAAATATCAAAATTGGCTTAAGAATAAAGGTAATTCATCCTCTTTTGTATGTTATAAATCTAATATGGTTAATATTTTTTATGACACATGTGGATTGATTTTAATTCTACAATCTACATTTTAAATTTCTTATAAGGTTTGCAAAACCTAAGGAAGCCAGTGGGTAGTGAACAAAGTATCTTCTCTGAAAATAAGATGTGTTTACATGTGAAAGTAATCCGAACATGCAATTTAATTTTGAATAGTGGCTTTGTTTTATTTTTAGAAAAGACATTTTATATTTTAAATTTCTCTAAAAAGTTGATATCATTTTCTAGACTTGTACCTTTTGGATACCCCGTTATATTTTTAAACTCATCTTTTAGTTTATATTATAAATCTGATATTGTTAAAAATAATACATTGTCTGATGGTCTTTATTACATAAATTTATAAAATAATGTCTCTTATAATACTATGCATATTAATGCTGTCATTAAGTAATATGTTGTGAATGAATATTCCTCTATATTATGACATTGGAGATTAGGTTATATCTCCATTGAAAGAATTAAAATATTAATATATAATGGAGTACTTAATACTCTAAATTTTACTAATTTTAAAACTTGTATGGACTGTATAAAAGAAAAGCATACCAACAAGACTAATAAAGATTCCAAGAGGAGTTCAAACTTATTAGAAATCATACATATGGATATTTATAGTCCATACATTGACTCATATGGTTTAAAATATTTTATCACCTTTATTGATTATTATTTACAATATATGTATCTCTAATTATTTCATAATAAGAATGAAATATTAGATGTTTTTAAAATATTTAAGTTAAAATAGAGAAATAATATTAAAAATAAATTAAAATTATAAGATCAGATAGAGGTGGAGAATATTATGATAGATATATTAAAAATAGACAAATGCTTGGTATATTTGTAAAGTTTCTTCAAGAATATGGGATTATTACCCAATATAGTATGCCTGATTTTTCGGACCAAAATGGTATAGTAGAAAAAAAATTAAACGTTATTGAACATGGTGCGAAGTATGCTTAGTAACTCTAATTTTTTAAAATTCTAGTGGATTGAAACTCTTAAAATGGTAGTGTATATATATTAAACCGGGTTTTAACAAAAGTTGTTCCAAAAGCTCCTTTAGAATTATGAAAAGGTTGAAAATCAAGTTTGTGACATGTACGCATTTGGGAATCTCCGTCTAAAGTAAGAATTTATAATCTACATGAGAAGAAGTTAGATCCAATGACTATTAGTAAGTATTTTATTGGACATACTGAACGGTCCTAATGATACAGAATTTACTATCCATCTCACAGCACTAGATTGTGAAATCAAAAAATATAAAATTTCTTAAGAATGACTTAATGAGTGAGAGTAAGCGATCCAAAACATAGTTTCTGATAATAATTATTCAGATTCTCAACCTTCTAATTCTTATGATAGGTTGATTATTGTACACAATACCCCTCAAATTCAAAATTGTATTAAACAATCAATCAATATCATTCCATAAACTGTTAATATTATTCAAGTTGACCATGATGTTTAGAATTTACCTAAAATAGTTGTACAATATACTTATTGAGACTGTTGATATGATATTAAGAAGGTCTACTAGAATTAGAAGATCAATAATTTTAGTAGTTATATTATATATCTATAGAAATTTGACTACAATATTAGAGTTAACAATAATTTTAAAATATTTTTACAAGTTATGAGTTATAATGGATCAAAATTATGGTATAATACTATGAAGAAAGAGATGAATTACATAAGTTGCAATAGAGTCTGAGCTCTTGTTAAGTTGTCTAAATGGGCAAAAGTCATAGGGTACACATGGGTCTTTAAGATAAAGAAAGACTCATTAGACAATATCAAAATATATAAAGTAAAACTCATTACTAAAAAATTTACTAAAAAGGAAGGAATTGATTATACGAAAACTTTTTTTCCTATATCTAAAAAAGATTCTCTTTGTATTATTTTAGTATTAGTTACTTATTTAGATATGAAATTACAACAAATGAATGTGAAAATAATATTTTTAAATGGTAATCTAGAGGAAGAAGTTTATATGAAACAACCAGAAAAAATCTCATCTAGTGATAGTAAGCAATTGGTATACAAGCTCAAGAAATCTATATATGGATTGAAATAAATCTCCCGTCAATAGTATTTAAAATTTGATGATATTGTCTCTTTATTTGATTTTAAAGAGAATATTTTGGATTAATATATATACTAGAAGATCAGTGAAAGTAGGATTTATTTTTTTTTGTATGTGGATAATATTTTACTTGCACCAATGATAAGGGTTTGCCATATAAAGTAAAATAATTTCTTTCTGATAAATTTAAAATAAAAGATATGGGTGATACATCTTATGTCATTAGTATTAAGATATATTAAGACAGACTACGAGGTATTTTAGGATTTTTTAAGAGACCAATATCAATAAAGTTTTACAGATATTCGGATTAAAGATTATTCACTAAGTGTAGCACCCGTTGTAAAGGGTGATAGGTTCAATTTGAACTAATACCTGAAAAATGACTTTAAACAGGAACAAATAAAAAACATTTCATACGCTTTCAACGTTAAAAGTTTGATATATACTCAGGTATGTACAAGACCTGAAGTTGCTTTTACAGAAAAAATATTGAAAAGATTTCAGAGTAATCTAGGTATGGATCACTAAAAAGTTATTAAGAAAGTGATGAGATATCTCTAATGTACCAAGAACTAAATACTTACATATAGATGGACCGATAATCTGAAAGTATTAGGTTACTCCGATTTAGATTTTCTTGGATATGTTGATTCACATAAATCAACATCTGGTTATATATTTATATTTACCAGTGAAGTTGTATCCTGACGGAATATAAAGCGAATCCTGATTACAACTTCTATTATGGAAGCCAAGTTCATTACTTGTTTTGAGGTTACAAAGTATGGTGTATGGATAAAAATTTTCATATCTGGGATTAGAGTAGTGGATTACATCTCAAGGCCATTAAAGATATATTACGATAATTTAACTACTATTTTTTGGCTAAAAATAAAAAAATAACAGCCAAAATAAATATATTGACATTTAATTTTTAGCCATAAATAAGCGTATTAAAAAAATTATTATTGAACATGTTAGCACTGAATTGATAATTGATGATCCTTTGACAAAAGGTATACCACCATTGAAGTTCAAGAATTATGTAACTAGTATGGGATTGAATTTCATTATGCAATTTTTATTGTATAAATAATAATAATTTAATAAAATTTTTAATTATTTGTGATATTTCTTAAAAATTTTATGTACATATTAGTTGATTATTTTGAGAATATTATTAATTGTTAGATAAAAAATAGATATAATATTTATTTATAAAATAACATTACCATATTCAGATGTGTCTTGATAAATAAAAATATATTGTAATACATGAAAGATACTACTAATTCATAGAGGACCTATCGCCATGACTCATATATTTGTTTCTTAAGATTAAGGATTGATGGGTTTTGATTATCACATTAAGTAAAATATGGATCAAGTGGGAGAATATTGGTTATACAATTTTTTTTAAAAAAAAGAAAAGTGAACCAATAGTTGGTCCATATTTTGTATAACCGTTTTGCCCAACCTCTCCTAGTAACCGCCCATTAGATAATTTGATGGAAATTATCTATATATAAAGGGTGATTTTAATTTTTATCCCTGAGTCTAATTTTCTAATTAATATACCATCATTAAAGGAGGTTAAGGCTTGGAAGATTAAAAACCATAAGTGGACAAATTTTTGTAAGAAAAATAGAGTAGAGAAACAATGGTGGGAGGTTAGTCAATCCTTTAATTTTATTCCGCATTTGATCTCTATGTGGATGATTAGATCGGTTAATTTACTAACAATAATTCCTTAGTTTATTATCTTATCATTGCCATAATATCATTTTATAGTATGAAGAAATTCAAATTTAAGTGGAAAAGGGGTTGTTGGACACCAGGTGCTGAAATTCAGCAACTTGGTGGACCAGCTACTCTAATGTGATCAAACCTGTGATCAAATAAACTCTAAACCAGCTCAAATTTGGTGACCAATGAGCATAACCTTTTATTGATGTTGTGGCCAATCAGCTTATAAAAATAGGCTGAATTGATCCTTGAACCGGGTCCCCAAACCGAACCAAAATCAGCAAATTTACCCTTGTTGATGCAAAAAATTACTGCTCATGGAAATGGTCTGAACCAGACCCCAATTTGGTTGAACCGGCAACCAAAGTAACTCAAGTATGTTAAGATAATATTTAAGTATCAACTCATATAATTAGGCCTGGACCGCCATTGAACTGGCACTCAAATTAGCAACTAGTTTGGCCCCAGCATCCAAGCTGATACAGAAGCTGGCAGCCTAGGAAAAATGAGCTAAACCTGCCCTGAATTGGTTGAGCCAGCTGCCAGCCCGGCCAAGTCATCAAGTACAAAGACTAAAATATCATCCTATGAACTGGTTGCCAAAATTATACTGAACTGGGCTTCTAAACCGTGATACTGAACAGCATCCATGCTGATACTGAACTTGTGGCTACTAAATCGAGCCCTAAATGGGCTGAATTGGCAGTCACATATCCTAAATGACTTAAGGTAATATTGAAGTGTTAAACTATAAATTTGGACCCAAATTTATCACCGAACTGGACCCATAAATAGGAACAAAATCAGCCAATATCCATGCTAATGCTGAACATGATAGTTTATGAAAAATAGACTAAACCAGCCTTAAACCGGTTGAAGCAGCACCCAACCCGGCCAAGCCATCAAGTAGAAAGGTGGAACTATCAACCCGTAAATCGGTGGCTAAAAATATCTAGAGCCGACCACTGAATTGGTCCCTCAAACTAGTAACAGAATCAGCGTATGCATCTTGCCGAAGCTGCAAATTACAGCTTATGGAAATAAATTGAACCAATCCTTAAACTGGCCAAACCAGTAACAAAATTAGTTTAAGTATGTTAAGATAATATTATAGTACAAACATGTAAAATTTGATCAGAATTGGCCGTGGAATCGGCCCTGAACCAGCCACTAAACCAGCTGAAACCCTTATTGTTTAATTTTGAGTTTCTTAAATCAGCCATTGAATCGGCCCTGAACCAACCATCAAAGCAGATGAGAAATTCTTGTTAATGCAAAATTTTAGCCTACAAAAATCACCCTGAGCAAGCACGCTGAATCGGATAAAATACTACCCAGAACTGGCCCGCTTCTAAACTTGTTGAAGCATCAATTGTTGATGCCAAATTTAGAGTATAAAATTTATTTGGGCCAGCCCTTGAACTGCTAAAGTCATCATAATTTTCAATTATAAAAATAATCTGAACCAGTCACTAATTTGAAACCCGAATCAATAGCTGAACCGGTTAAATATACATTATATGGATTTTAAATTTCAGCATATGAATAAGTTATTTTAAGACCATAATGCATCTGAAATTTTAATATATGAATATATTACAAAATTTTGACATTTTACTGCATTATAATATTTAAATGGTAAGGTTTCATCTCTATTTATGAAATTAGATGGAAACTCTGTACATTGTTAAGAAATGTGATTATTTTCTTCCAGAACGAAGAAAATTCAGAATAAGTATCAGAAGTGTAGAGTTTTCATTCTGAAAAGAAGTAAGAAACTGGACTAATGATTGATCAACTAATAGTATATTATGACATGTCTTGATATATTGTAGTGAAAGATCGTTATCCGATTCTATATCACTATGCGATTTTAGATCCATCTATTGGGATTATAGGTAGTACCACCCACCTTAGGGTACAAAAGGAGAATATGCCATAGATTGTGTGAATTAAACACAATCCATCTACCTCGGGTGTAAGATGAGGTTCAGCCATTGATTGTGTGGACCAAACACAATTTAGGCTTTGATCGACCGCTTCTTCAGCTATAAGGCCTATTGGCCCTTATCACTAAAGAAAAATAATAAAATGAGAATTTCAGTATAGTTTAAAGGAAAAAATAAGAAAAGATTAAGACAAGAAATCAAAAAGAAGTTTGATAAGTATTCTAACCTAGTTCCTAATTGTCATGTTCCATATTGATCTCTATACATATTATTATGTTTTAAATGAAGTAAATGCATATCCTTTGTTATATAATATACCTTACTGAGTATTTAGCTTATTCCCTTACTATTTTACTAACCTTTCAGATGACTTACATGAGTACTTCCGGATAAGCAGGAGTGAAAAGCGAAGGATGTAGAATATGTTTTGAGGATGTTAGTTTAGCATGATCTATAATTAGTTTTATTTTAGAACTGACTTTGGACGTAAATGGTATGATATAAAAGTATCCGGATAAATTTTATAAATTGTATCTAAATAATTGATGATTTTGTTTCAATCGACGATTGTGATGTATTGGTTCTACAAAGTTGTATATGATTGATTTAGTTGGCATCTTTCCTTATCACGAAATTAACATCACGTTGTTGCTGAACCGATGTTAGAATCACCAATAGTGTGGCAAAATATTTAGATTCTGTGTATGCCAAGGTTATTATGAAAGTAAATACAGGAAAGATTCATGTCCCTTACTAATATTGATAAATGCAATTTAAATAAGGTTAATAATGGTTTAGAACGTAGGACGTGATCGTATGATTTTGATGTGATCCTAGGTATGGATTGATTGGCCAGTTATCATGTCAATATCGACTGCTTTCGTAAGTGAGTTCACTTTGCTATTCCGAGATGTTAACCGTTCTATTTTCAAGATGTGGTGCAGAAGGAACCAACTTATTTTATTTCGGCTTTACACGCTTGTCATTTGATGCAATCCAGATGCCAAGCCTACTTGGCTTATGCTTGCACAATTGGAAGTGATGATGTGCCAGCCAAGGATATCCGAGTAGTTAGTGAGTTTAAAGATGTCTTTTTTGACGAATTATCTGATTTGCCACATCACCAGGAGATTGAATTTGAGATTGAGGTTGTTCTTGGTTCGGCACCAATCTCTAAGGCACTGTATAGAATGACGCCTACCAAATTGAAGAAATTAAAATAGCAGTTGCAGGAGCTTTTGGATAAGGGATTTATTCGACCAAGCATATCTCCTTGAAGTGCCCTGGTATTATTTTTTAAGAAGAAGAATGGATCATTACTGCTTTGCATTGATACAGAACTGAACAAGATTACCATTGCCAAGAATTGATGAGTTTGATCAACTGCAATGAACGCAAGTATTTTTCAAGATTGACATTCATTCGTGGTACCACCAGTTAAGAATCAAGAATGAGGACGTGGCAGAAATGGCCTTTCAAACGAGGTACAAGTATATGAATTTCTAGTTATGCTATATAGGTTGCCATAAAATTGATGAATTAGGTATTCTGATCCTATTTGAATAAATTAATTGTTATGTTCATTAATAATATATTGATTTATTCGAGAAGCTATGAAGCACACGATATACATTTGAGGATTGATCTCCAGAGGCTTAGGGAGGAGAAGTTGTATGCCAAATTGAAAAAGTATGAATTTTGGCTTGAGAAATTGGTGTTGTGAGGTCATATTATATCGAAGGGAGGCATTTTTATTGATCCAAAGAAGATCAAAGCTGTTATTAATTGGAATCGACCATCAAAGGTGAGGGAGGTCTGGAGTATCCTTGGGATGGCTGGTTATTATCGGAGATTTGTGAAAATTTTCTCCATGATTTCCATGCCACTGACCCATTAATGAGAAAGGATGTTAAGTTTGTTTGGACATAAGAGTGTGAGCAAAGTTTTCAGGAGTTGAAGGAACGATTGACATCCACTCCGATCCTGACGATTCCCAAAGGATCCGGTGGATTCGAGGTTTATTGGGATGCAAGCAAGACGGGATTGGGTTGTATTTAGATACAGTATGGAAAAGTAATAGCTTATGGATCAAGGTAGCTGAAAATCCACAAAAAGAATTACCTGACATGCGATTTGGAGCTAGCAGCTATAATTTTTGTTTTGAAAATTTATAATTATTATTTATACGGCGAGAAATTTTGGAAAGATTTCAGAGTAATCCAGGTACGAAACACTGAAAAGTTGCCAAGAAAGTGATGAGGTATCTCTAAGGTACAAAAGACTACATGCTTACATATAGACGGACCGACGATTTGAAAGTACTGGGATACTCCAATTCAAACTTCGCTGGATGTATTGATTCACGTAAATCAATATCCGATTACATATTTTTGTTTGCCGGTGGAATTATAGCCTGGTGGAATGCAAAGCAGACCTTGATTGCTATTTTCACTATGGAAGTCGAGTTCTTTGTTTGTTTCGAGGCTACAAAGCATAGTGTATGAATGAGAAATTTCATGTCTAGGTTTAGAGTGATTGATTCAATCTCAAGGCCATTAAAGATATATTGTAATAATTCAGCTGCTGTTTTCCTAACTAAAAATAATAAAAGTAGCAGTTGAAGTAAACACATCGACATTCAATTTTTATCCATAAAAGAGCGCATTAAAAAAAATTGCTATTGAGTATATTAGCACTGAATTCTTGATCGGGCATGTTTAAAATTCTTGGGATGTCATCATATATGTTTAGAAATTTGATGAACTCAGCCTTGCATGTGGGTCAATTAAGCTAAAAATCTGCTGAGTAAATGAGAATGCTGATTTTTTGCACCAGGTGCTGAAATTTTCTACATTTTCTTCTAAATTCTTGTCCTAATGACTGTGAATGTGAAGAATTTCGTATATACTATTATTGCATGTTCTAAGCTCATAAATTCACCTGGTACGCTTAGGATATTCAGAAAAAATCTACCTTACATAATATATAATCTGAAATTGTAGAAATTAATTTTTAGCACTTGCTTTGCTGTCATTTTGCTAAAGTTTGCAACATTCATATTCCAAATTCGTATAGCAAGTCACACATGCTTTGAACTATCATGTAGACATCTTATATAAACTAAAAAACACATGTAATTTGACCTGTACAAGCTAGAATCTTAATGTACATACTAAAATCCTATTAATTGCTAAATTTTCTGAACTTAATTCAAAATTTAGCATCTTGTATGTCTAATTTTAACATGGCTAAGTTTCTACAAAATATAAATATGAATTCACGAAATTATGATAGAAAATTTTACAATTATATTAAAAAATAATGACCAATTCTTCAAAATGATAAGAACTAAGAATTTTAAAGTTAAGTGTAAAGTTTCTTTAAGTTAAATATTGGACCAATAAAAATTCAGCGGGTAACATATTTAGTAGTATATCGATATCCAACGCTATGTAACTATGGGGTTAATAAGGGATATTTGACAATATCTATATGATTATATATAGACGGTCCACCTCTAAGTCTTGAATATGAGCATATGGCCTTTTATTGTGTAGGAATACATACAATCCAAGTTTTAATTGTTCACTTATTTAATTGGTTAGGCTTACTAACTCTAATTTCAAAAAAAAATAAGATTTAAGAATATTTTAATAGCTAATATTAAAAAAGAGTAATATAAGAAATTTGATAATGCATCATGTAAATTTTCCTATACATGTTTATATTATTGCATCCGATCATGAATCCTATTCCTTTTGATATAATTTTACGTATAAAGTATGCAAGTTCATTACTATATATGATGCCTTATTAAGTATTTATTCCACTCCTTTACTATTTTATTAACCCTTCCAATGAGATACTCAAATATTTAATGGACGAGTAAGAGTGATAATCTGGAAGTTTTAGTTTATATTCCTATAAATGATTTCGGTTGGTTTATATATTTTAGGCAATGTTTAATGTATTTAATGGCTGTAATTTGATTTAAATTCAGTTCTGAGCTATAGTTTGTAATGTGCTTGGCTTTTGGACAATGTTAGAGGCTTAAGGTAATATATCATGGTGTCCAATATCGGTTTATATGCCATGATAACCTTGGACAGCTTAATATGTGTTTGGACTGCTGAATATGGTGATAAGAACCGATTTCCAAATCAGTAGGTCGACAATGTGGCCGAGTTTAGTTTTTGTGTCATAATGATATCGGTTCTAATGATGTTGGTAATCCAAGTTTTGCTCAATCAAATTTATGCATGTTATTGTTTCACAAATTATTGTTATGTGTTGATTTCAGTATTGATTGGCATTTTTTCTTAACAAGATCCAACGTTTTACAATGGGTCAGTGTCGAAGTCACCAATAACGTAGCAAGGTATTTGGGTCCTATGTATAATGTTACATTACTTATGTGTGATCATTTATGGTATTGATATGAAATTTACGCCCGGATGGTCAATAAATCATATAATTTGTCAATTTGGTAATTAAAAGATAATTGATTATAATTAAGATAAATGACAGGAGTTTAAAACATGGTCCATCACAACGATAGTTATTAGGATATAAGCGTCCCTCGTTAAAATTAGCAACCTCAACCCTCTGAATAAAATAGAAATTAAAAAAGTATAGACTACACTAAGGTTGTATAATCTCCCATTCGACTAAATATCTTAATGTCTTCACACTCTCCTTTACTTATCTATTGAGTATCAATAAAATGTACACATGCAGTCTAAATCAACGTAAAGAATTATTTATCACCAGAATGAAAGAAAGTCCAAAGAAAATTTAAATATTCGACCAAATACCATAATAATTAATTAAATCATTTCTAACTCGCTCAGTGTCCCAAATCTTATCTCTAAGGTTACAAAATACATTTTACTTTGCCACTATCGAACGAGGTAAAAATTACCCATCTAATTCAACTATCCCGACAAGTTTCATAATAGTCAAATTAAAATACACTACAACAAAATTGATATTTAGTAACAAAAAATTAGTGACAAATATATTTTTGTCACTAATAGTAATCAATATTTATAATTTAGTGACAAAAATATTATTTTGACACTAAAAGTTTAAAATTAGATAAATAATAATTTATGAATAATAAAATAATTAACACTAAGTAATAAAAATAAGAGTGATAAAATATATTATTATTAATTATAAAAATATATCCTAATACTTACAAATATTAGAAAAAGTTATAATTTACTTATTTAATTATTATTTTAAAAATTTAAATATTATAAAAATTTATTAAATAAATATTTGAAATTAAAAATGAATCGCCGTTTTAATTCTGTTAGAGTCCACCAATTGTTGACACGTGGAATTTATTTTTAATTAAAAAAGTAACATGCAGCCGTTGGATGAAAAGTCATCCAAAGATTAAAGGAGGCATAAACCCTCGTATTCTCTATTGAAGCTTCTCTTCATTTGGCTAAGCATCAACGCCTTCATTTTTTGGCGTCGCCATCCAGAGTTGTCGGTACTTCTATAGCCTTTCACCGAGAAAGCTAGCGAGTTGCCGTGGCTGTTATATCGATTTCGTTGTCCATGACACTATTTGGAGTTTGTCGGTGTTCATCTGTCGTAAATCGGGTAAGCAATCTCTTCAATTTAATAGATCGATAGAGTTTGATATTTTCACTTATTTATCATCATTATCATCATCTTGTTCAATCGATTTTCTTTCATTATCTTATTTCGAATATGTTCTTCAAGCTTCTAGTTAAAGAAAATTCATAAGTAAAGTCTAAATCGGAGCGCCGTATATTTTTCACTTATTTTACATCTTGCGTCATTATTGCATCTCAAATTCTCTATTTGAGAATTTATGTTGATGAGAGTGTTTTCAATGTAGGTATTAATTAGCACATGTTCCATCTCGAATAGTGTCTCAAATGCCGCATTGAAGCATAATCAACTAATAAATATTTCAGTGCACATTAAACATATATGTGATGTCATCGTGGCTCATAATTATTGTTCTTCTTCATTCATTTTTAGTATGATTTTTTTACCACACATTGTTTATAGACTCAATAACAAAAATTTCATGGAACAGAAATGAGTAACATCCTATTGTAATTGCTAAGTGAGGGAACACTCCTCAGATATGTGCGATGGAGTATATGCGATGTCATCTTGATTTTCTTCCTTGATCAGGGATACTTGGTTTAAAACTAGCAATGGAGTATATGCGAGTCATGGGTTGCATAATGAGAATGAACAACTAAGACAAAAAGAAATTTCGAGACACCATAATCCACTTCAAAGCAACAAAATTTTGTTCCGGGGAAATACAGCGGCATTTCCTTTAGCTGGATCCATGTATGACCAGAATGACCGAGTAGTAAAGTGGGCTAAGTAGAATTATTACAATTAGCGTAGATACAAAGCTCTTTCTATCGAAGTGTTAGCAGGACTAGGCATAGATATCAGGCTGAAACTGAATACTCCAACCGATAAATGATTTCTTCGTACTCCAAAACAACTATGATCTGAAATCCAAACTTAGTAGTTTGATGACATTCATTTTCTTTTATTTGTGACCATTTTTCAGTTTGGAAACAGATTCTGGGTGTTTTGTTGATGGTTATATGCTAGTTGGTATTTAAGCTCCTTATTTTCTGTACTATCTTTGGTGTCCTTTCAGTGGTTTTGTTGCTAAAGAGATGCAGTTGGATCTAATTCATTTTGATGTGCTAGTTTTGTCCTCTGGATATTTAGTGCACAGTATCATGTATATGAAAACCTGTTAATGAAACTTTAATCTATATCTGTTACTGTTACATTGACAAATGGTTATTAGCCGAGTAGTTAATTCTGTTGTTTAGGCATCAATTACTAGCTACAATAACTAGTTTGTTGTACTTGTGTTAATGTTTTAGTTGATAAGGTAAAAAGTAGATTTGAGTTGTAAGTGTTTTCATCTTGATTTGTTAAACACTTGGGTATGCAAAAAGGACCTCAAATGTTAATTTGGGGAAACCCACCCTTCTCTCTTTTATATTTCTTATTTCACTGTAGTTTTCTTCAAGATCCTGTTCACCGTTAGCTATGAACCTCTACTGTTCCAATTACTCTTTGCCTTCGGTATTGTATGATTAGTTAAAACACTACTCACAAGACTGTTGATCCTTTTGCACTTGATTTTTACCCTTTAAGCACTTTCTCTTCCTCTCTTCCTCTTCTCCCATTCATTTTGCTGAATGGCGCTGTTGTTATCACTGCTGCCGCTGTTGTTGCCGTCGCTTGACAAAAAGATAGCAGTTATTTCTTGTCTCCGTTATCCATTGTCACTGTTCATGGTCGCAAATCAGACAAGCAATCTCTTCTACTTTCTTATTTCGAATATTTTCTTCAATCTTATAATTGACGAAAAGTCGTAACTGAAGTATAGTGTTCGAGGTATCGTCCTCTTCCATTCAACGTCATTGTCGGAGTAGCCGTTGTTCTCTCTTCACTGTTCGAGGTATAGTATTAATTTTGAGACATATTTCGTTGAGGATTCATGTTGATAATTTCACGTGATCTGTACTTGACCGTTGAGAATGATACTTGTTTCATGTTCAATAGTCAATTTATACTTCATGCTTATTTCGTTGGATTTACTTGATCATAACCTTCATTTTTTTTATTTTCGTTAAATTGGTGGTTAAATAGATTCACCAGCTTGCTTTTTGTTCTGGCCACTTACTGTTTTTTATTTTATTTTTTTCTCTTTAATTTTTTTGCTTGCTTAAATTTTGCTTAAATAGACCCACCATTGAAGATTTATTTTATTTTTTTATTTACTATTTTTCTGCTTAACTCTCATAGGATTAGCTAAGGCTTGTTTCAAATTTGCCTGTCTAATGGACTTGTTTTTATGTTCACTAATCAACAATGTCCACTTAAAGTTTGAACTTGATAATACGGAGAAAAAAATGGATTAGGCCACACTTGGGGTATCACAACCCCACCTAAACCATATCTACTTATGTATATCTACAAGCAACCAGTAAGTACAGAAAAAATGCATCAAAATTCAAAGGATTACCTATTCATTTTAAATCACACTAAAGAAAGGTTTTTGTCATTTTCTTTTAAGTATAATTTTCTAATATCTTAATAATAGCCCCACTTCATACTTTAGGTCTATGCAAGGGAACCAAATGCTAAGGAAACTGGTGATAATAGTAGTTTGAATTCTTATATGCTAAAGAGATGTTTGCAAGATCCGTAGCATTGTCATATGCTTCTATATTCTGTCCGATATGCTTATCTATAGCAAGCGAGTATAAGTTTGTCTTCATTATTATAGTTATTTTTTATTTTGTTAGTTGAAATCAATTTCCCATTTGTTTGGGGGTGAAGAGTTCAAAATGATGTTTCTGATTAAAGTGGCTCAACGAGCCATTAGTTGAATTAGGTGTGTTCTTTCAGGGTTATGTGGAAAACATTACGAGTGGATGCATTGGAAAAATTAGAACGAAATATTATTTTGACCCTTTGTAAAATGGAACGTATCTTTCCCCATCTTTTTGATATCATGTTGCACTTACCTATTCATTTGGCAAGTGAGGCAAAAGTTGCGTGACATTCAATATCGGTGGATGTATCCTTTTGAAAGGTGAGATATTCCTAAAATTTATAGCATGTGTATTTTGAATATAATGATTATAATATTTGAACTAAGAAAGTCTTGTTTACAGGTATATGCGTAAGTTAAAATCCTGTACGTAATAAAGCTAAGGCTCTATAGCTGAATGTCATATAGCTAAGAATGTCTTGTATTTTGCTCTAGATATTTGGGTTCTAAAACAAGATTCAATTAAAGAAAAGAAATTTTTTTGTGAAGTACATGTGGGGTTATTTGTGTTTTCTAAATTTGGAAGACCATTGGGCAAAAAAGTATTAAAGAGTTGAGTTTTCAAGATTGGAATAGAGCTCAACTATATATCTTGAAAAATTGTAAGGAAATGCAGCCTTTTATAGAGTAAGATACTTTATTATTATGGTACATAGTAATATTATGAGTGTTATATATGTGTTTCAATCCACTACCTATAATATAAAGAACTTCAATATTTGATGATGAACAGGAGTATGAAAATATCAATCAAGATCGAATGTTGATTTGTTAGAGTGGTTTGAATACAGAGTAAGTAATTTTATGCAATGGTTTGATACGATTTTTTAATACTTACTAAATGTTAATCTTATTAATACCTTTTAATGCTTGTTGTGTTCAATAGATTCAGAATTGATGAACAAAGGGGATGAAAGAGCAAGCAAATATCTTTTATATTTGGCACAGGCTCCAATTAGAAGAGTGACTTGTTATTCATCATATGTGGTCAATGGATACCGATTTCACATAAAGTCGAGCAAGAAAGCGTAAACAGAATAGTGGAGTGGTGGTGAAGGGTGATTTACATAGTGGGAAAATGGACTACTTTGGAGTTTTAAGAGAGATTATTGAATTAGAGTATAATGGTGGAAACACCTTTTTCTGAAGTATGACATATATGATATAAAAAAGGTATTAAGAAGGAACCAAATGGGCTAACAACAATAAATATCACTCGATTTTACAAAGATGAGCCTTATGTTTTAGCATGCCAAGTTGAACAAGTTTATTACGTGATAGACCATACAGATGTGAATTGGCGAGTTGTTGTTAGGTCAATTACTAACTTTATGATATTCTGTTGGTGAAAAGATGGATGATCTCTACAAAACATATGTGGATAGTAATGAGCCAACATTAGAAACAAATTTGGATTATGTAGTAGAGTTGAGTGATATGTCGGTGCCTTTAGTTAGAATTATTGAACCTAGATTGTAGATATGAATTATGCTGGTGGGTCTAAAGATGTGTACAAGTCTAGTAGTGAAGAAGATGAGTCATTGATGTGGTGATTGTTCAAGATTACAATTATGTAAGGTATGTATTTATTATGTGCTGTTATTTTATTTTTATTATTATAATGTTGGTTAATAACTATTCAATTGACTATATGTTAACAGGTTATAGAAGGTGCCATGGTGTTTCCAATTTCAGGTTGTCTAAGATCTTTGGATTTATCGTTTTGGATCTCCCATACCCTGCATAGCAATTTTTTTTTGGATAATGAATATCTTAAAGTTATCTTCTGCATTTATTCTTTTATAGTTGTCGTAGAGAAGAAATAAGCAGATGCTTATTAATATATTTCGCTTGCTTCTTGTTTATTTTATCATCTCTTGTATGCCCATATTAATTTTAACATGTCTACATTGGTAAAATTGTAAATTGTGTTGACATTGAAAACTCTTGACAACCCATTTGCATCCATTGTGTGCTTTTGCAAGCTGAGGAGATCAAGTGTGATTTAGTGTGATTTGTAGCTTCAATGGATAATGAATATCAAATTCAAAGAAATGGTTGAAGAACAATGTTAGAGGTATAAACGAAAACCTTGGTATAAATATATTTGATATTTAATGATTTATATATATTGTGTTTATTTTAACAGTTCAACCAATTGGAAGAACACGTTGTGTTAAATGGAAAAGCAAGAGAGATGATAATCCCTTTTTGATAAAGATTGATCTACCATCATCTCTATGCCGTATTGTTGAGAAAATGCACAACAATTTATCAGAAATGAGCTATCTTTGTTAAACAATATTGCCCCGTTAATCTTGATAATTGGAAGCAAATGGATGCTCATATCAAGATGAAATTGATGCAAAAGTGAAGGTAAATTTAATATATATATATAATGATATATTAATATATTTGGTTGTATTTCTTTTTTTGTATTATTTGGTATGCATAACATATTGCCATTGCTTGATTGTTGTAGGAACAATACGTATTGCCAAATGAAAATCATGTAAATATGGCAATTGAGAAAGAATTAATGAAATATTATTTTCCATATTTGTTTAATTTATTCCCGAATATGATTAGATTATATTGAGATATCTCGGATTACATATTAGAGTTATTTGAAAATAACTCATTGCCTATAACGAACATTCAAAAAAAAAAAGCGATCCGATGAGGTATTCAAAGGAGGCATACATGCAAATACAAGTTCAGGTTGTAAATTTTAAATGTTGAGTGCTATCTTTTTTGATCATTTATGATTATTGAATCACAATGTTACTTGGTACCTTTGAATGGTCAATTATTTTGATCGATAATATTTTGGGCAAAATTTGGCAGCCTAATTAAACGACTAACATTTTGAGGATTATAGCGAGAATAAGTATTAATCAAAGTATCGGTTGAAGCCATATTCTAGTTCTCAACAAAAATCTGATGAGCAGTTATGAGATCGCTATTACTCTCGGCCTCGTGAACTCCATTTCATCCATTCCTTCGCCCTGTGTGCCAAAGGAAGAAAGCTTTCCCGTGTGTGTGTGTGCCCAGATGGGTGAGCAGGGTGAGTGAGTGCAGCCGTGGGTGTGTGTGTTTGTGTGGTTGGGCTGAGCTACAGCCTGTGTGAGTGGGGTGTATGTGTGTGCGGTGTGTGTGGTTGGGCATTGTGTGTTGGGTGTGTTTGTGCAGTATGGAGGTGTGTGGTTGGGCTGATGATCATCAACCTCTTTGGTGCTCATCTTGCCACACGGAACATGGCGAAAAGCCGGCAAAGCGGCCATGGCGTGGGTCGACACACATCATGTTCTTGGCAACATCATTATATTGCATAGAATTTTTAAATTTGTTTAAGACAATTTGATATTTGTGTTGAAATCAATTTGATAGTTGTGTTAAATTTTTGCCCATTAAAGTATATAAATTAAATATAAAAAATATACTTTTTATGGTAATTATTTGTTATTAAATATAATATTTAATGATAAATTTTAAATTATTTTGACACTAACAAATATTCTTTAGTGACAAAATTATTTTGTCACTAAAGCAATAATTATTGTCACTAAAGAATTTCTTTAGTGACAAAATTATATTGTCACTAAAGTAATAATTATTGTCACTAAAAAATTTCTTTAGTGACAAAATTATATTGTCACTAAAGAATTTCTTTAGTGACAAAATAAAAATTTGTCACTAAAGGTTTTGTGACAAATCTTTAGTGACAAATTAATATTTTGTCACTAAAAGCTTTAGTGACAAATTTATAATCTTTAGTGACAAATTATTTTGTCACTAAAGATTATTATTGTTGTAGTGATAATAAATTATCCTATTTTTATTACCGAACTAATGTAAAATAAATATATATTTTTTCATAACGTTATATGTGTCAAAGCATATATATATATTTCTTGATTCACACTATCACAGGCATTCTGAGCCCCAAACTTGGAGAACAGCTCTTCTCTGTCTTCATCTTCTCCCCGACAGTCATTCACAATGGTGAAGCTCATTGCCGTGCTTGGCGACTTGGCGTTCCCAGATATTTTCCACGCTTATCCATCAACAAATATTGATTAATCGCCACTCAATGATTCTCGCCATTTGCTATACCGTATCAAAATTTGGAGCCAAAATAGAATCTTTGTTCCCTTTTTCTTCCGATTATTACTGTACATAAAAAAACCCAACCCATATATATATATATATATATATATATATATATATATATAAAGGCCAACAATTCGTCACATTATCATACCAATCCCAACGAAAGTCAACCAAGTCTGGTCGACCACGCCCGACGATGATCCCTGCGCCACCACAAGGTGACAACTATCACTGTTAACCATTGCCAACTCTTAGCGGTCAACGAACCCGGATAGACTACCTATCACAAGTTCTCGCGCCCAAAGTCCTCCTCCACAAAGCCTACATATACCTTCTCTTACGATAGAGAAGGCAAGAGAGATCAATGGTCTAAACCAAGCATCCTAAAACTCTTAGGGTGTTTAACAGCCATCTCGGGCTAAGCTTTGAGTTGAAGTACAAGGGGAAAGGGCAAGCTCTCTTTCCTCCACAATCGCAGTTACAGTCCGACAATATTAATGAGCCACTCATCACAGTGCACGGGAGAAACCAAAGCTTCCTCCCATGATCACTCGTATTCTTTACATATTAGCACCCATATAATCTCCAAGACGTTTACCTTTACGCCAGCATCTTTCCATCTCCGAAAAAAGATTTCTAAGAGTATCGGAGTGTTTATGGTGAGAGAATCTCTTACCGTTTTCTGATCACTTATTTATAATTTGTGGTGCACATTGCACAAGTTGAAAAACGCAAAGATCGGATCCGTTCGAGATCGATCTAATGCTAGGAATCGAAAGGCTCCCTAATTCGTATGGCAACCCAAACCCACGCAGACGCATAATATATATATATATATATATATATATATATATATATATATATATATATATATATATATATATAATTGATTCAACAGCAAGGACTCCTTTGTTTTGAGGAACTGTATTGGGATGGATGTCCTGGACTAGTTGAGTAAAAAAATCATAGATTATTTGTAATTATGAATAATCAGCTGAAGAATTTTAAATTATGAATATTCTAAGGGCTTCAATCTTGCAAGGAGCTGCCCAACAATGCCAAACAAATATGTATACACATATTTGGGTTATGTAGTCCGATAATTTGACCTTCATTTAGATTGGGCATTTTGTGGTCATTTGGGGGGTGGGCCTATATTTTTTGTTCATTTTAAAGGTTTGATAGATATTTATCAAATATTAATTTGTTTATAAAAATACCTGTAACTTGTGATTTTTCAGATTTGGATGTTCGAAGGCAGGTTGCTTGTATATATCAATGCAATCGAAGATATCTCCATTGTCCCACTGCAAATATTTTCACTACACAAAATCAACATACTCATATACAATATAACTTTTACTCTATAATTACATCAAGAAATCAATAAATTTAAGAATTTAACCTAATACATAAAATGTTCAAAAAAATTTTATACTCTTTTATACCCATCACACGAAAGTTTTTCAAGGAACTTTACTAATAAGCAATTATAACAAAATAAAAAGTTTCGACAATTGATATCATATTAAAAAACCATGTCTTTTGGTGGTTTTATATATGCTCGAATAAAGAATAATACGAAAATAAGGGGTTGATGGATCAAGAAGGATTAACCTTAATGGTTTTGATAGTGCCTTTTGGTGGCTTATCCAATTTCCTTGCTGTGATATCTCTTCCATGAATGAAGAAAGAATTGAGCAGGAATGCAGTTACCAATAGAAGAAGCATCTGGCAAGCAGCTTCCATGACACAAGTAAGAAAGCGTATGTTGTAGAATGCATGCCGAAATGAGGGATGAATTTATAGGCCATATAAATAATTATAATAGAAAATATATTAAATTAAACATCATAATTCTTAAAAACTTCATGTCGTCTTATCAGCCCGCGACTGCTATGTTGAAATTTGAAGTCATCGAACGTATGTTTTGGTGCAGAGAATGACGGAAGATATTTTCTTAAATTTTTAATTTCAGTTGTTCCAATTCTATTTTTAGATTTAGAAGTCTGGCCAAATAAAAACTATTATCTAAATATATTTATTCGTGTAAAAATTTACTTACATATTGATATTTTTATGTCTGGCTAATTACTCAGGCCGAAGTTGCTGTCAATGCTTGTACATCGTCCAAATCAATCAAATGAGGTCTAATTTACCTACTGTTTTATAAAGTTTTATTGTACTTTATAAAACTTAAAATTTGTATTAGATTGATTATTTTCTCTATTTTATAAATCGATAGAAATTTTAATCACGTCTTAAATTTATTTATCTTTTAAAATTACAATTCTTTATGTCACAAATAAAAAAATTTTAATTTTATCTAATTTTGATTCTAATAAAATAAAATTTAGATTTAGAGTTCTAGATTTCAATTCTAATTTCAGTGATATTTTAGTCTAATAAAATATTTTTTATGTCATTAATATTTTATCACTGATTAAATTCAATTTAAACTTCTTATTTTAAGTAAATATAAATTTAATCAGTGATAAAATATTTTTCGGGTTAAATTAATAAAAATATTCATCCTTCTACCCATCACCGCAATCCCTCCTCCTCGAGAATGAGGGTGGCTCCGTTGCTGAGAGTCGTGGTTGTCCATGAATAGCAGTTCTTCCTTGGCTCACAACAGCTCAACAGCTTCCGCATATATATATTTTCTTTTTACTTCGTTATGCATTGTGTCTTTTGTAATTAGGCGTCAATTTTTATGTACACGGGATTTATCTTGGTGGTATTTGAACTCGTGATTATCTTGTTTTTTTAGTTCTTATTTTATATGGGGTTTTGTCACAGAATGCTAAAGGAGGAGATTATTAGTCGTATTTTTTGTTGGCATATTCTGTGACCGTATCAGGTTGCTCATTTGATAGTTTGTCGGTGCATTTTCATATATTTAGAAGATCTATATTAGATTTTAGTTCGAGAATCATCATCACACCTCCCCCATGTCCACGGCATCCTATTGCCCAATCTGTACCCGAGGCACATTTTTCAGAAAGTGGGCACTCGAAGAGCGTCGAGGCGCCACTAAGGCACATTTACCAGAATATAGCCCGGTGAGCACCCGATATACACTCGAGCATCAAGGCACAAATCCTTAAACCTTAACGTGCACCGCTTGCTTGTCGATCTATGCTCGAATAGTACGGGCCTAATGTCTCTAACGGCTCTTTTATTTAAACCAAGTTTTTGGGCTCCTTTATATATAGGAGCCTTTCTTCTTGACCCAGAGAGGTCGAAAGAGTACTTACAAATGGCAATTATTGTTATCCTCAATTATTTGGAGCCGAAAATTCATGCCCACCGGAGAAAATTTCATCCCTTCTATGCGCTAATCTTTTAAAGTTTTCTCACCACCTTAATCTTTATCATTTACACATCTTCTTACCTGTTAACTTTCATTGTGACATCGGTGGCGTGAATATTGGGCTCAATGGTGTACGACAATTCAAGCAGTTTGTGAAGAAAGATTGACATGAAATGAGGAAGGTGTCTTATTCTATTATTGTGGGTAAATCAAGGAATTCATTGAAGAGATCACAATACGGGAGTAAATCGACAGCTTTAGTGCATCTATACCATACGATCGTAAGTTAATTTTCATAGTGTATATCTTTCTTGTGATGTGAAAATTCGAAGGATTTTTTCGATAACCATGGCTATCAAATTTTCCTTCATCATCAAAAAATTAGCTATTTTTATTATTGATTATTGTTTTATATTTTATACTTATTATTATTTATATTAGCTAGATTCAAATATTCTTTATGTATGTTAAATATTTATACTTTTACTACTTTCATAAATTAAAAATTAGGTTAAAATATTATTGTAACTTGGAACAAAATGTTTCTTTCACATAATTCAAACCCACCTTAAAAAATTCATTTTAAACTTCTCATTTTAACTAAATATTAATTTAATCAATGATAAAATATTTTTCAGGCTAAATTAATTATAATATTCGTCCTCCCATCCAACGTAGCAATCCCTTCTCCTCAAGATTGAGGGTGGCTCCATCAAGCGATGCATTCAAATTTTCATCCATTCTAAGTCTTTAGATAAGAAATTAAAGGCCACAAATATAAAGATTATAAAATTTAAAAATATATGTAAAAAATTATATTTTTTATATTGCTTTTATAATAATATGAGTATTTTGATATTTAAATATTATAAAAAATTATAAAAGCAACTATCAATAGTTTTTAACCTTTTTAAATATAAAATGTGGAGCTTTAAATCTTCCAAATCCAAAAGTCATCGTACAGCCATCACAATATAATTAGTTATAACAGCTTTTTCAGGCTAAATTAATAAAAATATTTGTCCTCCCATCCTTCACGGCAATCCCTTATCCTTGAGAATGAGGGTGGCGCCATCCGAGAGCAATGGTGTCACATTTTTGTCCATTGTAAGCATTTGGATAAGAAATTTAAGGCGGCAAATATAAATAATATAAAAATTTAAAATATAAGTAAATAATTATTTTTTTATATTATTTTTGTTATATTATGAGTAATTTAATATTTAAATATTATAAAAAATTATAAAATTTAGAGTTCTAGATTTCAATTCTAATTTCAGTGATATTTTAATCTAATAAAATATTTTTATGTCATTAATATTTTATCACTGATTAAATTCAATTTAAACTTCTTATTTTAAGTAAATATAAATTTAATCAGTGATAAAATATTTTTCAGGTTAAATTAATAAAAATATTCATCCTTCTACCCATCACAGCAATCCCTCCTCCTCGAGAATGAGGGTGGCTCCGTTGCTGAGAGTCGTGGTTGTCCATGAATAGTAGTTCTTCCTTGGCTCACAACAGCTCAACAGCTTCCCCATATATATATTTTCTTTTTACTTCGTTATGCATTGTGTCTTTTGTAATTAGACGTCAATTTTTATATACACGGGATCTATCTTGGTGGTATTTGAACTCGTGATTATCTTATTTTTTTAGTTCTTATTTTATATGGGGTTTTGTCACAGAATGCTAAAGGAGGAGATTATTAGTCGTATTTTTTGTTGGCATATTCTGTGACCGTATCAGGTTGCTCATTTGATAGTTTGTCGGTGCATTTTCATATATATATATAAGATCTATATTAGATTTTAGTTTGAGAATCGTCATCACACCTCCCCCATGTCCACGGCATCCTATTGCCCAATCTGTACCCGAGGCACATTTTTTAGAAAGTGGGCACTCGAAGAGCGTTGAGGCGCCACTAAGGCACATTTACCAGAATATGACGCTTGATGAGTACCCGATATACACTCGAGCATCAAGGCACAAATCGTTAAACCCTAACGTGCACCCGCTGCTTGCTCGATCTATGCTCGAATAGTACGGACCTAATGTCTCTAACAACTCTCTTATTTAAACCAAGTTTTTAGGCTCCTTTATATATAGGAGCCTTTCTTCTTGACCCAGAGAGGTCGAAAGAGTACTTACAAATGGCAATTATTGTTATCCTCAATTATTTGGAGCCGAAAATTCATGCCCACCGGAGAAAATTTCATCCCTTCTATGCGCTAATCTTTTAAAGTTTTCTCACCACCTTAATTTTTATCATTTACACATCTTCTTACCTGTTAACTTTCATGGTGACATCGGTGGCGTGAATATTGGGCTCAATGGTGTACGACAATTCAAGCAGTTTATGAAAAAAGATTGACATGAAAAGAAGGTGTCTTATTCTATTATTGCGGGTAAATCCAAGGAATTCATTAGAAGAGATCACAATACGGGAGTAAATCGATTAGGCTAGTGCATCTATACCATACGATCTGTAAGTTAATTTTCATAGTGTATATCTTTCTTGACAGTGAAAATTCGAAGGATTTTTTCGATAAGCCATGGCTATCAAATTTTTCCTTCATCATCAAAAATTAGCTATTTTTTATTATTGATTATTGTTTTATATTTTATACTTATTATTATTTATATTAGCTAGATTCAAATATTCTTTATGTATGTTAAATATTTATATTTTTACTACTTTCATAAATTAAAAAATTAGGTTAAAATATTATTGTAACTTGGAACAAAATGTTTCTTTCACATAATTCAAACCCACCTTAAAAAAATTCATTTTAAACTTCTCATTTTAACTAAATATTAATTTAATCAGTGATAAAATATTTTTCAGGCTAAATTAATTAAAATATTCGTCCTCCCATCCATCGTAGCAATCCCTTCTCCTCAAGATTGAGGGTGGCTCCATCAAGCGATGCATTCAAATTTTCATCCATTCTAAGTCTTTAGATAAGAAATTAAAGGCCACAAATATAAAGATTATAAAATTTAAAAATATATGTAAAAAATTATATTTTTTATATTGCTTTTATAATAATATGAGTATTTTGATATTTAAATATTATAAAAAATTATAAAAGCAACTATCAATAGTTTTTAACCTTTTTAAATATAAAATGTGGAGCTTTAAATCTTCCAAATGCAAAAGTCATCGTACAGCCATCACAATATAATTAGTTATAACATCTTTTTCAGGCTAAATTAATAAAAATATTTGTCCTCCCATCCTTCACGGCAATCCCTTGTCCTTGAGAATGAGGGTGGCGCCATCTGAGAGCAATGGTGTCACATTTTTGTCCATTGTAAGCATTTGGATAAGAACTTTAAGGCGGCAAATATAAATAATATAAAAATTAAAAATATAAGTAAATAATTATTTTTTTATATTATTTTTGTTATATTATGAGTAATTTAATATTTAAATATTATAAAAAATTATAAAAGCAACTGTTAATATTTTTAATTTTTTTAAAATACAAAATATAAATTTTTGAATATTCCACATCCAAGAGTTATCGTACGTGAATCATAATATAATCAGTGATAACATATTCTTCAGGCAAAATTAATGAAAATATTTGTCCCCCCATCCTTTACCGCAATCTCTTCTCCACGAGAATGACGGTGGCTCCATCGAGCGAAGGATTTATATTTTCATCCATTGTGAGCCTTTGTATAAAAAATTTAAAATATTTTAGATCTCTGTTTGGATATTTTAATATTAATTGTTATTTTAAATAATTTGGATAGTGTAAAAATTTTAATGTTATAAAATTTGAAATAATATTTGGATCGGTTGAGCCAGCGATTGAGATACGCCCTTTTTATTGTCCGAGTATCGATTTGGATTTTATGATAAAAGAAAAGAAAACAAATATATATACATACAATAAAAGGAAATATGAGGCGGTGGATCGGGGAGAGAGAAGAAAGGAGAAAATAGGAGAGAGAGGGAGACCGGCACAGCTGTCGTCGTTGCGGTTGCCAAAGGTCCCAACATTGTGAACGGAAGCCGATGAAGCCTTTCCATGATGTTACCCTCTATTTTGTCCATCGATATGAGTAAAGAGAGAAATCTCAAATCGTAGCAAGAACGGCCGCCATCCGTTTGTCACTATGGTTAGCGAAAATCGGTGAAGTCAAAGCAAGTAAATCCTTCCACTCTCTTTGTAGATGTCGATTCTTGGGTTGCATATATGTATTATGTAGAGGTCGGTTGAAATTTTAATGGATTTTGTGAAAGTGACTTGCATCGGCAAGAGAGAGAAGGCCAAATTCGAGTACCTCAAAGCATCCTTTTGGCAAATCTAATTAGAATAAAATTGATGCAAGTATCTGTAACTCCTACTCTTGATTTGATTTAACATTTGACATATTCTAGATATTGTTTAAAATTTTTACTAACATACATGTATTTTTATACCCCGATTTGTTTATTCTTGACATGCATGTATGGTTTATTGGCTTATTTAAGGGTTTTTTCGTTCAATCTTTATGATTTTTGAGGGTTTAATATTTTTCAAAAGCTTGAATAATTTATCAGATACTGAATATGTATATATTAGTATGTATATATAAAAAGTGTATAAAACTTGTATAGGCCTTATATTTTCACATGCATATACCGGATTGTGATCACTACAATTGGATTTGAATATTAAATATTCTGGCCAATTTTTAACGGAGAGATATTTGTTATTTGAATATCTCTTTCTACCGATAGGAAATATTTGGATTAGTGATCCTTTTTATTTGGATGATTTGATTTAACCTTATAATATATTTGAACGTCCTAATATATCTAACAAGTTTGAGAATTACATCCAAAATTACTACTGGTAAAATATAGTGAGTAACCTTATTTATGGGTACTTTGAGGTTCCGAATTTTGAAATATAATAATTATGCGATAATCAAGTTAATATAATCAAAATTGAGCTTAAATCATGTGAAAAATTAAGCTTTGAGACCGTGGGATGAACTAGCGAGGTAGGCTCTCCGGGCAACCAGTGGGCTAGTGCCTAGGGTGGGCGCTAGAGACAAAATGGGACCGGCCAGCGCTCAAGCACCGGCCCGAGATAAAAAGAGTCGTGAGGGTTTCATTTGGCTCATTTTCGACCCCCACGCACACAAAGAGAGAGATAGAGAGCACAAGGAGAGGAGAGAGGAAGAAGAATCCGAGGTCTTGGGATCCGATTTCGAGCTAGAACTAGTTAGAAAGGTAATAGATCGATCTGAGGCAAGTGCACTCATACCCTTTTCTCTCTTTTTGCACTTTTATTTCATTTTCTTCTAGTGTCATCTTTTCAATACCTGATTAAGCTTATATTTCATATTACCCATGACCTAAACATCTAAATACTTTAATTTCATGTCCGATTTGTGAGATTTGTGTGGTATTTTACATCGAAAATTCCTAACTCGAACTTGGACCGTTTTTAACCGTTTATTTTGGGTTTTACGCATGATTTGGTTCTAGATAATTGAAACCCATGACTTAAGCATGAAAATTTTTTGACTTGGTATCCAATTTTTCATGTTTGGTGCGGTTTATGTATACCAAAATCCTAACCCACGCCCTGCACATTTTCTACCTTTTTTTTAAAAATTTATGCATAAAATGGACTTGAAAAATTAAACCCTAATATATGAACGTGATTGATTTTCATTTAATTATATATATTATGGATATGTTAATTTTGTATGTCCCGGAATCACATTATAAACTGTTTATAAAGGAATTTATCGTCCGGAAGCTCTAAAATTGTATTTGACTTAAAACGGTAAGAATTTTCTAATTCTTTTGAGCTCCAAATAATTTATGCATGAAATTATGATCATGTGAGGATTTAAGCTTATAAAGATATAAAAATATGTATCCATACAAGTTTTATGAAAAAAGGATCAATGAGAGATATTCTATAATTAAGTGATGAACTTATGAACCATTCTCTAATAGAGTGGGAATGAAGAATTGATGAGTTTAATAGCAGAATTTTCTAATAAAATATGAAACTAAGAACTTAGGTCGAGAAATTTTTATCGGATAGTATATTTTATCATACTTTAGTATATTATAATAGAAAGTCATTGTCTGCCTTGGTGGCGCGTGCCGCTATTGGCGTCGTCTATAGGAAATATATATAGATGGCTTGCCTCTGGGTCTTAAAAAGGATGAGATGGCTTTTGATTATGTAGAAGTAAACACAATCTAGGCTACGATCGACCGCTCCTTTAGTGAGTAATGCTTACTGGCCCTGGTCCCCAACGAAATATGTTTTCAGCACAATTTGATCGTTAAAAAAATGAAAAGAATTGAAGAAATTTGAAAAATATTATGAAAGCATTCTTTTATATTCATGCTACATGATCACTCACATGTCTCTATTTCCTTCCTATATGCAGTATTATATTTTGAATATAAAATTTGTATATTTTATGTTATATTGTGCATTGTTGTGTATTTGGCTCACTCCTTATTATTTTGTTATCCCCCTCATATGATTAGCACGAATTCCTGTTGTAATATCCTAGATTTTTATTCGGATCAATTTAATATCAATTGTGATTTTTGGATAATTTGGATATGTCAAAAAAAATTAGTTAAACATTGAAAATTTTGAAAGATATTTAGATCAGTCGGGTTGGCGCTCAAGGTGGGTCAGTGCTATTGCCCGAATATTGGTTTGGATTTTAGAATATAAAAAGAAAAATTAAAATAGATAATAATAATAATAATAATAATAATATGTCTATATATATATAACATTATAGAAAATAAAAAATAAGAAAAATAAAAAAGATTTAAAAAAAGAAGAAGATAAGGATGAGATCGGGGAGAGAGATGGAGGGAGAAGAGGAGAGACAGAGTGAGGGTTTCAGGAGGAGAAGAGGAAAGAAGGAGAAAAGGAGAAAGAAGGAAGAAGAAAGGAGAAGAGGGAGCACCGGCGCGTTAGCAGTCGCCGCTGCTGTTGTCACCGGAGGAATCGGCGCCGGAGATGGAAGTCCAGCGAAGCCACACTCTGCTATGTGCCGTGGTGTGTTGGAGAGGAGATCGATTGAGTCGTTGCTGTTGTCACCGCTGCCAAACATTGCCGTGCCATTGCCCGGTGCTATTGCTGTGCTTGCTGCTGCCGTGCTCACCGCCGTCGCAGTGCTGGAGCCACTGTCGGTGAAGAGAGAGAGGACGTGCAGAGAGAGAGGGTGAGGTGAGGCACGGGCAGCACGCAGCAATGAGGAGCGTCGCATGGTTCTAGTGTTTCAGGATATCTTTTCTTTAAATCTGTGAAATATGAGGTCAAGGCAAGTATTTGCAAACCCCATCTTTGATCTAATTTAATATCTAATATGTTTTTGACACCGTTTGAAATTTTTACCAATATACATGTATTTTTATACACATGAATTATTTAATCTGGATATACATGTATAATTTATTGGCTAATTTATTAGACGTGCACCTGTCTGTTTTGGGTAGAAAGGTCGCGTCGTAAGGACGCTTAATCGACACTCAAGCTCCCTTTTGGCAGATTGTCAACGCCTGATGCATGCTCAATAAACGCTTAAGTGAACATTTGGTAGATTACTCGTACTTGACAAATGTCTGAAGCGCTGCTCGTGAGCCATAGTATTTTACTGCGGTGCCCAATGCACACCTAACGGGTGCAAGTGCACAAGTCATTTATATAAGTCATGTTTGACTAATTTTTTGTTATATTCTATGAGATTTTGAGAGAACAAAGATAAGAAAAAGAGATAATTGAGAGGAGAGGAAAAATGCTAGATAAGGACATTTAAAGTAAATCCAAGGAAGATTTTGATAACTAAAATATTAGTACTTCACATGCATGAAGTCTTACTCTCATTCCTTATAATTTTCACAAAATTCATATTTTTAATTCATACGCATAGTATTGTTACAATAGTTTTTACAATTAAGTTCATGCATGTGCTGAAATTATATTTAAATGGTTCTTATATGCTCTAAATTCGAATATAATATTTTTGCATGTTTAAAATTATTAAATATATGCTTTACATGTCCTAAATTTTCATTAAAATTTTCGTTGAAAGTTGACAATAACTGTCCATATATTTAAAAATTTTAGAATGTAACTTTTGTATGTTTTAACTTGAGAATGTTTAAATTTTTGTAGAAAATTAAGGTATTGCATGACAAGTGTTTGAATATAAGTTAAAAAAAATTCTACAATTTATAAAAGAATTAAGAACATTTTTTTAAATGAGAAAATATAAAAAGATTATTTATATTTATGTAGAGTTTTCCATCGTTATGTATAGACTATCATAAAACATTCACGGTGATATATTAAAACATATCCCTATATATCATAGTGATAATTGAGGTTCAAATTTATCATTAGCATAGAAAAAGCGGCATTCAGCCCCATTTATATGATCATATGTATAACGGTCCACCTATGATATTTAAATAACTATATATGACCTTTGATTGTGTGGAAATAAATATAGTCTGAGCTTCAATTATTGACTCATTTGCCGATGGTACCCTACCAATTCTTAATCCATAAGAATTAGTATGATTTGTGCATGTCTTTCGTAGTGCAACATTTAGATTAAGAATTGAAGTATAACTTTGAAATTTATACACGAATATTATGTAAATTATAGCTTTACATCTGAAATTCTTATCATCATCCTTCCAACATGTTTTAATGTAAATTGTATATTTAACTATAAAAAATTTATGTACCTCATTGAACAATTGACTCACTCTTACTTTTATTTTTATTAACCTCTTTCCAATTAGTGGGATCAAGAAATACTTGCCGGTAGGGGATATCATCGAAAAGACGGTTTGAGGATGCAAAATTAGAATGTGGAAATCTTGATATTGTGTTAATGTCTCAAACAATAGTTTCACAATGCATATTTTCTTTGTTGCTAAATAGTTTTGTAATAATTTAGTTATTGCAACGGTTTGTTAACAATGTAGTGGGATGTTGGTCTATCTAGCAACAAGGCAATTGTGGTTATTATTTATTCTGATTTTGTGTGTGAACATATATCCTTACTGAATTTTGATATCATAGTATGGTCAACATTCGAAAATACTTTCAAAAATTTTGAGGTCCTGTAATGTGATTGTCAACATGTAATTTCAAGATCATATCCAATATGTAAAAACTTTTTAAAATTTTGTTAGTTTCATTTTATATCTTAAGAGGTTATAGAGCAAGATGAAAATTAAAATAATCAATTAAGATGGACTAATCTCATTAATTATTCGGGATCGATAGAAAGATGTGACACTTACTATGGTTCTCGATAAAATATCAAATCAAAGTACTCTATAACAAAATACTCACAATTATTTCTCTCTATAGTAAAAGTATAAAACTTTTTCTATATGAAAATATAAATATAAAACTTTTTATCCTATGAGAAAGTATAAATATTAAATCAAATATCAAAATAGAGGTCGGTCTAAAATACATATATAGACTATCACGTATAATAACCAAATACATAAGTTTATAACTTTTTCTTTGCAAACATTTTTGTATATATATATATAATCTCAAAACATTTAATTATTTTGTGAAAAATAAACAAACTTCTAAATTTTATGATAAAACCAAATAAAACTTTAAGACATGCATATACGATAGGGAGATAAAAGGTAATATGCATATATAGTAAAATACATAATATAAACAAATATCGAAAGATTCTAAAATAAATCAAAGATAAGACTTAAAAATATTTATCTTAATCTTTTGATCTAACAAATCAAATTTTTAAAAATTTTTAAATCTCCTTCCTTCTCTTTCTCTCTTGTCATCTTCTTTATCTTTTTTTCTCCCTGTCTTAACTTTGTCTCCCAGAAATGACGAAAAGTGCGCTCAGATGAACTTGTTTAACTAAATCAGCTCATGAACGCAAATTAGGTGTTCATCAGGGATTACACAAAACCTGGATCCAAGCATGAGTGCCACATTAGGAATTGCTCAAGTGTCAATATTCTAACCAAATAATGTATAAGTATTTTATAGTACTTATCAAGCGTCACTCAATTTACAAAAACATGAATGAACGTTAAACAAGTATGTATTAGACGCCACTAATCAATCCTTAATGGGCATTAGCATTGTAGAGACACACATCAGACGTGTGGCTTATGCCTCTATCATAACCTATGAACATATACACAGGTCAATAATAATTCCTAATAATATAAAATTTTTGATAAATGACATTAACAAAACAAAACCCAACTCGAACATGACAAAGCCTATATACACAGGACCTAATACATCATAACCCGCATAGGAACTCATCGGATATAAATCCGGATATCAAAATATAACCTGTTGTCTAAATTTCGTAATGGGGGTATCCAAATATAACAACTTACCAATATAAAACAACAACACCAATATATCCCATGCAAAGACTAAGGCCCTTATCTGGCCACAAACGACAACCATGATACACCATTGAGATCAGAAACATAATCAATATAAATATCTATACTCACCAAATACGCAATGCTACTTCAAATCGAGTCTAAATTTCTACAAATTTATCCATGCTACTAGCATGAATGAATAAAATATGAAAACGTGATCATACAACTCAATAAGTATCATCATATAAAACAATACACATAAATCAAGGGGAATGAGATGCCATGTATAATCATATAATTATACATCTCCCATAGACTAGCAAGTTAGGCCATCTTTGTACTCTATCTCCCATAGATCGAAAGCTTGCCCACTATATTTTATCATTCGCGGTTTTAGGTACAACCTCAAGTTTATTTTATATATTAAGACGTTCAAATATTTTAATTTTCATTAATTTCTTATGATGGTTTTAATTAAAATGTGTTGGGCAATTCGACTACATCACATCTCAACCTTGCTATCGGCAGAAGGGAGATCACATGTCACAAATACGTCCCCGTTAGGACCAAAGTCTCCCCGTTGAGAGAGGCGCACCAAATGCCACATATCTAATGCCTCATATCACAAATATCAACTCCTCGGGTCTCGGGCCACCTCAATCCCACAAAGTAACAATCTCATCCCCTGGCAGCATGCATGGGCACTAATGTAAGTCCTAGTTTATGATTTTACAATATACAAATACACAAATATACATGCATATCGTCCGAGTTTCCATAAATAAAAAAACCTTCCAAAATCATAAAGGTCGAACTAAATATCCCCAAATCCGACAGATAAATTATATATGCATGTACATAATAAATAGATATGGTATATAAAAATAATATGTATGTTAGTAAAATCCCTAAATAGCAGTCAAACGTTATCAGACATAAAATCAGACAAAAAAGGATAATAGGATATTTACCTCAACCTTATATTGAATAGATTTATCAAAAGGATACTCTGAAATATCCGAATAGAGTTCCTTATCTCTCTCTCTCCTCCCTTCTTCCTGCCGCGCGCTCCTCCCATGCTGCACCTGTGCCTCCGAGCTACCCTATGCACTCACCCCCTTTCTTCTCCTTCCTTTACTCTTCTTCACCCCTCCTTCTCTCCCTCTCTCCTCCTCTCTACTCTACACGAGCAAGCTCCCAATTCCTTAACAACCAGATTCGACCGATTTTTTTTCAAAATCAATACATACAAGTAAGGAATTGGCATCAACCGATTTTCCTTCCTCAACTCACATCAATGCATTTCTTAACCAGCGATGGTGGCAACGCCAACGTTTCCTTGCCCTACACTCTCACACCATCTCCCCCTTCATCGACGATCGGCCACCATGCCTTCCTCTCTCTCTCCCTTCTCTTCTCTTCCTTCTTTCTTTTCCTTTCTTTTCTTTCTTTCTTTTTCCTTCTACTGCTATGTGCGGCTCCTCCCTTATATTAATATTAATATTAATATTTTTATTTTTATTTTTATTTTTTTTAATAATCCAATCGGTGCTCAAATGCTAACCCAACTGATCTGAATATCTTTTAAATTTTCATAATATATATATTTTTTCATATGATGAATCCAATAAATACCTCTAAAATATATTAAATAAGGATCCGAGTATTATAGCCACAAATATGCACAACCGTGAGTTAGGCACCCTTTGTGCATTTGGCTTGATTCCCAAAAATTAAATCTTTCTTCAATTTTTAATATAAAATTATTTTTAAATTGATCCAAAAATTATATTAATAATATCATAAATCTTATATAAAATATAGGATTTTACAAGTCGAGTTTGACCCTTTTTATAAAAAGAAATATGCATGTGGTCTACCTATATGTCTTAAATAGTAGTATATCAGTCTAAAATTACTAAAATATAAATGACATGTTCTGAAAATTGGCCTTTTAATTAGTCAATATATGAGTTAACGGTTCTTAATTCTCAAATTTTGATATACAATTTTCAAATTGTATAATTTTATGGATATATTATACATTTTAGACTTTTGATATTTTTGTATGGTTTGTATGGTTTGAATATTCATATATAAAATGAATATTCATATATAAAATCATGATTTTGGAATGTATTTAAAGGAAAGTTTTACAAATTGAGTTCATATGTATTTTATAATTTTTCATCTTTCCGTCAATTTTATAGACAGGTATTATTTATTATATAAATGTATATATATACTTAATGAGATTAGATTCTGTAACGGCCCAGATTCTAGAACATAGGAAATTTCAGTCTTTATGATCCGGTCAATGCCAGTTGACCGAAAAAATGTAATAAGAAAAGTAAATCGGCCTTAAGATAAAATCAAGTTTGACCCTTGCTTGATGAAAAGAAGTCCGGATTTCCTTAATGAAAATCTAGTCCGGATTTCCTTGATGAAAAGAAGTCTGGATTTCCTTGATGAAAAGAAATCCGGATTTCTTTGATGAAAATCTAGTCCGGATTTCCTTGATGAAAAAAAGTCCGGAATATTCATTGATGAAAAGAAGTCCGGATTTTCTTGATGAAAATCAAGTCCAGCCATGTAAGGCCGAAGTGGCCTTGAAGGCTGGAGTGGCTTTGTGGTTGGTAAAGCCGAAGTTGATGATCCGGTCAACAAGTGTTGACCGGAAGTCGTATAAGAGTAATCCGGTCAATACCGATAGTTGACCGAAATATGATGGGAAATCTAAATTCTGTTAAGTTAACTAGGAATTAATGAACTTCTTGGAAATGTGAAACCATAAATGATCTAATTAATAAGGAAACTTTTTGGAAAATATAGAGCCATAAATGAGAAACATTTTCCTGTACTGCCAAATCATTAATGAAGGTCATCAGACCCAAGGCCTATAAATAAGAACTAGAAGAATGAGAAAGAGGCACGCAATAGAGTTTCTAGTAAAAGAAGGCCAAAAGATCAAGGCAAAGTAGAAGAAACCCAGGCAAGATACTCACCCATGTTTTTAAAGTTCATGATTATGCATGTTTGCTACGTAAGTATATGATATTCTTATGAAATTATGTATGTATGATGTCTGTTCTGTTTTTGTGATTTATCGTTCTTAATTGCATGTTTAAAAGAAACTCTGATATTCATGGTGTTAGATTTTATTCTGCTTGAAGTATATGATTATTTGTCAAATTATATGAACTCTAATAATTGCAGAAAAGACTTCTAACTTTTGAAGAAAAAGCACTCCGTCCTTTTATGAAAATGAACTCGAACTTTTGGTGAAAAGCACTCCATCCTTTTATGAAAAAGAACTCCGGATTTTTGATAAAAAGCACTTCATCCTGTTATGAAAAAGAACTCCGTACTTTTGATGAAAAAGCACTCCGTCCTTTGAAGAAAAAGCACTCCGACTTTTAGAACTCCGGATTTTTAAGAAAAAGCACTCCGGCTTTTAGAGCTCCGGATTTTAAAGAAAAGGCACTCTTGCTTTTAGAGCTCCAGATTTTAAAGAAAAAGTACTCCGGCTTTTAGAGCTCGATTTTTAAAAAAAGCACTCCGGCTTTTAGAACTTTGGATTTTTAAGAAAAAGTACTCCGGCTTTTAGAGCTCCGGATTTTAAAGAAAAAGCACTCTGGCTTTTAGAGCTCCGAATTTTTAAGAAAAAGAACTCTAGCTTTGGAACTCCATCCTTTTAAGAAAAGCACTTCGGATTTTGAAAAGAAAAGCACTCCGGATTTTGAAAAGAAAAACACTCCAGGACTTTGAACAGAAAAGCACTTCGGATCTTGAAAAGAAAAGCACTCCGGATTTTGAAAAGAAAAGTACTCCGAATTTTGAAGGAAAAGGCTTCCTGCTTTGACAAATAAGACCTCTGACTTTTGATCAAAAAATCTTTGACTTTAAGATGATTAAAGGATACGGACTTCAACTGATGAAGTTAAGAACAAAGGCTTTAAGAACAAGAAAAATGTATTAATTCGGACAGCAAGTGGAACTCTATGACTTTCGACTTTCGAACTACGATGAATGGTCATTAAAAGACAAGAACTATGAACCGAGTCTCCATTAAACTTGCTGTTAAAGATAGATGAAGGAAATTGGAGTGACACTCGAGGATTGCCTCCTGGGCCACGGGAGGGAACTTTCTGGTGGCATAAGAACTTTGGACTACGGCCCCGTATGCCGGGTTAAAGGCATTACCTTCCACCCCGGGGAGTATAATGAGGGAATACGGCTTTAGGTTGTGGGGTTACACACAACCCGTCCTTAATGTTGTCTGCTCCCGTCCGATCCCTAAAGATGATAAGAATTTCCAATGTTTTATGAGTTTTCAGAAGACAAGATAATAAGAAAAAGACTAAGGAAATTTCGAAGAAAAGACATGATGATTTTTCTATGCTAAGTTAAGTTATGAATCTCTGTTTTAATTTGCTTATATATATGTATATGTTTTCTGTTTTCTGCATATGAGTATTTTGCTGAGCTTTGTAGCTCATTCTTGTTACTTTTCAGATGATGAAAGGCTTATGGAGGACAAAGTTGAGTAAGACCTGATGAAGTAGCTAGACGGTGTAGATGACCGGAGCTGATCATTGAAGGACTTAATCTTATTTTTCCTTTTGATGTTTTGAGAAAATTGTAAAATGGTTCCGCTGTTTATGACTTTGTGGATATTGTTAATATGTTTCCGTGATTATACTTTTGGTTAATGTTATTGAAAGATTTAGTAAGCATCTCAGACTGTCAAGACCAGCTAACCTTAATGTTGGACGGCGTGGTGTGAAATTAAAATTGGAAGGCCAGCTCATGCAAGTTCGGCCTCAATCACAGAATCCTATGTAAGAAAGAAAATGAAATTTTTATGTCCAATTAATATTTATTAATTATTTTAGTCTTGACGGTGACTTTATATGTGTAATTATGTACGGGCCGTCACAGATTCATAATTTGTGATATCTTTCAACACTTGCATACTAGTGAGCCATGGATATTTGTAGAATGTGGACGGGAGATTAATGACATTTTGGTTTAGTTTATAGTATACACATCATAATGATTCCGCCAAACTCGGAGCAACGCCAATTTGTTGGCAACCTCTCCAATTCGGTTGCAAAACCTCAAAGGTCTATCAAATTTCAACCCCAATCTATCATTTGCCTCCGAAACTTGAAACTCTTCTCTTCCTGATACTTTCAGAAAAATTTGACCACTCTTCACGATCATCCAAATAGGCTGCAAATCTGATCTCTTACTTGAATCCTCAAATCAAATCTTTTAACCGATAACCGTGAATCCACACGCTTCCACTGCACCACTTTGATCAATCATCTGCTACCAATCGCAATCAATGGCCTCAAAATTAGTATACCTTGCAATCTTCTCATTTCGATAATGTGTTGACGGCCAAACTCAAAAATGACGTTCTGATTAGCAAGCAACGAGCCGACTTCATCAATTTATCCATCGACATCCAAATTGCCACCAAATTCCTTGCTGTCTAGTGTTGACAAGAAATAAAATCTCAAAAGCTTCTTCTTCTTGGCTTCTTCCCTCGGGCACGAGACGCATGATCAACTCGCCACTCCACTACAAGGAGAATCTTTGATATTTCTTACAAACTTAGATTACTCCAACTCCACAAAAGCTGCTAACAACCTCAACTGCTTCTCGAGCTTTCATCCATCAATAGAGACTCGGCTTGATCGCGTCCAGCTTCATGACCGTTCGAACAAAAACAACTTTACTTCTGATCTTCACAAAAGCTTCTTCCATAGAAAAGAGTTTCGTTCGGAGCCCAATCCTCGTAGGAATTATTCATCGATAACTATACAGCTTAACTGCTCAAAACGAAGACTGAAGACACTGCAGCGCAAACTCCTAATGCAACTTTGATCCTGAACGACAAACACATAGGCTAAGAATGGATCCACCTACCTACCACTTTATTGGCAAAATCTTCTTCTACCTCGTGAGATTTCAAATCGATCCAATCGAAACCGTCACTTCTCTAAAAATCATAGGACTTAACAAAACCTCCACATAGTTAATATCCTAAAATCGGATTTCAAATCAGATTCTCTACCTAAAAATCCAAATTGAATCTTACAACCAAGGGCTAAGGACCCATGTGCTTCTACTTCATTACTCTAATTAATCACCTAACTGTGAATTATCGCCAAATCAAATTTCAACCCGGTGCTCGATTTCTAATACAAACCTATGTCGAAATTCAGCATAATATCAAATCACAATCGAAACCTCAAAATTGGAATATCTTACAACCTTATTATCTCGTTGGCATACCGACAAGCCAACTTTTCATCGAAATACATCATCCCAATTGAAAATAAATGGCCCAACATAGCAGGCAATCCACAATCACCCAAACTGAGTCCATATTTCTAACCGTCCTTGGCAATCCCAAAGCAAAATTCATGAAGGCTGCGCATGTTCCACTTTCTCTCATGAACAGATGGCACATCAAATCCGAAGGCTTTCGACCCAAAATAATGCTAGTAATATTTTCCTTCTTGGCTGACACTGAAGCTCACCATCACAACCCTTAAATAATTCACCAACTTATATTGCCACATGATTAACTCCTTTTTCTAAAATAATTTTTCAAGCCCCTATGATCAAATTGACTCACAACTATCTCCATACAAATAATATTTCTAAATCCTCAAAATAAAGACTTCAACTGCTAACTCCAAGCCATAAATGGAGTAACCTTAATCATAGACTTTCAACAACTGTAACCCATAGGCAACTACTACTCGAATAAACTATATCGAAACACAACCTCAAATCTTCCTCAGAAGTATCACAACTTAACAAAGATTAACTTGATCCATCGGGGATCAACCAAAGCGACTTTGTCGATAATCCGCCCTTTGTTTCTTGAAAGCTCCCCTGACAATCATCATTCCAACGAACACTGATAGCTTCTAAGCCCAACGCCCTATGGACGCTACGATTCTTTAGGAATCCTCGACAAATCACTTAACAAATTCAAGCAGACCCAAGAAATCACGCATCTTCAAAACAAACGAAGGTCTTTCCCAACCAACTACTGCTTCAATCTTCTACATATCCACAAACATACCGTCAAAGAAACAACTTACCTAAAATAACACTGTTTCTAACCAAACTTACATCTCTTCAATTGGGCAAACCACAAACTACCATTTACAGTTATGGCACAGTTATCAAATGGACCTCATACTCCACATAAATTCTCTCGAACAAAAAAAAATCATTAATGAATCCATCATAAATAAACTCAGATATGGCCGAAAGATCTGATTCAAAAGATCTATAAAAGACGCCAATACAATCACAAACCCAAAGTACCACCGAAGCTCTCAACGACCGTACCTTGATCTTGAAGGCTATCTCAGGCTTGTTCTCCCGATCATCATAATTAACAATACTCCAAATGCAGATCGATTTTAGAAATTATCGAGCCCTAACCATTGATCAAACAAATCACCTATCAATTTCCAACATTCGTTTATCAAATAATTTATTTCCAAAACGAATTACATTTTCAATAATTCATAGATAACCTCATCGGTTCATCTAACTCATCCAAAGGCACTGAAGCATCCCACGGTAAAACACCCGACCGATACCTCCATGATTCTATACGGGGTCCTCAAAATCAATGTCACTCCTGACATAACTTCAACAATAACTTCAACTATCGATCAAAAGACAATTCAGGCCAACTCTCTCCTCTAAGAAACAGTCTCAAATTACCACACAGTCAAAAAACCTTTTATGACCACAAAATGACTCCCAGATGTGGCCACATATGCCAATTAAACTCGGCACACATTCTCATCAATTAACTTGCAGGCACAATGATATTAATTTTATCGCCTCTCGATCGACTCTTCCTCAACTCAAAATTCACAACTCATATTATAAATCATAATATTCTTACTGAATAATCCATACTAGCATGATGACTCGCCAACCAAGTCACTCCTAATATCTTATCAAAGTCCGATTCATCAAATAAAATCAGGTCAGTCAATCATTAATATCTATAAACCCAGACCGGATATCGGAGTTTAGAATCTTAACAGATCAAAGGCTTACCCATCAGGGATAAACATCCTCAAAGCTTATTTTTAGAAATTAGAAAAGTATAGAATATTTACATATAAGCTCAAAGGCTACAGACTTATTTCCGTGCCTTCACCAACTAAATTTACCTTCTTTACTATCCCGAAAGCCAAATGGAGAGAGTGACTTCCAAAAATTGCCTCCTCCAAACATCATATGAAGTGGAATACAGCATTGAGAAGCCCATCATTGGCTTGCCTCACTCTCCAACTCCTGGGCAATAGATCGAGCTTTATCTGAACAATTAAAAACTTTAAACACGTTCTCTACTTTCTGAAGCTCAATTTAAACCTTAATTGGATTCAACATCCCAAAAGATTTTCAAACTGGCTCACTCTTAATCATTCAAAGGGCGCTCCATCTTACCCCTAACAGGCCATCCTTTACATAGCAACCAAATTCTCATCTGGCTGCTAAATCGAATTACCCATTACATCACTCGCGCGACTCATTACAGCCAATTAATCGACTTTCGGAGTCGAATTTAAACATTTACAACTCAAACTTTCATTCTTCGCCATAGGCTACACCTATTGTGCCGAATATTCAATCAATTTTTTACCTAAGATTATCCAAAAATACCTCTCATTACGACCTTTTCTCTGATACTGCCTTTGTCATGACCCAAGAATATAATATACGCAGGTCAAAATTAAAATTCGTAATAATAATTTTATCAATCATAAAAAATTTAACCCGAGTGTGACAGTTATATACAAATATATACAGGACCCAACATAATATAACCCGCACAAGATCCCATCGGATATAAATCCGAACAATATATTATACAATCTACTATCCACAATCGCAAGGGAGGTATCGAATATAACAACAACTCATCAACATAATGTAATAACTTCAATATATAAATAGTATATATTTATAAATAGTATCTAAAGTGTAAAATATAAAAATATGAGTCTAGAACTCAGCAAGTATCATATATATATAAATAGTACATATAAATCAGAGGGAAGGGATCACGCATCACAACCGTGTAAAATATAAAACACAAGGTCCGTGAAATCCCCAAAAATTAAGAAGATGTCTCATACTAAATTATCGTCCATATCAAACAATTCTCCTGGGACGTAATCATAATAAATAACGATCCGATTAAATATCATAAACGATATCATATCATATGATCCGAGGTCACATTACGTAGTCGTGAGTATCACCACATCTGTGTAGGACACAAACCATCGTTCAGATCTAAATCTCATAATGCAGAAATCGAGAGAAGACCGTCGGAACTAAAACATAAATCAAAATACGTTCCGGGTTTATCACGTATTTATACGTATAAGACATTCCTATTGTCCAACTGTGGGCCAATCAGTGTATCTTAAAATCATCCTCCACCCAAATACATGCCGAACTATAAAGCGTGCACGAAATCGAAGAACCAATGACCAATAATACCAACTATAGGAAGGGTTACCCTCATTCGGTAATCACAATTATATCAGTTGCGATTTAATCCAGCAACTTAAAGTTATCCATGTATTCTGTCTCCCATAGATTAGGAATTTGCTCACTATATTTTACCACTCGCGGTATTTGGTGCAACATCAAGTTTTAATTATATATTAGGACGTTCGAATATATTAATTTTTCATCAATTTCTTATGATGGTTTTCATTTAAATACACAGTAGGGCAGGTCAACTATTAAATATCTCAACCTTCCTTCTGGCGGAAGTGGCCATATCATATATGTCCCCGTCGGAACTAAGCCTCCCCGTCGGGACTAAGCCTCCCCATCGGGAGCAATACTAATAACTCATGTCTCGGATCACACATAACGATCCATCGGGTCTCGGACCATTATGGTCCCGTAGTGACCACGCCCCCAATAGTATGCATAATCAATGTAAGGCCTAGTTCATAATTCCACAATATACAAATACACAAATATACATATATACTATTTGGATATCCAAAAACCCTCCAAATTATAAATATAAGTGTAAAATCACAGCATGACTAGTAAAACATACATGCATGTACATAATTCATAAATTGGAGGTATATAAAAATACATGTATGTTAATAAAATCACCCACAGTGGTCAAAATATATAAAAAATTAAATCAAACCAAGAATAGGGTTAGAGGATACTTGTCTTGACTTTATATTCCACAAATCTAAAGAAAGGATATCCCAAAGCACCCGATTGGGCATTTTTTTCTCCAACCTCACGCGCGCCTGCGCACTGCCCTTCCTCTCTCCTCTGCGCACGACCACCACGCCGTCGTTTCCGCATCAGTCGGAGACCACTGCAGCCTCACCCGCGACCACCATTGTCGCCACTGATCTCTCTCTCCTCTCCCTTCTCATCCTTCTCCGCCTATAAAAAATCTAAAATGATAATAAATATTAAAATAATCTAAATTAGGATCCAAAATATTACACACTGTGCCTTCCTCTCTCTCTCTCCTTTCTCTTCTCTTCCTTCTTTCTTTCTTTTTCTTTCTTTTGTTTTTTCCATTTTCCTTCCACTGCTACACGCGGCTCCTCTCTTATATTAATATTAATATTAATATTTTTATTTTTTTAATAATCCAATCGGCACTCATGCACTAACCCAACTGATCCAAATATCTTTCAAATTTTTATAATATATATATTATTAATCTGATAAATCTAATAAATACCTCTAAAATATATTAAATAAGGATCCGAGTATTATAGCCACAAATATGCACAACCGTGAGTTAGGCACCCTTTGTGCATTTGGCTTGATTCCTAAAAATTAAATCTTTTTTTAATTTTTAATATATAATTATTTTTAAATTGATCTAAAAATTATATTAATAATTTTATAAATCTTATATAAAATATAGGATTTTACAAGTTGTGTTTGACCCTTTTTATAAGAAGAAATATGCATGTGGTCTACTTATGTGTCTTAAATAGTAATATATTAGTCTAAAATTACTAAAATATAAGTGACATGTTCTGAAAATTGGCCTTTTAATTAGTCGATATATAAGTCAACGGTTCTTAATTCTCAAATTTTGATATACAATTTTCAAATTATATAATTTTATGGATATATTATACATTTTGGACTTTTGATATTTTTGTATGGTTTGTATGGTTTGAATATTCATATATAAAATCATATTTTGGAATGTATCTAAAGGAAAGTTTTACAAATTGAGTTTCATATGTATTTTATAATTTTTCATCTTTCTGTCTATTTTATAGACAGGTATTATTAATTATATATATGTATATATATACTTAACAAGTATTAGATTCATAATTTGTGATATCTTCCAACACTTTCATACTAGTGAGCCATGGATATTTGTAGAATGTGGACGGGAGATTAATGACATTTTGGTTTAGTTTATAGTATGTACATTTTGAGGATTTTCATTTGGAATATTATGTATTGGATTTATGTACATATGGAGTTTTATAATTTATTATTTTAGGATAGCGTGTCAAATGAATATTCAGTATGACTTTATTTTGTGATATATTGAATATTTGGTCTAATATTTTTTTATTGCAATGATATTTGGGTTTGAGCAAGTAATTATATTTATTTGAGGCCAAACAAGATTAGTTTCATCAGGTCTTGTATCCGCTGCTATTTATGATTTTTCATGTTACTTGTAGTTTACTTTTGTATCATCTGTATAAATTGGGTTGTTTGAGTTTTAATTATTTGTGAATAAGTATTTTTTAAATGTTTTTATTATATTAATAATTTGGGGCAGGGTCATGATAATACTACTGTAACTAAGTTGTCTAGTGTATATATACATGTATTCACTAAATAGTCCTACGATAGAATAATGTGTGATTAATCCAAATTATCCATATTTAATATTTTTACACATTTATATTTTTGAAATAATCCTGCCAATTTAATTCCGATTATCACAGCTCACTACATTAAGTCCAATTACTCAATTTTTTGATCATTTAAAAATATTAGGTGAAATTATAATTTTGCAAAATTTTTAAGTTCATTACCAAACTTTTAAGCCCAACAAGCCCAATTATTATTCAAATACTCAAACAAATATATTTTTTTGTAATTTAATTAGTACAAAAATAGCAAAACAAATGCCACAAAAAATCTCACATTTTATTCATATAAAATAATAAAATAGAAAATATTTGGGATATTACATAATATATTCTTTTATTTTAATACTGATATATATTTGACACATCATTCGTATTTTTTTCTTATAGTGTGTTTTGTTAGGAAACTGGTCAATCAAATGCTTTATGTTATCAGAATCATGTTCGGTTGTTTAGAGCCTTTAGTCATATCGCAAGCTATAATGTGAGGATAATTGAACTTACTTTTTATTTAAGTTTTATAAGTGATTTTATTATGATATCATTGAAGGGGGACATTTTTATAACTATTTTATTAGTTTATTTTTTTGATAAAATTTAGTCCTAATTAAACTATATTTGAATCATTCAATTTATTAATTATAATCAATTAAAACTCAAGATAACCATTTTAAAGATTATAAGGATTAGGTTGATTAAAGACACGAATATGCATTTAGGAAGTGCCTCCATGTATCAGGGATGCCTAAATAGTACTCATGCATGCTCAGTAACTCTACACATGAAGCACACATTAGAAGTTGATGTTTAAGCAGATGGTCAAACGTCAATGAATAAGTTTTTTTAGTTTCACATTTTCTGTTAGAGACATTTGTCTTATTGGCATATTCCGTGACATTATATATTATAGTATCGATGTCAGGTTGTGGGTTGTCCGTTAAAGTCCGTTATGTCCGTTCTGCACTCTAGTCACTCGAGCCGTCCGGAGCCCCGCGCCTGGAGCTTGCTAACCACTCGAGCCGAAAAACCAGTATGCAACCCGCTCTCCTGTCGCTCGCTAGCCGCTCGAGCCGAAAATCCAGTAGGGTGCCCGCTCGCTGCTCGCCTTCTGGCCGCTCGAGCGCGCCAGCAACGGGTAAAATTTTTGAACGATTTTTAAGCCCTCTATAAATACATACCTTATGTTTTTGAAACCCTAAGCACTCCACGACCTCTTTTGAGAGTATTGGAGTCATTCTACTTGAGAGAAGAGCATTCTTCTTCCTTTTCATCTTACTCCATTTGAGAAAATCGAACCTACTACGCTCTACATCGTTGTGCCTCATGTTCCAACGGTTTTTCTCTTCATTTCTCTTTATTGTTTAAACTATTTTATCTTTCTACCTGTGTTGGAGACGTCGGTGCATTGAAGAAGGAGATCCGATTTTGGTTGGCAATTTAAGGGGCACGAGAGGAAAGATTGACATGAAGACCGAAAGGTGTCCGGATTCCATTGCCGCGGGCAAATTCAAGGAGTTCCTTGGTAGGAATCACGTGACGGGACTAAGTCGGCTAGGTTAGTGCATCGTTACCACCCGGTCTGTAAGTTGATTTTCATAGTGCATTGCTTCCCTGGCCATTGAAACCCGGAGTATTTTTTTCGATTACCGTGGATATCGAGTTTTTACTTCGTCATCAAAAATCGCGTCTTTATTATTATTGTTCATCGTTATTTATATTGTGCATGCTTGTTATCTCGTTAGCATCTAGAAATAAATATCCTTTACGTGTATTAGGTATTTAGTATATACTGCTTCCGCTATAATTTTCGGGGTCAAAACTTGATTGTACACGTTAGCACAAAAACGTGGTTTTTCAATTGGCATCAGAGCCTTACCCCGATCCGCGACCCCCGATCTAGATGTATACGAGTGGATCACTCTCCATTCCTCCCTTATTTGATGGGAGTAACTATGCCTATTGGAAGGTCCGGATGAGAGCCTTCCTAAAATCTCTAGATGAGCGTGTTTGGGTAAGGACCCAAGTTGGGTGGACTCCACCCACTAGCTCCACTAGTAACGAACCAAAAGCCTTATCTTCATGGACCAAAGAGGAGCTTGATGCATATAATTGGAACAGTAAGGGGCTACATGCTATTTTTATGGCTGTATCTTCCGATGAGTTTAAACAAATTTTAATGTGTGAAACTTCTAAAGATGCGTGGGACATCCTAGAAATTACTCATGAAGGCACAAACTTGTTAAAAATTCAAGATTGTAAATTCTTACCACTAGATTCGAAGAAATAAAAATGAAAGATGATGAGACCTTTGATGAGTTCTATGCTCAATTAAATGATATTGTGAACTCCACATTTAATTTAGGAGAACGAATTCCTGAGAACAAAATTGTTAGAAAAGTTCTTAGATCACTTCCCGAACGATTTAGACCTAAGGTCACTGCTATTGAAGAAAGCAAAGACCTTGATACAATGAAGATCGAAGAACTTGTAGAATCCCTACAAACTTATGAGCACACGTTGCCACAGTCAATGAAAAACAAATCACTTGCTCTAAAATCAAGTAGGGAAGAGCGAAATCGGGATTCCGATGAAGAATCGTGTGGTGACGATGATTTTTTATTATTTGTTAAGAATTTTAAAAAATTCTTAAAGAAAAATAACTCTTCATCAGAAAAACTGGATGTGGACTTAAAGCGCTCACATAAATTTGAGAAGAAAGACCGACGTGAAATTAAGGACTCCAAATCGAAAACTACCCAAGGAGTCTAATGTCATGAGTGTAAAGGTTTTGATCACTATCGTGCTGAATGCCCAAATTTCAAATGCCAACAAGGTCAAGCCTTTAAAGCTAATGTGACCTTAAGTGATGACGAAGAAGAAGAGGGTGAAAAATGCTCGAAGATGGGTCCTGTCAAGTACATGGCCTTTATGACCTCAATGTGTGATAATGTTGTAGAGAATATTAATCAATCTGATGAATCTGAGGTCGAGTCAGAAGCTGAATTTGATAGCCTTCAAGAAGCATATGATAAACTGTTTAGGGAATGTTTGAAAGTAAAGAAATTAATAGGACCCTAAACGGTAGGATCATGGATTTGGAAAAAGGAAACGTATCTCTACAATCCGAGTCAGCTTCTAAAACCCAAGAAATTACGAATCTGAAAGTCTCATTTACTAAGCAAATAACAACTTTAGAATCTGAACTTGAGGCCTCTTGAAAAGATTTGAAACAATTCTTAAATGGGTTTACAAAATTAGATCACATGCTCGAGTTTGGAAAAGTTGGTGGAAATAAACAGGGTTTAGGGTATGCTGCGAATTTTGTCCAAAATGACGTGAAACCTAAAATTGTGTTCATTCCCGCCACGAAAATTCCACACAAACACGCCTACACACCCAAAGTCATCAAGGCCGTGCCTCAACGTGTGGAGAAAAGATCTGCCTCAACATATTTTCCTAATCTACGTAATCACAAGGCTATGAACAATTCTTCCATCCCTAAGTTTGTGCCTACCTATCATGCATGTGAAAAAGTTGGTCACGTTCGTCCACGGTACTACACCATGAATCTTTTGCACAACCAAAGACCAGGGCTAAATATGAATAAACTTGTTGATCACCTTCAACATTTGGATGCACAAGTTAAAAGTTTGAATGCAAAAGTGTATTCAGTGAAACAAGTTTGGGTTAAGAAAAGTGAGCTACATTACCCCTTGGCCATTCGTGACAAAAAGTGGGAGACTTGATTCACTTTGATAGGGGGAGCTTAGGGGAGATGGAGCGGAGCTTGCTTATTTTTGGGAGAGTTTTTTTGTTATTTTCATGTTATTTCAGGTTATTATTACTATTAGGGGGAGTATTGATTATTTTCGTTAGGGGGAGAATTGTTGTATGTTGTATTGCTGCATGTTATTTCTACTACATCTCAATAATGCTTGTCGCTTATGCTTATGTACCATGCATGCTGTTACGTTGTTATTATCTTGTTGGTACTAACCTTGCTTGACCAGGAAACTGAAGTTCACAGGCAGTCAACGCAAGTTTTCATCACATCGCCTCAACAGTTCTCGTATAGCTTTTTACATTTTTTTAGTGTCTCTTATAAATCACTAGGTGTAGGTTTTCATGTACACGGGTTCTATCTCGGTGGTGTCTGAACCCGTGATTCACTTGTATTTTTTTATTTTATTTTTTGAGTTTTGTCACGGAATTGCCAAAGGGGGAGATTGTTAGAGACATTTGTCTTATTGGCATATTCCGTGACCTTATATATTATAGTATCGATATCAGGTTGTGGGTTGTCCGTTAAAGTCCGTTATGTCCGTTCCGCACTCAAATCGCTCGAGCCATCCGGAGCCCCCGCGCCCGCCTGGAGCTTGTTAACCGCTCGAGCCGAAAAACCAGTATGCAACCCGCTCACTTGTTGCTCGCTAGCCGCTCGAGCCGAAAATTCAGTAGGGTGCCCGCTCGCTGCTCGCCTTCTGGCCGCTCGAGCGCCCGCAGGGTTTCTCACGAAACCCTACGTCAGCTCGAGCGCGCCAGCAACGGGCAAAATTTTTGAACGATTTTTGCGCCCTCTATAAATACATACCTTATGTTTTTGAAACCCTAAGCACTCCACAACCTCTTTTGAGAGTATTGGAGCCATTCTACTTGAGAGAAGTGCATTCTTCTTCCTTTTCATCTTGCTCCATTTGAGAAAACCGAACCTACTACGCTCTACATCGTTGTGCCTCATGTTCTAACGGTTTTTCTCTTCGTTTCTCTTTATTGTTTAAACTATTTCATCTTTCTACCTGCGTTGGAGACGTCGGTGCATTGAAGAAGGAGATCCGATCATGGTTGGCAATTCAAGTAGCACGAGAGGGAAGATTGACGTGAAGACCAGAAGTTGTCCGGTTCCGTTGCTGCGGGCAAATCCAAGGAGTTCCTTGGTAGGGATCACATGACGGGACTAAGTTGGCTAGATTAGCGCGTCGTTACCACCCGGTCTGTAAGTTGATTTTCATAGTGCATTGCTTCCCTGGCCGTTGAAACCCGAAGTATTTTTCTCGATTACCGTGGATATCGAGTTTTTACTTCATCACCAAAAATCGCGTCTTTATTATTATTGTTCATCGTTATTTATATTGTGCATGCTTGTTATCTCGTTAGTATCTAGAAATAAATATCCTTTACGTGTATTGGGTATTTAGTATATACTGCTTCCGCTATAATTTTAGAGGTCAAAACTTCATTGTACACGTTAGCACAAAAACGTGCTTTTTTATTTTCCAATCTTAACTTTGATCATTTCTTATTAATGGACTCTTTTATCTCAGCCGAGTTGCCAAACACAAAAATATAGAAGTGAAAGGGAGTAAGAGGAGTGTAGAGAAAATAGAGAACATTTTTTTTCTATTATTCAAATCTAAAAGGCTAAGGTTTTCCCATCCCAAAATTATACTACAATAATCAACCACTTGTTTTATGGGGATTTGGAATTTCATTAGTTGTTTGGATCCTAAAATTTTAGAACTATTAATGATCCCCGAGACAACATAGAAATACCAAGAGAAGATAAAAAAGTGTTCAGTTTTATTGATTATTGCATCTGTACTATATAATCTGTAAGTTAATTTTTTCATGGTGAATTTATGTTGATTTTTTAAAAAAAATTCAGATGAATTTACACAATAATTATTTGGTTCTTAAAAATTTTCTTCATCACCAAGTCCTATGTTGAGGTATTTCTGTACTTTATTGTTACTTATATCGATAATGTTAAGTAAATATGATTGTCACTTTATATTCATAATATCCAGTAACATATATTATTTGCATGTATTGAATTTTACATAATTTATATTTTACATCGTAAAGGGTTAAAATTATAATTGTAAATGACTATCTACTTTTTTTTAAATAAATGTTAATTTATTTACCTCATTTAGTAAATAAAACCTCTTTCATTTTGTTAATGATATATATATAATTCAAACATATCATACATCCACTTTCCATTATAATCCAAATATAAAACATTGCATCATCTAACATGTTTGAAATATATATGTACCTTGAACCCTATTCATCATATCGTGCAACCTCTTCCTTATTATTTAGTTAAGCACGCCACCTATAAGCTGCAACATCGGAAGTGCGCTCCCTCTTCCTCCCTTGCAAATGTGACAGTAAGTGATCAGTTGCATCCAGGGCCACCATAGAAGAGCCAAAGAGCACCGTCCTGACCAGTTTTCAGGGCGTAATTATAGCAATTTGGCGCGGGAGCAATTCCATTGAGGGCGTCAGCCGTCACTGCGACCCAATTCTGAGTATTTTCTGTGTAGAGGAGGTTGCGGATATAGCTTGATTGCCCATATCCGGCGCTTGGAAGATAGCCGCTGCCCATCTGAGTCAAGGTGTGAAAGCCGCCGCTTCCCGACGAGTCGACTATCTCTCCTCCCCACTCCACAATGTCAGCGCCTCCTTGTAGGGTGTTGTAAATCGCGTTCGGCCAATAACCCATGGCGGTTCCATCCACGTACAACCAAAAATTTCCAGTTTTAATATCCTATAAAAATTAAAAGTCACCACTCTCCGAGATTATATAATCTCATTCCAATTATCATAGTTATAGTAAGTCCCATAGTCATAAATCACTTAAAATTGTTGTTGTGTGGCTCAATTTATTTGCTTATGATCTTTATTAATAAAATCATTTCCCAAGACTTTGGCCTCAAATCAAATAATAAAGAATAAAATTTTTAAATACTAGATAGAAAATAAATTATATGCATATACCGAATAAAAGACGGCCATGTTTTAATATATAAATTTTGTTCTCACCAAAGTATTACAAAATCAGTGTTTATATAAATTGTAATAACACTTACACAGTTAACTCATTTTATAGGTATTAAAGTTTACTGTCATCGATCTTTTATCATCTTAATAGCGGTGTATAGGTGTAATTTATTTTTGTTTGATCAAATTAGTGTGATCTTTTATCATCTTAATAGCGGTGTATAGTTGTAATTTATTTTTGTTTGATCAAATTAGTGTGCTATTTAATTACTTATTTTATGTGACACTGATTATATAAAATTTGATTGTTTGATTCAATTACTTATCCAAAAAAATAAATTAAATAACATATAAAAATTGTGTGTTTACAAAGATTTGTCATACTAAGTTAAGACAAAATCAAGCCTTTTCTTTTTTGGTTTGGTAAATTATTTAATTTTTGAAGTGAAATGCGCTCTTTTTAGCCATGGGGTTGTGACCCAACTTTCAATATTCAATCCAACTCTAACAACCCTAGTTTTAGTTCTCTATGGTTACTTTATGGTATTTTAAATTATAAATGAGACACCATTTAATTAACATAGTAGTCAATTGAAGTATAGATCACCGAGGCCATTTCATGTTTAAAAAAAAATTAAAAATAAAAAAGTAATTAGATTACTTTGTTGATAACCAAGCCGAGTTCATTTTGCTGACCGTTGTAGGTGGAAGGTGTTAAAGCCATGCCAGGAGTATATTGGTCGCTAGTTTGAACAAAACCAGGGCACGTTAGGTCATAGCAGCCTGTGTTATAACCATCAGCCTAAGAAGAATGAGAAAGAAAATTAAACTTGACAACTTAAAGTTAACATTTTTAAAACAACAACAATAATAATAATAATAATAATAATATAGTTAAATGATACGTTGATAACAATTGATGGATAGCTTACTGTCCAAAATACGAAAAGCCTCGGCTGAGAATCGCCGGTTCTTGCTGGATACACCTACAATCAATTTACCGAAATTGTAACAGCATATGACTTGTCATGAGTACATAAATGAGCAACACTAATCATATTTACTATAAATTTATAGAAAAAAAATAATAATACACCTATTATGTATGTGGGTTCGCTTAACATATAAATAATAAAAAAAGTGATTAATCAATCAAGTTTATATATTATTCTTTTTGTTGTATTATAGTCATCTTGTGGTAGGATTAGTATATTTCATACAAATATGTATATAAATAATAATCAAAATTTACATTTATCATTGAAGTTTAGTTTTTCTATGATACCTTTATTTTATATAAGTCTGTAAAGCTTATTTACACTTGAAAATATATGTGTGTGTGTGTGTAGACATGCAAATTCAAAGTTGATCTATTTATATTTTATCCATAGTTTAAATTAAGCTGACATTTACCCCCAAAAAAAGGTTAGGATTATTAAATAGAAACTTTTAATCTTTGTATATCTTTTTAATGATATAATACCTTATTCATTCTTATATATTAACTGGTTATATAAGAATAGACATATGGATATATTCAAAAATGTCTTAAAAGAGGCTAAAGAGCATTTTAAAAATATTTTCTTTAAAATATTCTTAAACTTATAAATATTTAAAATAACTCTCTCTCTATATATATTTTTTCGTATTTATTATGCTTATACTTATTTATTGATAAGAAAACTATGAAAACACTCTTAGAATGCAGTCATTTGATAACACGACTAACCTAATACCTTATTTATTTTTAAAATATCATTGATCATATGATATATTACTTATATAATTATATTAAAAAATTGAAATATGAATAAATAAATACTATATTATTTAAAAATATCTTATATTATTAAAAAAAAATATCTCCAAAATTTTTTTGATAATTAAAAAGGTGGTTGACTTACTTGCCATCCTGCCTCTGCAGTGTTCCCGTTGGACCCACTTCCGGCTATATACCAAATTTGGGTAAGGCTAAAGTCTCGTTGAGGATTTGTCAACGATGGATCCCATATGTCAATTGTTGCTTGTGCTCCTTGGATTGTTTGGCTTTGAGCATTATATTCAATAACAGCATACTATATAGGAATATATATATCAAGGTTATATGACAAACAAATATTCTAAGAAATGTATATTGAAATAGACAAGAGTAGAACTCCGATATGTATAGAAAGAGTAATTACTATTGTATAATTGAATTTTTAAATGAATAATATTATATGATTATTTTCTATATTTTAAACTATATAGAATTATTAATATAAATAAATAGATAAAATATTATAACATATAAAGTTATCTAAATAGTGCATCCTTTTAACCCAAATAAAATATCATAAAATATACATTAACTTTTTATTTTTACCTGATGATCATTGTTGGACGCTGGGGGTCTAAAGGTGATGTTCTTTCTAATAATGGGGAGACCAGTATTAACATGTCTTTTAATCGGAATCGAACCCTTAGGACATTTGCCACTCTTGTGCCAAGGTCCAATCTTATCCTTGGACACATTCTTCACCTTGACTCCAAATGGGTAAGAACTTGGTTCCATCTGTATATATTTTGTATTGATTAAATAAAAATATAACATACAATTTATAATTTGTCTCCAAATCGTTAAATAATCATGTAATTTCACAATTTGATAGTACAGAATCATACATTAATAAAATTTTTGAATCCATAGTTAGTATTGTTTTCTCAAAAAATCTAAAATAAGTTTTTCTCTATTTACCCTCATTTTCTGTCTTAATGAGAGCTTCAAAATTTTGTTAAAAAAATATATGCTTTTCAGATGAGAACCCTTAAAGAAAAATTTTGAAAATTTAATTAACAAAGAAATTATTACTTTATAAATTTGAAAATAATCACCTCTATTTTTATCAATAAAATTATCTTTATTTATATATACATAATAAATAGTTCTATCATTTATAATATACAAAGGGGGCCAATTTTTTAATTTTATAATTGTCATTCTATAAATCAAATATCAAACTCATTATAGAAGAACTTCTCTATAAAATATAGTAAAATTATACAAAATTATAAAATTTAATTATTTTAATAAATTACTAAATATATATCATATTATATAAAATTATTTTAAAAGGCTGTGGATATCACTATGATTTCAATATTCTCCTTTTCAAGGGTAAAAACCATAAATGCCTAAACCAATAATAGATATATATATGGTACTATATGCTTCTAGTAGATTATATGTGTGTGTATATATATATATTATTTGGAAATTCAACAGCATGAACCCCTCTGTATTGAGGAACTGTGTAAGGGGTGGATGTCTAGTATTAATTGAGTAAAAAAAATAGTAGGTTATTTATAATTATTAGAAAGTATGATACCCAACTTTCTATAAAAAAAAAAAACCTTTTTAAAAATAAAATTGCACTGGCCTAAAGTTGTCATTGGGTAGGGCACCATATGCTCAAATTATGAATCATTAATTAGAAAAATCTATGTTTAGAGCACTAAAGTATTTTTAAATATGAATATTCTAAGGGCTTCAATCTTGTAAAGAGCTGCCCAACAATACCAAACATATATGTATCCTCACATTTGGGTTGTGTGGTCAGATAATTTGACCTTCATTTAGATTGGGCATTTTGTGGTCAATTGATGGGTGGGCCTACATTTTTTTGTTCATTCCAAGGGTTTGACAGATATTTACCAAATATTAATTTATTCGTAAAAGATACCTGTAACTTGTGATTTTTCAGATTTGGATGTTTGAAGGCAGGTTGTTTATATATATCAACGCAATCGAAGATATCTCCATTGTCCCACTGCAAATATTTTCATTATATAAAATCAACATAACTTTATACGATAGAGCTTTTACTCTATTATTACATCAAGAAATCAATAAATTTGAGAATGTAGGCAGGTATGTAAAAAGTTAAAAAAACTTTATACTCTTTCATATCCACCACACAAGGGTCCTTGAAGGAGGCTTACCAATAAGTAATTATAATAAAATAATAAATTTCAGCAATTGAACTTATTACTGCTCAATCAATAAAACACTGATATTATATTAAGAAACTAACATGTCTAAAATCTTAATCAAGCGATTAGGCAAAGAACGAAAGTAATGTTTTATATGCTCGAATAAAGAATATATATGAAAATCTGGGGTTGATGGATCAAGAAGGATTAACCTTAATAGTTTTGATAGTGGCTTTTGGTGGCTTAGCCAATCTCCTTTCTGGAATATCTCTTCCATGAATGAAGGAAGAGTTGAGCAGGAAAGCAGCTGCCAATAGAAGAAGCATCCAGCAACCAGCCGCCATAATATTACTTTATAAGAATGCGTATGCTGTAGAATGCATGCAGAAATTGGGGATCAATTTATAGGTGATATAAATAATTATACTGGAAAATATATTTATTCAAAGTACATAATTCTTAAATACTTCATGTGTCTTATTAGCCCACTATATTTCATCTAAAATTTGAAGTCATCTAACGTATGTTTTGGTGCAGAAAATGACCGAGGATATTTTCTTAAATTTTTAATTTTAGTTGTTGCAATTTTATTTTTAGATTTAGAAGCCTGGCAAAATAAAAATTATTATCCAAATATATAATAAAATATTATTCATGTAAAAATTTACTTCCATATTGATATTTTTATGTCTGGCCAATTACTCAGGGTGAAGTTGCTGTCAATATTTATACATCATTCAAATTAAATCAAATCAAATCAAATTAAATGTCAATACTTATACATCATTCAAATTAAATCAAATCAAATCAAATTAAATGTCAATACTTATACATCATTCAAATTAAATCAAATCAAATCAAATTAAATAAGGTCTAATTTACCAACTGTTTTTTATTTTAATATTTATAAATATTTGAATAAAATATTCTTAAAATATAAATATTTTTACAGTAAAGATTATTGTCATAAAATATATTTTAAAGTCTTATATTTACATAAAATGTTGTACTTTATAAAACCTAAAATTTGTATTATATTTATTATTTTCTCTGCTTTATAAATTGATCAAAATTTTAATCACGTCTTAAATTTATTTATCTTTTAAATTTACAATTCTTTATGTCACAAATAATAAAATTTTAATTTTATCTAATTTTAATTCTAATGAAGTTAAATTTAGGTTTCAAGTTCTAAATTTCAATTCTAATTTCATAATTCAAACCCTCCTCAAAAAAATTCATTAAAACGGCTATTATCGCCTTACTAGGCATTGCTTATGGTATCCTGAAAGACTGCTTGATATTCTTCGTAAGTTGTGTAATAAAATTTTTTTAATCCTATTTATTTTTTATAATAATTATAATTTATAATTTTGTTTCCAAAATCATGTATCACAATAATTATAATTTATAACTGATAATATATATATGAATATATTTTAACTCTATTATTAGACACCTTAATATATTTTTAAATAATATAATATTTTATTTATTTATTTATATTAATATATATATATATATATATATATATAATATTATATCTAACAAAAAATAATATTTGGCTTCACGTAAAGAGTATATTTTGTCTTGGTCGTCCGACGGACGAAAATATTATTGTAATAATATCACGTAAAGAGTATGATATATATATCATTTTTGTTTTATTATTTCATGTAATAATGGCCGAAAAGGGTTGCCTAAATTTTTAATTATTGTGGAAAATATTAAAACTATTTTCTAATTTTACTTTTAAAATATTAGGCTTCTGTTCTCTATATTACTGCAAATTCATATTAAATTAGATTCAATATAAATTTACATCTTTAAATTAATATCTTAAAATAAAAAATATATATTTTTTATATTTTACTTTTATAAATATTATTTTAAACTTATAATTTTAAGTAAATATAAATTTAATCATTGATAACATATTTTTTGGGCTAAATTAATGAAAATGATTATCCTCCCATCCTTCATGGCAAACCCTTCTCCTCAAGAATGAGAGTGGCTCCATCGAGCCAAGGATTTATATTTTTATCTATTGTGAGTCTTTGGATAAAAATTTAAAGGTCACAAATATAAATATTATAAAAATTAAAAATATATGTAAATAATTATATTTTTTATATTGTTTCTATTATAGTTTTAATATTTTAATATTATAAAAAATTATAAAAATAACTATTAATATTTTTAATTTTTTTTAAATATAAAATATGGATATTTGAATCATTCATATCCAAGAGTCATTGTACATCCATCGTAATCAATGACAAAATATTTTTTAGGCTAAATTAATTAAAATGTTTACCCTATCATCCACGGCAATCCCCTCTCCTCAAGAATGAGGGTGGCTCCATCGCTAAGAACAATGGAGTCAGATTTTTATCCATTGTGAGCCTTTAAATGAGAAATTAATAGCCACAGATATAAATATTATAAAAATAAAAAATATATGTATATAATTATATTTTTTATAATATTTTTTGTATAATATGAGTATTTTAATATCTAAAATTCATTCAATATTTATAAAAGCAACTATTAATATTTTTAAATTTTTTTCAATATAAAATATGGATCTTTAAATCTTTCAGATTTAAAAGTCATTATACGTCCATGATAATGTGGAACGATGGATGCCGTGATGGATGGAGCTGCAATTGGATGCCCTCAATCCCTTCTCCTCAAACCCGGTTAGTAAATTCTTAATTTATTTTCATAAGACAAAATCTATTTTTAGCTTATTTTATTTTTATATATAAGAATTTAGCAAAAAAATTAATGTTATATTTCTGACTTCCTAATATTAGATAATTAAATATAAATAATCATCATTCACATGTATATAACATAATGATAAAATGTAAAAATATGATGAATATAGTATTTTGGTGAAAAAAAAAAAAAACTCTTGAATAACTTGTTTATAGGAAAAAAACCTTTAAATTTATCATCGTCAATTGAAACTCTACTATATGAAAAAAGTTAACTTATAAACTGTCAAATAACGTACTAAACAATCTAACCCACTAATCTTAAACATGTCACTATCTATGGCCCTCCTTAAATTTTCATACTAATAACTGGCTAGGCAACTTTTAATTCTAGGTGAATTTCTGGTTGATCGAATTCATCCAATCAAAGCAAGTCTTAGATCTATAAATGAATTGTACTGGAACTCCACAGTTGGCAAATTGTAATATTTTGGGTTTACATTTAGATTATTTTAATATTAATTATAATTTTGAATAATTTAGATATGATAAAAAATTAATAAAATATTATAAAATTTTGAAGGATATTTGATTAGTTGGGTTGGTACTTGAAGTGTGTCTATACTATCGCCCGAGTATCGATGTGTATTATGAAATAAAAAAGAAAAATATAAATATAAATATAATAATATATTAAAAAAAGAAAGAAAAAAAAACAAGGGGTTCGAGGAGAGAAAAAGAAAGAGGAAAGAGGAATGGAGGAAAAAGACGAGAGAGAGAGGAGACCGGCATGGGGCTGCTGCTGCCTCCGATGCTAGAGGTGCTAATGCTGAAAATGCAAGCCGGCAAAGTCCTCTTTGTGATGCTACCCTCCTTTTTATACGCTTGTGTGAGGAGAGGATAGAATTGCAAACCGAAGCAAAACGACCGCCATCCGTTGCCGCTGTTGCCGGAGGTAATTGGTGAAATCCAGGCAAGTTAATCCTTCAATTTTCCTTGTGGAAATTGATTTTTGGATTACATGTATCGATTTTAGGAGAAATCAGCCGAATCGGGAGAAAATGAGCGAAAGAGGCGTGATAGAGAGAGGAGGCCGTTGACGGCTGCATGCACCGCTGTCCGCTACCGTCACCGTTACTGGGTGCTGCCACCATGGTCGCCGCCATCGCTCAAGCCGAAGCTGCCGTCAGCGAAGGTGAACGTGAATAGAGAGGGGCAGAGGCATCCAAAATAGAAGAGAGAAAGGAAGGAAAAAGAAGGAATGCGCGCCAGCAGGAGAGAGAATCGCCTGATTTGGATATTTTGGAGTATCTTTTCTTGAAATCTACAGAGTATAAAGTTGACACAAGTATCTGTAACCCCTATTCTTTGTCTGATTTAATATCTGATATATTTTGAATACTGTTTGACATTTTTACTAACATGCATGTATTTTATACACTTGATTTGTTTATCCTAGACATGCATATATGACTCATTGGCTGATTTGGGGTTCCTGATACAGGTTTTATGATTTTCGGAGAGTTTAATATTTTTTAAAAAATTTAAATAATTTATCAAATATTGTATATATTTATATCAATATACGTATATAAAAATATGCATAAAACTTGCATAGGTCGTATATTTTTACATGTATGTACTTGGTTGTGGTCACTACATTTGGATTTAGTTATAAGATATTATGGTCAACTCTCGATATGGAGATATTTGTTATTTAAAAATCCCTTTTCGCCGATAGAAAAAGTTTGGAATAGTGACCCTCTCTATTTGGATAATTTAATTTGACCTTTGTAATATCCTAAATTTTTATATAATTTAATTGAGATTATTTATTATTTTGATTAATTAATTAAATATTATAAAATTTTGGAGAATATTTAGATCAATTGGACCGACACCCAGAATGTACCCATATGGTCGTCTGAGTATCGATTTGGGCTTTAAAGAAAAAGATATATATATATATATATATATATAATCGCACATAGAAAGAAGAGGGGAGAGGGTTTCGGGGAAAACAGAAGCAGGGAGAAAGTACAGGGGAGAGAGACAAAGAGAGGGAGAAGAGAGAGAAGGAGGAAACCAAGGTTCTCAGACCCAATTTCGACTTCTAACTAGTAGGAGAAGTGATAGATCGGGTTGAAACAAGTGCACTTATACTCTTCTATTTCATTTTCTTGCACTTTTGTTCGACTTTCTGCGGGTATCCTTATTCCGATACCCGAATAAGTTTATATTTTATATTATCCATGATGAAAGTATTAAAATATTTCGATTTCATATCCAATTTGTGAGATTTGTGTGAATTTTTGCACCTATAAATCCTAACGCACACCCGAACCGTTTTTACCCTTTTTTTTGGATTTTATACATGATTTAATTTTAAATAATTGTTAGACATAACATGGGTATGCACATATGTGAATTTCATACCCGATTTTATAGTTTTGACCGGTTTTCAGACACAAAACCATAATCCCGCACCCTAGGCCATTTTCACCGATTAATTTAAAATTTTTATATAAATTGGCTTTAGAATATTGTTACCTGTACCATGAACATATTAATTTATTAATTTGGTGTCTGAATTTGCACATACGGATCCTTATACTCACACGGATACTATTCATTGGAGCTACTTTGGTATTTTTATAGGATTTCGTTTTGTTTAATTGACATTTAAATTATGCATAATTATTTATACTTAATTGTATATTTCAGAAAATATTATTGTAAACCATTTGTTAAGGATTATTCATCTGGAAGCTCTAAACTCACGTTTGAACCGTTAGGGTAAAGAATTCCTAATTTTGCTAAAGCATTATATTCAATTATGCATATGTTTGAAGTTATGTGAAAATTTAAACTCATAAGAAATGTGAAGATATGCAAAGTATAAGAAAGGAATACCACAATTTACTGTGTTATGACTCGCTCTCCCGGAATGAGAATTTTGTGAAAGAAATTTGGTGGACTTTTCCTAAAAGAATAAGAATCATGAAACTAGGATCACGGATTTATATTTTAAAAGGTACTATCCCTTGACATGCCATTGATATTACAATAAAAGCTTAAGAATTATTTTAGTCGTGTATTGTAGCGGGTAATATTTTTTGGCATACCTTAGGATATTACGATGGAAACATGAAGACTACTTCTGGGCCACGGTGGATATAATGGCAAATGTGATAAGGTCCAGTCTACAGGGATTATATGTAGATAGTCCGCATCTGAGTATTGAATAGGAGATTACTGCTTTAGAATGTGTAGAAACAAATACATTTCTTTCTTTATTTTTTTTGTACATTTAGTTGATAAGGCCTACTGGCCTTGATCTATAAAGATGAGTAATTATGAATGTTTTACATTCCCAAAGAAGAAAGATAAAATATAAAAAGTTATTTATATTCCAGAAACATATTTATTCAAATTTCTTACTATGCATCATATATCATACTCTCATCTCCTTTCCTATTTCATTTTAAATATATTGTACATCATCAGTCATTATATTACACTTACTGAATATTTGGTTCACCCTTACTATTTTTTCTTCTTTCAGATGAGCACGAACCTCTATATGATGAGGCAAAATAGAGATTAGAAGATGTCTAAGTTTGGGGCCTAGAAGATCATATCAAGAATTTATACTTTGTAGTTTTGTATACATATATGGAGAATTATTATATTAAGAGATGTATATGTATCTGTAATATACTGACGAAGAACTGATAATATAGTTCACTATGTATGGTTGTCTATATGCCTCTGTAGGTTATTGTGATTTGTATCAGATATCTAGTAGTATCTCTCTGTGTCGATGTTATGTTCGAAGATACGATGTTGGAGCCACAAAAATAACTATAAAAATTTGGATCTTGTGTTAACTGTTCTGTGTTGTTGGTCTAGATGTTGGAATATTTTGGATGGATTTTTATATGATGTTGCAGGAGATTGTATAAGTTTTTGTATAATCTGATATTGGTATTACAGTCGAAACTCTGCCATACTTTTGATTAAAAATACGGTACATGTAACATCCCGAAATCCTGAAATATTTATATCGGATTAAATTGGTATTATTTATTATTTTCGGTAATTTTGGGTAATTCGGGCGTGAGAAAATTAATTTAATATTACGAAATGTTGGAAGAATATTCAGAATTATTGGGTCGGTGCCAGAGTGTGCCCATTCGATCGTTCGGGTGTCGAATTAAAGTTGGGATTAAAAGAAACGTAATATATATATATATAATATATAATAATAATAATAATAATAATAATAATAATAATAATAATAATGAAAACGTAGGGGCAGAAGGAAGAAAGCAGGGGGAAATGCTGCTGCCATCCTCTCACGTGACTTCCTCTCTTCTCTTTTAAATTGGGGAAATTGAGTGTTTAAGAAAGGAGGGAGGAGCAATGACGGCAGTGAGCAGCGAACAGCAGAACGCGAGGGTTTCGCGGGAGAGAAAGAGAGAGAGAGCGGGGGCGAGCGGCGCTGGTGGAGGCAGCGCCGGCGTCGGCGGTGGCTGGAAACGGCCGTGCAAGGCCGTGGCCGGCTGGGCGTCGCGGTGGAGCGGCGGCAGCACCCGTGGGAGCCCGGTGAGAGGAAGAGCGCGCGAAGGAAAAGAGGGGAAAATGGAGGCCTTCGGGTCCGATTCCGAACTCGAGCTAGTTGGGAAAGTTGTAGAGCACGTCGAGGCAAGAAACCTTATACCCTCGTTTTTCATTTTTGTGCACTTTCGCTTTATTTTCTTCCGGTATCCTTGTTCCGATACCGGATTAAATTTGTGTTTATTGCTTCCTATAATCTAAGCATGAATATATGTTAATTCGGAGACCTAATTTGTAGTCTAAGTTCGGTTTCAGAAGACGCAAACCCTCACCCACGCACGTGTACTGTTCACGTACAATCGGGTGTATTCCGGCCCTTGATATTTGGGGCTTTTGTATAAATTGAGACTAGAATACCAATACCCACACCCTAGGTAAGTTATTTTGTCGATTGGGTACCCGATTTGGTGAAATTATGTGAATTCCCGTTCGCGAAGCCTAACCCCGCGCCCGGGTGGTTTCGGGCTCTGATTCTTGGGGCTTTTGATTTAATTAAGACTAGATTATGATTATGTATGACTTGGGTAAGTTAATTTGTTGGTTGGGTATCCCAAATTGTGGTTATTTAGGAATTTTCGTTCGCGAAGCCCGTGACCGCGCCCGGACATCTGTTTGATCTTCGATTTGGGGTTTAATGTGTAAATTGACTTGGGATTATAGTTACCCATGCGTTGGGTTTGATAAATTACTGTTAGATGTCCGAAATTCCGAGAATCAACCGATTCGTGCATATGTGCATTGTTCATGTGCACTGTTCTCGTATCTTTATACACGGGTATTAGCAAATCCGAATATTTTGTGTAATACTTTCGTTTAAATGCCGATTAAGTGATATGTGTTTGTAGAGAGAGGAAGTTGAGGCACAACAGCAAGCACGACGAGAAAGAAAGGGGAGGGACCACAGTTGTGATTCGATCCGGATAAAATAATGGTAGAACGAGCTCAGGCAAGTGTACTTTGGACGCTGTTTTTCACTGTACCGATTTCTCATGCTTTAAAACCGATGAAAATGCTCTAAAATGTTGATGATGCATGTTTAAAGTACATGAAGCATGTTTCCTTCGATTACTTGGTTGGATTTTATATTTATCCATGTTTATTGTAAGATTTAGCTTCGACTTCGTGAATAAGCATGAAAATAGTGTTCGATTTGTCTCGGAAAGCATGTAATGAAACCCTAGCTCGAAATGTTGTGAAGATTGAGTAAATTGCATGATTTAATGTTTATGCATGTCATCTATGACATTAATTTCATGAAAAATGTACATATAAGAGATCGATTTGAGTCTGACGGTTTTGGCGAAGCCCTGTGTATGAAAATGAAGAGGTTTTGGTGAGTTTTAACCGGAGCTTCTGTTATATGAAAGTTAATTGACATCGAAATGTAGCTTCCAATATGATTTGTTTCCGAAAATATGTACCGACCCGTACCGAGGAAATTTCCATGTACACTTAAAGTTAGTTGAAAGTATATTGTGAAAATCGATTTTGAAAAAGGGGTTTTCTATAAAGAGATGGTTTCAGATTCTGCTTATTTCGGGACTCGGGGACTGACTACTGTCCAGTATAGGTTCTCCGGCATGCCTTAGGACTTTTCGGTGGTAATCGAGGATAACTCGTCCATGGAGTTATTTGTGGTCCGCGCCCGCTGGGGACGTTATGGACAGAGGGAATTACTGTTACCGGCCTACCTTCGGGTGGCATATCGCACCGATCCCATGAGATGGGATACCTATATGACCGATTCAGGCCTTAGATTGTGTGGAGTGAACACAATCTATCTTCGATTATTCGCCCTCTCGCCTAGTAAGGTATACTTTGGCGGTCAGACCGATATAATATGAAGTACCGTTTCTTGTTTTATTGATATGTTATGTTACCGTATCGACATCGAATATGAAGTACCGACACGAATATGAAATATCATTTACCGATATGATATGTGCCCATTTACCGCTTATCGCATGACATCGATATGTTATGTTATTTTGTTTACCGTTTACCGCACGATTACCGACACGATTTTGAAGTATTATTTACCGATTGCGAGTATCGATTGTTTGCTATTTATGAACACCGTACACCGACTCACGATTTCGATTCGAAGTATAGTCATCACAATGTATGTTTTCTCTATTTCTTGGACTGCATTCGATTAACTGTTATGTTTATGCATAGTTACATGACTATTACGCATCACCGCTTTACTTGCTCATGTGCATGTACCTTGTTCAGCCTCGCCTTTGTTTTGCTATTTTTTCCCCTTCATATGAGACAAGAGAGTTACTTTTGACAAAAAGAGTAATCAGAGAGAGAAGTTTCTTGAAGACTTTTGAGGACCATAGCACATTGGAGCTATTTTGGAGGAGCCTGTTGACGTAAAGGCCTAACTGCATATGATTTTTTTGTATACTGATCTTGTGATTATTGATATCTTAGAACATGTTGATTTTTGTATAGAAAGCTCATGATGTGTATGATGGTAGAAGAGAAAATGCTATGCTTCTGCAGGTTCTTAGTTTACTTCCGCTATATACTCTGGATTTACTGTGCAGGTCCTCGATGACATCTCGTTATTAAACTGTTAGAGTAGTAAATATTTTTATGGATTTGTGCCATGGATGACACATGTGATCCTGTGAATGTTGTTGTAGGAATTGTGAAAGATGGATAGGTGTGTGCTTGTAATGGATAATTATACAGGACTGTATTTTTGGGTTTCATCCATTCTGAGGAGACTACTAAATTTCAAGAAGTCTTGCCTTATGCTTAGACCATTAATTATGTTTTCTGTTTGACGGAAACTTTCGAGGAAAAAAAAAATCAGTTCCGTCACAGTACACATAATTGATATTAGAGAGAAAGAGATACCTTAAATTTGATTTGAATCATATGCGAAAATTTAAATTAGAGCAAGATCAATTGAATAAGTAAGATGAAGGCATAGGGTAATTAAATTAGACCTGATAGTCCTAGTCATCCTAGTCCAGTAACTTATGCTAGCGCTCAATTAGGATCGATAGATAAGTTCGTTTGTCTAGTTTAATTTATCCCAATTAGTGTCTTAATAGCTAGCTAACCTGAATTGTCCTTATTTCAGAAAAAGTATTAGCATTGGTTCTTAGACGAGAGTTTCTTCATGGTGGTGGTCAACCACGAAATCATGAAGAGAAGTTGTATGAATGCACCTTAAGGTTTACATTTGGTTGATTTTGGATTAGGTTTAGACTTGATCAGTTCTGGGTTGAGGTTCTCTTGCTAGTAAATTGCTAAGATAAGAGAATCAAGTGTGGTCGATAAGGTGGGATTGATGGCTCGATGTTAGTATAATTTAGAGTCAATTCTGATATAGCGAATCCAAGGATGTCGATTTGTGATTAATTTAGTAATGATTATGTACCTGAACCTTTGGATAGCTCAAATCCTATAGAGGTTGATATATGGATCCTAAGAACTAAAATGGTGTTGACGGTGATCCGGTGTTTGGAAAAAGATAAGGTAATGTTACCCCGAATAAGATGATAGGTGAAGTCGACCTTGGGTGGTTGATATGAAAAGAGTCATGGGTCTCAAAGATAAAAAGATATCGTAGGATATGTTGTCGATACTTTATAGATGAATATTTTATTTCGATGGAATTTTTGGAAACATGTCTCAATTGTGGACAGTTTGACCGCATGATTAGGGATTATCCATATTCCATAGGCCGGATAGTGAAGAAGCTTGGTACCTATGATCGAGGTTTTACCGTGATAGTACAAGTATAAAAGTGTTGTCTACGTGGTGGAAGATAAGATTATCAAATCTTGACATTTCAGAGTATGTATTATTTTGGAATTCCAAATCTATACTTTATTTGTATTTTCTGAATTTATTCATTTATTCGAGGATCGTGGCTTTTATACTAGTTGCATTGAAGTCTGTAACATTTTTCTTGGGTCAATAGATATAATTGGTTGGGATGAATTGATTACCTTGGGGTGTTAGGATTTGATATAATATTAATGATGACTTGGTGAGTTGCCAAGTTGGTATGGATTGTGTCGGTAAGGACCTTATACTTTATAATTAGATTGTGAGTTGAATATGAGGGATAGTGACCGGATGGTGACGGAATTAGTATCATTTTGTCTGTAATTCGTTCAATGAAGATATATGTCAAGTTTATATAACATATGAGACCACATCTGAAAGTCATATTGTGGTCGCTAAGAAGTTTGGATTATGTATATATTTGAGGATGTTTATTAAGTGAAAGGATTATTATTATCCTAATGAATGGTTAATCAGACTAGCGCAGCGAGGCCATATAGGCCCACGGTCTATAGATTTCAGAATACGGTTGAGGTTTCACGTGAGTGATTGTTCTCAATGCTTAGGATAAACTGAAGTAAGAGTTTATTAGTCCGAGGGAGGTTTTGAATTAAGTCAGAAAGATAGTCAAAAATTATATTCCTTTTAAATTTGGTGGATTATCATGAAGTCTCCTATGAACTGATAATTGAGGAAGTAGGTTTGCGATTAGGCTAAACCATTGTGGGGGATTAAGAATTTGCCTTATGGTAAGGTTTCAATCTCGATTTTGGATAGGAAGCATTAGGTGTTGGGAATCCGAACAATTCAGATGGTTTAGGTTCTCTAGTAAGGATTATCTCATCTAGGAAATGACTTGGAACTCTAGGAAGAAAGCTGGAGAAGTTACCCCAGATTGTTGAATTTGGAGGTTTGTTAAATATTGAGGGCGAAATTTTTATAAGTGGGGGAGAATTTTATATTTTTGAATTTTTATCTGATTTAATTAGAAATATTTTATTATTTTGGATAATTTGGGTGTGATTAAAATTAATTAAATATTATAAAATTTTGGAGGATATTTGGATCAATTAGGCTAACGTCTGAAATGTGCCAGTACGGTCGTCCAAGTATCGATTTTGATTTTGGAATAAAAGAAAAGAGAATATATAATAATAATAATAATAATAATAATAATAATAATAATAATAATAATAATAATAATAATAATAATAATTAGAAAGAAGAGGGGAGAAGGTTTCAGGGAAAATAGAAGTAGGGAGAAAGAAGAGGGTAGAGAGAGAGGGAGAAGAGAGAGAAGGAGAAAATCAAGGTCCCTCGGTTCGATTCCGACTTCGAACTAATTGGAAAAGTGATAGATTGGGTTGAGATAAATGCACCTATATTCTCCTCTTTCATTTTCTTGCACTTTTGTTTGAATTTCATCGGGTATCATCATTTCGATACCCAAATAAGTTTATATTTTGTATTACCTATGACCTAAGTATAATAATATTTTGATTTCATATCCAATTTGTGAGATTTGTGCGGATTTTTGTACCCGAAAATTATAACCTGCGCTCGGACTGTTTTCACCTGTTATTTTGGGTTTTATAGATGTTTGGTGTTAGATAATTGTTACCCATAACATGGGTGCGCACATATGTGAATTTCTTACACAATTTTGTAGTTTTGATCAGTTTTCGGACACGAAATCCAAATCCCAACCCCTAGATCGTTTTCATCAATTAAATTGGGATTTTGCATAAATTGTCTTTAGAATATTATTACCTGTACTATGAACATATTAATTTATCAATTGGGCATTCGTATTCACACATACGGACCCTTATACCAGCGCAGGCACTATTCACCGTGCGGGCACTGTTCACCCGAGCCACTTTGGTATTTTTGTAGGATTTTATTTTATTTAATTGACATCTAAATTATGTATAATTATATATACTTAATTGTATATTTTGAAAAATACTATTGTTATTCATTTGTGAAATACTATTCGTCCGAAAGCTCTAAAATCACATTTGAACCGTTGGGGTAAGGAATTCCTAATTCTACTAAAGCATCATATTCCATTATGTATATGTTTGAAGTCATGTGAAGGTTTAAACCCATAAAAAAAAATGAAGATGTGTAAATAATAAGAAGAAAATGCCACAATTTGATGTGTTATGATTCGTTCTTCCAGAGTGAGAACTTTGTGAAAGAAGTTTAATGAACTTTTTCTAAAAGAATAAGAATCATGAAATCAAGACCACGGATTTATATTTTAGAGGGTGGTATCTCCCTAGCATGCCATTGATATTACAATGAAAGTTTAAAGATTATCTTGATCGTGTATTGTAGCGGGTGATATTTTTTGGCATACCTTAGTATATTACAATAGAAGCACGAGGATTGCCTCTGATCCTCAGGGGATATGGTAGCATATGTGATATGGCCCCGTCGACAGAGATTATATATAGTTTCTACCCTGGGTCTTGAATAGGAAGTTATGACTTTAGAATGTGTAGAAATAAACACATTATTTTCCTTATTTTTTTTGTACATTTAGCTAGTAATGCCTACTGACCTTGATTCGTAAAGATGAGTAATTATGCATGTTTTACATTCCAAAAGAAGAAAGATAAAATGTGAAAAGTTATTTATATTCCAGAAACGTATTTATTCATGTTTCATGTTATATATCATATATCATACTCCCATCTCATTCCCTATTCTATTTTAAATATATTATATATTATCCTTAATTATATTACACTTATTGAATATTTGGCTCACTATTACAGTTTTTCCTTCCTTCAGATGAGCACGAATCTCTATCTGATGAGGTAGAGTAGAGATTAAAAGATGGCTAAGTTTAGGACCTACAAGATCATATCGAGGATTTATACTTTATAGTTTTGTATACATATATGGAGGATTATTGTATTAAGAGATGTATATGTATCTGTAATGTACTGATGAAGAACTGATAGTATTGTCCACTATATATGGATGTCTATTTGCTTCCATAGGTTATTGTGATTTGTATCAGATATCTAGTGGCATCTCTCTGTGTCCGATGTTGTGTTCGAAGACACAATATTGGAGCCACAAAAACAACTCTGAAAATTTGGATCCAGTGTTGACTGTTGTGTGTTGTTGGTCTAGATGTTGGAGTATTTTGGATGGATTTTTATATGATGTTGCAGGAGATTGTACAGATTTTTGTATAGTCTGATGTCTGTATTACAACAGAAATTTTACCAATTTTTTGGTTGAAAATACAGTATGTCACAATCTTATAATATATTCGGATATCTTAATATGTCTAATAAATTTGATAATTGCACCCAAAATCACGGGTGATAAAATATAGTGAGTGTGAGGTTTCGGGTTTAAAAGTATAATAAATGTGAGCAAATCAACATGATAATAACTAATACTAGACTTATTGAATGTATGACTATGCGTATCGAGAAAAAAATCGGGTTGTGAATTGGCAAAATGCTGCCAGCAGCTCGCGCCTGCTGTGTGCTCGAGTGCAGGCTCGAGTGCAAAAAGTAGTGGTGCAAGCAGCAAGCCGCGCCTGTTGTTAGCTCGAGCAGTAAAACCCAGTAGCCTCCCCGCCCGCTGAGAGTTCCAGCAGTAAAATCCAGTAGCTCCCCCGCCCACTAAGTGCCTGTGCGCGCTTGAGTGCAGGCCGGCAACGAGGGCGCACTGGCCGCTCGCTCGCCTGGCGCTCGCTCGCCTGGCGCTCGAGCGCCCTGACTGGTATAAAAACATGACCTGCTTCACGTTTCTTCCACCTTTTCACTTTCCAGAGGGTTTTTGGAGAGGTGAAGAGAGGAAGAGCATCGATTGTAGAGAGAGAAAGGAGGAGATCGAGCCGTAGAGTCCAAATCCACCTGGGAGCCAGTTGCAAAAATGATAGCACGCGTCGAGGTAAGTGTTCTCATACCCACTAACTTTCCTCTTTCAATATTTTTCCATTATTATCGGGTATTTTCATCTTGATACCCATCCGAACCATAAAAAATGTGATACCCGTGACTTGAGACCAAGAATTATGTAATTTGTTGTCTGATTTACTCACCGATCCGACCGGTGGAGTATCGTAAATCCTAACCTACGGGAAATCGGGGGTTTTCCGTTTCCACCCCTCGTTTCATTAAATTGACCCCAAAATGTGAATCCCCATGTCCTAAATGTGCATATACGTCGGCCGTGCGATCGATTTCGCACGTCTCGACCCGTTCGCGGCGTCCGAGCCCTCTAAATGGGCGCTGACATTGTTCGCCCGAGACCTAAGGAGGAAATTATTGTTTTTATCTTCATGAAATGTTGAATTGACTCTAGAATATGAATCTCCGCATCCCAAAAGTAAGTACGTGTTGACTGGATGACCGATTTCGCAAAAATTGACCCGTTCACGGCTTCCGAGCTCTCTAAAAGTGGCCTAACAATGTTCCTCCAAAATTGGAAGGTAAGTATATATGATTTAGCTCTCTTCAATTGTGATGGAACTTATGAATAAATGCTATGTTAAATTGTAAGCTCTGAAATGTGTAATTGTGCACCGGGAGCGAAGGGAATGCGTCCCGGGGGCTTCTAAGATGGTGTTTGACCCACGGAGGTAAGTATAATCAAGCTCTCTTACGAGTTGAAAGATATAAGCTCCAAATAAAAGAAAGAAACTAAACGAGTAAATGGAAGGGAGTCCACAAAATGTGAAGTGATGGATTTGGTCTCCCGGTTGGAGACAAGAGATGGGAACGTGATTTTTCCGGTTTGAGAATATGTATAGAAATGGTGGATTCCCCTTCAAGGATTAAACTAATCTTGAAATTAGGACCACGGAATATATGAGTAGTATCCTTTAGTTTACCATGTACATCACGGTGGGAACCAAAGGAATACTCCGGCCGCTCTTGGGGGTGAGTGGTGTGTAGGGTACGCTTTAGGATGCTGCTGTGAAAGAACGATGATTGCCCTAGTCCCTAGGGGATATGGGACGATTAAGATGGCCGAGTGTTGCAGGTCTAAAATATAGCCGATGGTCGAGTGTTGCAGACCTAAAATATAACCGATGGTTGAGTGCTGCAGACCTAAAATGTAGTCGGCCTTAGAATGTGCGGCAGACACATTCCTTTTCTCATCCTCTCACATCGTTGATTAGTATGACCTACTAGCCTGGGTATGTAAAGATTGATGAAAGTAATGAAAGTGAATGAATGTAACCAGAATAAACATGTGAACTAAATAATTCTCGATGCTCCCTCTCCTCACATGCTTTCTTTGTCCAAGTTATATGATTTTTTCGACCCAGTTACTGTCTTTCCTGTATATTGCTGTAGTTAGTGGTGTATGATTTCATTTGTTGGGCTGTACGCTTACCCTTGCTATCTATATATCTTTCAGATGAGAACACATTGATACCTGATGAGACAGGGTAGATCATAGAAGTGCAATTGACAGCTGATATTGCACGTAGGACTCGGGGCTGGGTCTTAGATGATTTTTGTGTATGAAACAAGAATTTTTGCCATGTTTTGTAAACTATGTAAAACATGTATGGTGATGATATATGATGTTTAGTATGGATGAATGATGAATTAGTTCTGCTGTGTATTGTTGTTTCTTTTATACTTCCGCAGGTCCTTCTCATTGTAGTTATGATCAAGGTTCCTAGTTGGTATCCTTCCTCACCAGCATTACCCGGAGTTATGATGTTGGTGCGGTCTCGGTTGATGCGGTGATTAGATCCTGTGTAGTATATTGAACAATAAAACTTGTAGTATTGCGAATAGTTGTAGATTTTGTGCAGGGTTGTTTCGCAGGTGTTTGTATTTTGGCAAATACTCGATTTATAAATGGGACTCTATCCAATTTTCTACAAAAATTAATAAATATAATTAAGAATTCTAGTTTATTTTATCCTTGATGGAGGTTATTTAAGAAAAATAATCCGGTCCGTCACAGTGAGTAACTTTACCCATGGGAGATAGAGTACATAGGTGGCCAAGTATGCTGGCCTAATTTATATTTGATATAGCTTAAGGTTATCAGAAGTATATGTAACTCTTTCTCAGATTAATCTTCAAATAATCGGTGCTCAAATTTGAGGCATAATTTGTATTTTTATATAGATTTGTATTGGACTTTGATTTGAATTTAAATTTGAGATTCACTGATTTTACCCACAGTTAGGCCTTGGTATGTCCCGAATAAATAATTTTGACTATATGTTTTGATTCGAACCTTTAGACTATCTATTGTGGCGTTACTTTAATTTCTGTGCACGCTATTGGATCATCCAACTATTAGATTTTATTTCAAATCACGAGCTGATCGGGCCTTAGATTTGGATTTAGAATTTGACTTACTCTTGGATTGGATTTGAAATTGGCTATTTGCCTATTGAGATTGATCCGAATCACTTCTATTTATATTTATATACATGTCCCGATGAAGAATATTTTCTTATTTGGATTTTTATCTTGAATTTGGATATTTAATTTGAGTACGAAATTACCATTAGATTTTAGATCTTGAATTTTTATTGGATTTATTATATCGACAATTTGAATTTATTTTATCACTTGAATGGATATTTATCCATTTGCCATTCCCTCTGATTCATTGGACTTTTTTTATTTAAATATGATACTTGATAAATATTATGCTCATATATTCTATTTTATCCCTTCAGAGTAAAAGATTGAGCCATATTATAGGAGCAAGATTGAGTTTTAACACGACATCGTATTTTTTGATGAGTTTTATATTAATTTAAATAAATGGTATCGGTCATATTTGATTTATAGATTAATTCTGTTGGACTGTCTTTGGTGATTGGAGTCAGCCACATGTGACCCTTTGGATTGTATATTCAGATTTCTTGGGTGGATTTCTTTATATGAATGTATTGTTGTTATTATTTGATCTTTTTCTTATGACTATTTGACGCAGGTCATGATTATTTTGTTCGAACGGTTGTCCGATGAAATCTTGTATGAATTTTTAATTTATCAGATCTTATATATTTGGTTTGTCACATCCAAATTTTTAGGATTTAGTATTATTTATTGAATTTATTTAAAATTTAAAATTTTAAGATTTATAATTAATTATTTAAATTGACCTATTTTGTTCAAATTCGTGACAGAAGTGGTATCAAGAAAAGTTGTAATGAGAGATATTTTAGGTTATTTTAAATAAATAATTGATTAAGTTATGGATATCATAAGTACTGTCTTTGGCTAATAGTAAAAAAATTTAAGTTGTGGAGGTTTGGATTCGTATCAGAAAGTCTGGTTATGGAGTCTTGGGTTTGGATAGGATGGATGATTATCTGATCATGATGATTCCCACAAGCGATATAATGAGTGAGTTGTCATAGTGGCAGAAGGAAGATTTTGTTTGAATTTTACGAATATGTGGAGGTTTTGTTGGGTTTTTCGATTTTGGAAGAGAAGTAGTAGCTTCAGGTAGGATTGGTCCGAATTCTCGCGGAGTAGGAGGTTTTGGCTTGATAGTGGTAGGTGATAGAGCAAGTCGGACTGAAATCTCACGGGGTAGAAGAAAATTTTGACCGGCAAAATGGTAAGCGGTGGAGTGAAGATGATGAAGAGTAAGAGTAAAAGTATTTGTGCAGCACTGTGATGGTTCGAGACCTCGAATGGGTTGATATGTGATAACAATAGCCGAGTAGTTGTAGACGAGTTGATTGTGGGACTTCCAGTGCCTTATCTTGGGACCAGAAAAATAAGGAGATCCCTTGGAATGTCTCTTTAGAGATATCCGATAAAATTGGAACGATCTAGATAAGATTGGCATGGTTCTTTGTAAGGATGGCATGCGCGCAAAATGAGAAGTGGTCATTATGTTCGAGCGAGAAAATGAATATTCTTCAAGATTGAAAGTTGCAGATAAAAATAAAGAAAGTTATATCAAGTCAACTCGATTCTCTTTGTAAGAGAGGTTGTGGAGTTTTGATGGTCTACCCCCGGCCAGAAGGTAGGACAATGAAGTGCAAGTCTGATTTCATTGGCAATGATGATGCTGATTATCTAGAGATTTGAAATTACGGTTAGGATGAGAGGGAGACTCAAGGATTGCCTATTTCCACTAATTACTGTGATCAGATAGATAGTCTTCCCCATAAATTTTTCATCGTTGAAGAATCCATGGATGAAAAGCACACGGTGCAGCCTCGTAAGGCAACATTTAGAAAGTGGTTGAAGAATATGAAAGATTTGTGAAAGCATGATGGTAGTTAAGGACTTCTAGATTCAATTTGAAAGTAGTCGATGCCATTCCAACGTTAGACTCATGACGAGGAGTTGGACCAAGCTTTATTGATCGAGCAGAAGCAGCTTCAGGAGAAGCATTTTTAGAAGAAATCAAAGTATTAGAGTTAGAGATTGAAGGATTAACTCGTTTATCTTGTAAAGGACAAGCTAAGGAAAGTCAAATGAAGGAATATCTTCCTCCCCGAAGTTCGACTTTGCGAGGTTATCCTACAAGTTTCACGGGAAGAAGTATGCGAAATGAATTTGCTTTGTCAAAGTGGAGTCTGCTTCAATTGTGGCCAGATATACCATTTGTCAAATGATCGTTTGAATCTCATGAGTTCGAATTCTAGATGTTCAGATAGGAGACAAACAGTTCCTAGTAAAGCATTTGCAATTATAGCTCATGAAATTAGAGCTGGATCCTTAGCTATGGAAGACTATTTCAGTAAGTCCATTCTATTCTATATTCAGGATATGAGTCCTCTGAGTTCCAATGAAGAATCAATAAGAAAGCTTAAGGGTTGATTTTCGGCATTACAAACGAGTCATCTGTTGAGAGATGGGTGATGAGCTTATCTGGCATACATTGTCACATTTAGGAGTTATTCTGTGACCATTGGAGACATTTTGATCATCTGTAAGTTCAAAGATATTTTTTTAGAAAATTCAACTAGATTGTTCCTAGATTAAGAGATTAAATTTTCTTTCAATATTGTGCTTGGATCTATACCTATTTTGAAGGCTTCGTATAGGTAGTCCTATCTGAGTTGAAGAAATTTAAACAGCAATTGTAGAATCTATTTGAGAAATATTTTATTCGGCCAAGTGTCTTGCTATGGAGTGCTTCAGTCTATCTGGTTAAGAAAGATGGATCAATGGGTTTATGCTTGGATTACTTGGGAATCGAATATGTATCACCTCCCAAGGATTGAGGATTTATTTGATTCATTCTAAGAAGTTTGGGTTTTCTCTAAAATTGAGCTTTGTTCAAGGTACCATTGGTTGAGAATTTAGAGAAGGATGTACATAGGACAGCTCTTATGTCAAGGTGTAGCCATTGTGAAATCTTCATGGTTGTTTTGGGTTATCAAATATTTTAGCATCTTTTATGAATACTATCGATTGGATTTCTAATTGTGTTTGCATCAGTTGTGATGGTTTCATTTGTGGTGATTTTGTTAATGATGTTCTAATTTATTTAAAAAATTTTGAGAAGCATGAGACCCTATTTGAAAGTCTACTGCAAACTCTGAGAAGGCTTCATCTTAGGTCATGTGGTTCTTAAGGTGACATTTGAAAATTTAAAGAAGATGGAAGTAGTGGCGAATTGAAAAGATCGACTAAGATCGTGAGAGTGTGGAGTCCCTTGGATCTAGTTGATTATGATAAGAGATTTATTGAAAGTTTCTCAAGGATTGCAGTGTCATTGGCATCATTGAAACAGAGGCTATCAGTATTTAATTGAAGTGATATTTGTAAGAAAAGTTTTCAGTAATTGAAGAATAGATTGTTATCGGCTTCGATTTTGTTGATCCTTAATGGATTAGAAAGATTAGTAGCATTCAATGATGCTCCGAAGAATGATTTAGATATATTTGGATTCTACATAGTCGGCGCATTATCTAAGGGAAGTTTGGGATGCTGTGCAATCTAAAGGATTTTGCGTGAAAGTGCTATGGCAAGACTGCCAGTGGAAAGATTGGGTCAGAGAGATTTCCTCTCTTTGCTGCCAGAATTGAATTTTGAATGAAGCTCCTATCTATGGGAGAAGTTTTATGAAGATCAGAGATGAACTTTCTTTTTGGATGAGTCATTATGAAGTTAGACGCGATTAAGCCTGTAACCTCAAGCCTATGGTACAAAGTGTTTTCCCCATTACACGTTTGAGAGGAGGCATGTTTTTAAAAATTCTCTTATTAGAGTCTCGGCTAAATGGATGAAAACTCGAAAGTTGATTGGATGGAAACTCAGAAGCAAATGAGGTCATTAGCAGCTATGGTTGAGCTGCAGTGGTCCAAATTCAAAGGAAACGTAAAAATTTTCTACTTAAGCAGAGAGAAGAACGTTTGATGTTTGATCTGATCACGAGTTAAGGCCGATGGGAAGAATATAAAGCATGAAATCACGACTTACCTGACCTAGTATATCCGTGCCTAAAGGAGGAAGTCGAGTAGAAGAAAAAGCCTTCAACATTTTGTTTTGGGTCTGCCTCAAATAGTAAAGGATTTGATGGCCATTTGGATGAGAATGAGCTAGTTGATGATGGTTTTGCTGATAAAAGTAGTTCATTGTTTGTTGAGATTTGATGCAAATGATGGATGAGTTGATGAACTCGGCTCATCGCTTGTCTATCAGGATATCATTCTCGAGATTAACTGAGGTTAAAGATCAATCAGAATGATGCAGCGGAAGTGTGTAGACTCGCAGCTATCGGTCACAAGGTTTGATTTAAGGTTTGAAATAGGAGATCAAATTTATAACCCAATTGAAAGTTTGAGAAGAGCAATCAGATGTTTCTGGAAGTTTCTTAAAGTGAAGAATTTTGAGTTTTCGACTCGAAAGGCAATTTAAAGTAGTAGTTTATTGAGCCATTTGAAATTTTTAGTAGATTAGAAATGTGGCCTACAGATTGACCTTATTTTTGAATTTGATGGATGGAATGATATACTTTATGTGAATAATCCTTCGCATATATTTAGGTTGGAGTCATTTTTTATCGATGAGAAGTGTTTTAGGATGAGGCCGTAGTGTTATTTTTCGGGATAGAAATGATTTAGTGTAGAGATTAAGATATTTCCATCGGCTGTTATACTTTTGAGGAATCTTCTAATTGAGAAAACGTTAATGGATCTTAAGAACAAGTCCGGGAGAATATCCCTATTTGTTGAGGATTAAGGTAATGATTGAGATGCGTAAATTTTAAGGATGAAATTTTTATAAGGATAGGAAAATATAATATTCCAAATCTCTATTTAGATTATTTTAATATTAATTATAATTTTGGATAATGTGGATATGGTAAAAAATTAATTAAATAATATAAAATTTTAAATGATATTTGGATTAGTTGGGATGGTGCTCAAAGTATGCTCGTACTGTTGTTTGAATATCAATATGGATTATGAAATAAAAGAAAAGAAAAATATAAATATAATAATATATATAAAAAGACAAAGAAAAAAGAGAATTACGGGATCGGGGAGTGAAAGAAAGAGGGAAGAAGAAGAGGGAAAAAAGATGAGAGAGAGGAGATAGGCATGGGGCGGCCACCGCCGCTGATGCCGGAGGTGTCAACGCCAAAAATGGAAGCCGGCACAGACCTTTTCATGATACTACCTTCCGTTTTGTGCGCCAGTGTGAGGAGAGGACGGAATCGCGAATCGAAGCAAAACGGCCGCCGTCTGTCGCTGCCATTGTCAGAGGAAATCGGTGAAATCAAGGCAACTAAATCCTTCCATTATTCTTGTGGATGTTGAATTTGAGATTGCATGTACCGATTTTGGGAGAAATTAGCCAAATCGGGAGAAAATGGGTGGAAGAGACAAAGTGGAGAGAGGAGGCTGCTGACGGCTACATGCCCTGCCGTCCACTACAGCCGGCGTTGCCGAGTGCTGCCGCCATGGTCACCATTGTTGCTCATGCCAGAGTCACCATTGGCGAAGGCGAACGTGAAGAGAGAAAGGCAAAAGTGTGCGAAGCAAGAGAGAGAATGGACACGTCGACAGGAGAGAGAATCACCCGATTCGGGTACCTCGGAGTATCATTTCTTCAGATTTACAGAGTATAAAGTCAAGGCAAATATCTGTAACACATATTCTTAGTCTGATTTAATATCTGATATATTTTGGATACTATTTAAAATTTTTACTAAGATACATGTATTTTTATACATCCGATTTGTTTATTCTGAATATGCATGTATGGCTTATTGGATGATTTAGGGGTTCCTGATACGAGTTTTATAATTTCAGATGGTTTAATATTTTTCTAAAAATCTAAATAATTTATCAAATACTGTATATGTTTATATTTGTCGGTGTATACGAAAATACGTATTAAACTTGCATAGTTTGTGCATTTTTACATATATGTGTCGGGTTGTGGTCACTATATTTAGATTTGAATATTCTCACTAACTCCCGATGAAAAAATATTTGTTATTTGGAAATCCCTTTTGGTCGGCAAGTAAGGCATGTAATAATGACCCTTCCCACTTGAATAATTTAATTTGATCTTATAATATATTTGAACGTCGTAATATATCTAATAAATTTGAGAATTATACCCAAAATTACGGGTGGCAAAATATTGTGAGTGACCTTACCCATGGGAGACAGAGTATATGGGTATCTGAACATGTTAACCTAATTTGTATTTGATATGGCCTAAGGTTACCGAAAATATATGTAACTTTTTTTCAAACTAGTCTTTAAATAATCAGAACTCAAAGTTGAGGCATAATCTATATTTCTGTATGGATTTGTATTAGATTTTGATTTAAATTTATATTTAAGATTCGTCAATTTTATCCACAATTGGACCTTAGTATGTCTTATACAAATAATTTTAACTATATATTTTGATATGGACCTTTGGACTATCTGTTGTATTGCTACTTTCGACTTCGCTCACGCTATTGGATCATTTGGCTATCGGATTCTATCCCAAATCACGAGTTGATTGGATCTTAGATTTAAATTTGGATTTGAACTTGGACTTAAACTTGGACTTGGATTGGACTTGAAATGGGCTATTTCCCTATTAAAATCGATCCAGATCATTTATATATATATATATATATATAAGTGATCCGGACTGATTTTAATAGACAAATATATATAAACGTCCCAATGAAGATTATTTTCTGATTTGGACATTTATTTTTAATTTGAAAATTTAATTTGAGTACAATACTACTATTAGGTTTTGAATTTTAATTAGATTTATTATATCGACAATTTAGATTTATTATGTCATTTGAATGGATATTTATCCATTTGACTTTTCTTCTGATTCATTGGACTTCTATTAATTAAATGTGATACTTGCTGAGTATTAAATTCATATTTTCTGTTTTGTCCCATCAGAGTAGAGGATTGAGCCATTTTGTGAGTAGGATCAAGTGTTGGCACGGTATCGTATTTTTCTGTGAGTTTTATATTTATTTAAATAAATGGTATCGGTCAATTTTATTTATGAGTGGGTTTTATTGGACTATCTTTGGCGATTGGAGTTGACCACATGTGGGCCTTTGGATTACGTATTGAGATTTTTTGGGCCGATTTTTTTATATGGATGTGTTGCTGTTATTATTTGGTCTTTTCATTATGACTGTTTGGCACAGATCATGATTATTTTATCTGAACGGTTATCCGATAATATCCTGTGTGAATTTTTAATTTATCTAGTCATGTATATTTAGTTTGTCACATCCGAATTTTTAAAATTCAATATTATTTATTAAATTTATTTAGAATTTTAAATTTTAAAAATTATAATTAATTATTTAAATTGACTTAGTTGATCCGATTTTGTGTTACAAACTAATAAAGATATAGTTTATAATCAAATCATGTAAGAAATTTAAAAATAAAAAATTGGGTGCTCATCTTTCATGGAAGAAAAACCTCTCAAAAAAAAAAAATAATTATTTCAAGATTTAATAGTTGCTCACAAGGCACTAAAAGGAGGCACACGGATTTTTTTTAGCTCGAATCTTTCAAGACCTTAAAATTTTTTTAAAAACAAGTTAAATTTAAAACTAAGAGTAAACTTCTAATTAAAATAACTAAGGTTAGTTGGTAGTGGGCAAATATCATATTTTTGCTTGAACTTATATTATGCAAGCCTTGCACAAAGACTTTGCCTAGGTAGTTGTTTAAGCTACTGAAATGCAAACCATTTACAATTCGAATCTAAAATTTCATAGCTTGAGCCACTATTTCGTGGGCAACTTGCAGTTCATCTCTAAACACTAATAGCATGGGCACTTATCATATAAATATCTTGTAGGTTTGGTATTTAGCCTTGAGTGTCTATAGATATGCACCGAACAACCTGTAAATATAAGTTGAACTGCTTTATATTTTTACTTGAGTATACAACCTTGTCTTTGCATGAGCAATGTTGGTGTGAAAACTCATCTTTTCACTTTAACCAAATATATCTATAAAACTTATACCTACACATATGTCACAATAACAAAACAATATATTCAAAATATAATTCAGTGTCATATAATTTACAAACACTAAAGATAGACCTATTTCACTGCAATAATGCTCGTGATAATATAGAGCATATTTTAAATACTAAAATAACATAAAATATGATAATAAATTTATAAAAATACCTATCTTAATATCCTTAATATTCTTCTCAAAACAATAAACACCCTTATTTTAAAGTAAAATCACAAATGAAAAACACTAACTTTACCTAGCCACCCCGACTGCCGGCTAGCCAACTAATAATGTTGGATGTGGTTGAACGTCGTCCATCTTTATTGTTTGTTGATCACTACTTAAAATATATTTAGAATGCAATTACAAATAAAATAAAGATATTTTACTTTTAATAATAGTTATTTACTCATAATTTATTAAAATAATAACAGTAATAAAGACACAAGTTTCTTTGACAGCCGACAAAACATGACCTCGATATTTCTAGCCCACAATTAATATCTTTTTGTCTAACTAAGATTGAAAAAATAAATAAAAAGCTCATATTTCTAGTAATAACTTGCAATGAACCAAAGGTTCATAAAAAAATTGGCAAAGTCAATTAATGGATACGAATGCGGGGCTATATATTTTGCAGAAAAATAGTCTTAATTTTTTATGAATTTAATAATTTTTTGAAATATGGATGAATGTAACATTACTTATTTTCAAATAATTAAAGTCAATTACTTTTAAATTCATAAAAATTATTAAATTATAATAATCTATATTCAAATAAGTAAAATTAAAAATAAAAAATGATACCTATCAAACATGCAGTTCCAAACACCTATAGACAATGATTGCTAATGGTAACAAAAGAACAAGATAATAACCCAAGAGGTTATAGTCATGTTTATGTTATTTCATTAAGTATGATTCCTATCTCCTATGATATGATTTTAAGTTAAAATATGTATATATATATTCTTTGTTATATATAGTGTCTTACTGAGTATTTGGCTTATTCACTGTTTTATTAACCTCTCAGATGAGTTATACGAGTTTTTGCCTGTCAACGTAGAGTGAGATTGAAGTACTTGCCTTACAAAAGATATTTTTGTATATTTATTTTTGGATAGGATGTCACAAACTTAAACCAAGTAGGTCAATTAAATAATTAATTATTATTTAATTATTATTATTATAAATCTCAAATCCAAGTATGACAAACTAAATATACAAACTCAACAAATCTAATTCCACACAGGATCTCACCAAATCATATAAATATGACTTACTCTATAAATAGTCGTACGGGGATAACCAAATAAAGTCAAGAGCTCATCCACATAAAGAAATCAGCCTAACAAATTCTTAATATACAGTACCAAGGCCCATATTCAACCGACTCCAACATCCTAGGACAGACTAAGCAAAATTCATCCATGACCCGATACATAGTCAATGATATAAAAAAAATCTAAGAATATAACACTCGCCAGAGGTTTACAGTACTATGTCAAAACTCTTTCTACTCCTACAATGAAACCGAGCCTCCATTCTAAAGAAATAAAATAGAAAATATGAGTCTAAAATTCAACAAGTCTCATAAGTAAATAAATGAGTATAAAGAATCAGAAGTAAGGTCAAATAGATAAATATCTAATTAGATAACGAAGTAAATTGAAATCGTCGATAAAATAGATCTAATAGAAATCCAAGATCCAAAATCTGATTGTAGTATCGTATTCAAACCAAATATACAAATTTTAAAAAAATGACTAATCAGAAAACGGTCCTCATCAAGGCGTATATATATAATAGAAATGATTCAAACTGATTCCAATAGGCAAATAGCCAATTCCAAAGTCTAATCTAAGTCCAAGTCTAAATTTAAAGCCCGATCAGCTCATAATTTGGGATAGAATCTGATAACTAGATAATCTAATAGCGTGTACATAAGTTGAAATAGTGTCGCAACATATAATCTAAAAGTTCGGATTAAAATATATAATCAAAATTATTTGTACGAAATATCAAAATAGTAAACATAAATCAAAGGGAATGAGATGCCACGTATAATCATATAATTATATATCTCTCATAGTCCAGCTGGCTGAGCCATCTATGCATTCTACTCCCATAGATTGGGAACTTATCCATTTTATTTTACCACTCACAGTTTTGGATACAACATCAAGTTTAGTATATATTACGACGTTTGAATACATTAATTTTTGTTAATTCTTTACAATAGTTCTAATTAAAACGTATGGGGCAAGTTGAATACATCACAGCTCAACATTCCTGCCAACGAAAGGGGGATCACATATCACAAATATGTTCTTGTTGTGATCAAAGTCTCCCCGTCGGAAGAGGCACCACAAATGCCACATATCGAATGCATCGGATCACAAATATCAACCCCTCGAGGCTCAGACCATCTTGGTTCCACAAAATAGCGACCTCATCCCCCAACAGCATACATGGGCACTAATGTATACATATATATCATTCGGGTTAGTTTATAGGCACTAACCATCTTGGTTAGTTCATGGTTCCACAATATACAGATACATAAATATACATATATATCATTCGGGTTTCCATAAATAATAAAATCTTTCAAAATCACAAAGCTCAAACCAAATAACGCCCAAATTGACCGGTAAATCATACATGCATGTATATAATAAATAGACTTAGCATATAAAAATAACATGTATATTAGTAAAATTTCTAAATAGTAATCAAACGTTATCAGACACGAAATCAAACAAATAATTGGACCAGAGGATACTTACATTAACCTTATATTAAGCAGATTTGTCAAAAGAATACTCCGATATATCAGAATTAAGCTCATTCTCTCTGCTGCTACACGTACCTCTGCATCCATATCTCTCCACCCTTCCTCCTACCGAACGCTCTTCCCACGCTACACCATTGCCTCTGTGCTACCTTGCCGCGCACACCCCTTTATTGTCCTTCCTCTACTCTTCTTCTCTCCTTCTCCTTCTCTCCCTCTCACCTCCACTATGCTCTACGCGCGCAAGCTCCAAATTACCCAACAACCAAATTCGACCGATTTTTCTCAAAATCGGTACATTCAAATAGGGAATCGGCATCAATAAAGAGAAAAGATGGATTTGTTTGTCTCAATTTATTGCTTTTCTTCTGATGACAGAGGCAGCTCCCTCTTTCGGCTCGCGATTTCCTTCCTGCACTCACATCACTACGTTTCTTGACTGACGATGGCGGTGACGCCAATGTCTCCTTGCCACTACACTCTCACGCTGCCTCTCCCATTTGTTGACGACAGGTAGCCGTGCCTTCCTCTCTCTCTCTCTCCTGTCTCCTCTTTTTTTTCTTTCTTTTTCTTTCTTTTCTTTTTTTCTTTTTCCTTCAACTGCTACCCACGGCTCCCCCCTTATATTATTATTATTATTTTTTTCTTTTCTTTTTATAATCCAATCGGTGCTTAGATAACAATCTAACTGATCCGAATATTCTCCACAATTTTACAATATATATATTATTAATCCAACAAATCTAATAAAATTCAAGATTAATAAATACATCCGAAATATAAAAAATGGAGATCTGAGTATTACAGCTTCAAACATGCATGAGCGTGAGTTAGGCATTCTTTGTGCACTAGACTAGATTCCCAAAAATTAAATCTTCTCTCAATTTTTAATATATAATTATTTTTAAATTGACCCAAAAATTATATTAATAATATTATAAATCTTATATAAAATATAGGGCGTTACAAGTCGTGTTTAACCCTTCCTATAAAAAGGAATATGCATGTAACCTGCTTACATATATCTTGAGTAGTAGTACGTCGGTATAAAATTAGTAAAATATAAGTGACTTGTTTTAAAAATTGGCCTTTTAATTAATCGATATATGAGTCAACGGTTCTCAATTCTCAAATTTTGACACACGATTTTCGAATTGCATAATTTTATGGATATGTTATACATTTTGGACTTTTGATATTTTTGTATGGTTTGTATGATTTGAATATTCATATATAAAATGAACTATCAATATAAAATCATGATTTTTGGAATTTCTTTAAAGGAAAGATTTACACATTGAGTTTTTCATGTATTTTATAATTTTTCATCTTCCCATCTATTTTACAGATAGGTATTATTTATTATATTTTTATATACTTACTAAGTATTAGATCCATAATTTGTGATATCTTCTAACACTTTCGGACTAGTGAGCCGTAGATATTTGTAGAATGTGGACAGGAGATTAATGACATTTCGGTTTAATTTATAATTTATAGATTTTGAGGATTTTTATTTGGAATATTAAGTATTGGATTTATGTACATGTCGAGTTTTATAATTTATTATTTCAGGATAGTGCATCAAATAAATATCAGTATGCCTTTATTTTTGTGATATATTGAATATTTGATCTAATATTTTTTCTTGCAGTGATATTTGGGTTTGAGCAAGTAATGATATTATTTTGAGGCCAAGCAGGATTAGTTCCGTCAGGTCACATATCCGCTAATATTTATGTTTTATCATGTTACTTGTAGTTTAATTTTATATCATCTATATAACTTGAATCGTTTGAGTTTTAATTATTTGTTAATAATTATTTTTTGAATGTTTTATTTTTTTTGAGTTTAATCTTTTGAATATTTTTTGTGGCGGGGTCATGATAATACTATTGTAACTAAGTTGTCTAGTGTATATATCCATGTATTCACTAAATAGTCCTACAATATAATAATGTGTGATTAATCCAAATTATCCATATTTAATTTTTTTACACTTTTATTTTTTTGAAATAATCTTACCAATTTAATTCCAATTATCACAGCTCACTACATTATGGCCAATTACTCAATTTTTTGACCATTTAAAAATATTAGGTTAAATTATAATTATCCAAAATTTTTAAACTCATTACTAAAATTTCAAGCCGAACAAGCCCAATTATTACTCAAATATTCAAACCAATATATATATTTGTAATTTAATTAGTAGAAAAAATAGCAAAACAAATGCCACAAAAATCTCATATTTTATTCATATAAAATAATAAAATAGAAAATATTTGAAATGTTACATGTTATGTCTTACTATTTTAATACTAATATATATTTGACACATCGGTGGTAATTTTTTCTTGCAGTCTGTTTTGCTAGAAAATAAGTCAATCAAATGCTTTATGTTATCGGTATCACATTCACTTGTTTAGAGTCTTTAGTTGTATAGCAAGCTCTAATGTGATGATAATTAGAACTTATTTTTTATTTGAGTCTTGTAAGTAATTTTATCATGATATCATTAAAAGGGGAGATTCTTAGGACTATTTTATTAGTTTATTTCTTTAATAAAATTTGGTCCTAATTAAACTGTATTTGAATGATTCAATTTATTAATTATAATCAATTAAAACTCAATATAACCATTTTAAAGATAATAACAATTATGTTGATTACAGGCACAAATATGCATTTGGGAAGTGCCTCTGTAGTGTCTCACATTGGATTGGGGGAGGGGAACGAAGCATCCTTATAAGGGCATGGACACCTCCCCCCCTGTAGACACGTTCTAGGAGCCCGTGGGGGGTTCGCCAGGAGAAAACCTTGAGGCCTGTGTTTGGCTTGGGACGCTGTGAAGTTCCCGAGGCCAAAGAGGACATTATCTCCCCACGCTGTGCCGCCGCTGCGCCACTTTGGGAGACGCATTTTGGGGGCGGTGGATTCCGTCTGCCAAGAACAAAACCGTGAGGCCTGTAGGTTGGGGACGCCGTGAAGTTCTCCCAGGCCTCGCCCTGTAGGCTGGAGACGCCGCGAAATTCTCCTAGATCAAAGCGGACAATATCTACATGCGAGTGCACCGGGGACATTACAGCCTCCATGTATGAGGGACGCCTAAACAGCACTCATGCACACTCAGCAGTTCTACACATGAAGCACACGTTAGGAGTTGATGTTTAAGCTGATGTTCGAATGTCAATGAAGAAAATTTTCTAGTTTCATATTTTTCAACCTTAGCTTTTATCATTTCTTATTAATGGACTCTTTTATCTCAGCCCAAGTTGCCAAACACAAAAATATAGAAGCAAAAAAGAGTTAAGAGGAGTGTGGAGAAAATAGAGAACATTTTTCTATTATTCAGATCCAAAAGGCTAAGGTTTTCTCATCGCAAAATTATACTACAACAATCAACCACTTGTTTCAAACTCGTGGAAATTTGGAATTTCATTGGTTATTTGGATCATAAAATTTTAGGACTGTTAGTGATCCCCAAAACAATGTAGAAATTTCAAGAGAAAATAAAAAAGTGTTTGATTTTATTAATTATTATATCTATACTACATGATCTGTAAGTTAATTTTTTTCATTGTGAATTTATTTTGATTTTCTTTAAAAAGTTGAATGAATTTATTCAATAATTATTTGGTTTTTGAAAATTTTCTTCATCACTAAGTCCTATGTTGACTTATTTCTACACCTTATTGTTACTTATATTGATAATGTTAAGTGAATGAAATTGTCATTTTATATTTATAATATTTAGTTATAAATATTATTTACGTATATTAATTATTATATAATTTATATTTTTACATCGGAAAGGATTAAAATTATAATTGTTAATGACTATCCACTTGTTTTTAAATAAATGTTAATTTATTTACCTCATTTAGTCAAAAAACCCCCACCCCCTTTATTTTGTTAATGATATATAGATAATTCAAACATATCATGCATCCGCTTTCTATTATGATCCAAATATAAAACATCGTATCATCAAACATGTTTAAAATATATGTATACCTTTAACCCTGTTCATTATATCATGTAGCCACTTCCTTATTATTTAGTTAAGCATGTCACTTGTAACCTGCAACATAGGAAGCAGGCTCGCTATCCCTCCCTTGCAAACGTGGCATTAAGTGATCAGTGGCATCCAGGGCCACCATAGAAGAGCCAAAGAGCACCATCCTGACTAGTTTTTAGGACATAGTTATAGCAGTTTGGAGTCGGAGCAGATCCTTGGAGGGCGTTAGCTGTCACCGCCACCCAATTCTGGGTATCTCGCGTGTAGAGGAGGTTGCGGATATAGCTTGATACCTTATATCCGGCACTCGGAAAATAGCCGCTCCCCATCTGAGTCAAGGTGTGGAAGCCGCCGCTTCCCGACGAGTCGTATATCTCTCCTCCCAAGTCCACCTTATCAGCGCCTTATTGTAGGGTGTTGTAAATCATGTTCGGCCAATAACATATGGCGATTCCATCCACGTATAGCCAAAAATTTCCAGTACTACTATCCTGTAAAAATTAAAAATCACCACTCTACGAGATTATATAATCTCATTACAATTATCATAGTTATAGTAAGTTCCGTAGTCACAAATCACTCAAAATTATTAATAAAATCATTTCCCAAGACTTTGGCTCAAGATTAGATAATAAATGACAAAACTTTTAAATACTAGACAGAAAATAAATTATATGCATAGGCCGAAGAAAAGATAGCCATATTTTAATCTGTAAATTATATTCTCATTAAAGTATTGCAAAATCTAGGTTTTCATAAATTTAGTAACACTTATACGGTTAACTCATTTTGCATGTGTTAAACTCTATTATCATCGATCATTTATCATCTTAATAGTTGTGTATAGTTGTAATTTATTTTTATTCAATCGATTTGGCGAAATGTTTACTTTTTTTTTGGGGGGGGGGAGACATTGATCATATGAAATTTGATTGTTTGATTCAATTACTTACTTATCCAAGAAATGAATTATTTAAAATATAAAAATTGTGTATTTATGAAAATTTGCCATACTAAGTTAGGACAAAACCAAGCCTTTTTTTTTTTTTTTTGGTTTAGTGAATTATTTAGTTTTTGGAGTGAAATGCGCTCTTTTTTGCCATGGGGTTGTGGTCCAAATTTCAATATTTAAGAACTCTGGTTTTAATTCTCTAATATTACTTTTTAGTACTTTAAATTATAAATCATATACCATTTAATTATTACCGTTATCAGCAAGGCCATTTAACATTTTAAAAAAATTATAAAAAACTAAAAAATAATTACATTACCCTGCTGATAACCAAGCCGAGTTTATTTTGTTGACCATTGTAGGTGGAAGGTGTTAAAACCATGCCAGGAGTGTATTGGTTACAAAACCAGGGCATCCTAGATCATAGCAACCCGTGTGTCCATAAGCATCAGCCTAATAAAGAATGAGAAAGAAAATTTAATTTGACAACTTAAAGTTAACATTTTAAAATAATAATAATAATATTATTATTATTATTATTATTATAGCTAAATCATAGGATAGTTACGGTCGATGGATAACGTACTGTCCAATATATGAAAAGCCTCGGTTGAGGAGTGCCGACTCCTCCTTAATACACCTATAATCAATTTATCAAAATTATAATGGTATAGAAATTGTCTCGAGTACATAAATGAACAACATTAGCAATATTTATTATAAATTTATCGAAAAGAAATAATAATGCACCTATTATATGTGTGGGTTCACTTAATATAGAAATAATAAAAAAAAAAGTGATTATTCAATCAAGTTTATATATTATTCTTTTTGTTGTATTATAGCCATCTTGTCCTAAGATTAGTATATTTCATACAAATATATATATATATATATATATATATATATATATATATATATATATATATATATATATATATATATATATATATATAATAAATCAAAATTTACATTTATCACTAAAATTTAGTTTTTCTATGATACTTTTATTTTATATAACTATGTAAAACTTATTTATCCATTGGATATATATATATACACATATAGACATGTAACTTCAAAGTAGACCTATCTACACTTTATCCATAGTTTAAATTAAACAAACATTTACACAAGTTAGGATTATTGAATGAAAACTTTTAAATTTTTTAAATATTTTTAATAATATAATATCTTATCTATTTTTATATGTTAACTAATCATGTAAGGATAGATAAATGGATATATCTAAAAATATTTTAATAGAAACTAAGGAGCATTTTAAAAATATTTTCTTTAAAATGTTCTTAAACTTATAAATATTTAAAATAACTCTCTCTCTCTCTCTCTCTCTCTCGCTAGATATATATTTTCATATTTATTATACTTATTTATTAATAAGAAAACTATGAAAACATTCTTAAAATGCTGTCACTCGATAACACAGCTAACCTAATATCTTATTGATTTTTAAAATATCATTGATCATGTGTGATGCGTACCTGGATCCGGCTTCGAACAGATTCGGATTCTCCCGAATAAATGGATCCGCTCCGTTCTCGAGTGCGAACCCCGCACACCACTAAAGCGAACAAGAGGTCAGCGTTAGCATGGAGGTTGACCCACGAAAACACTCCGACGCTTCAAGTCGATGTCAATCTCTCAAATATAAGAAACGAAGAAGAAGAAAGAGCAAAGACAGTTGACAGAGTGTGAAGTCCCGATGTAAGAGAGACGTGAGGTCTTTCTTGTATCAGGACGGTGGGAAGGCAGGAAACGGCCGTGAGGGCTCGCCTGTTGCCTTGAGGTTGATTGTGTTTGGTGTTCCCAAGAGTTTGGTTGCAGAGAGCTGTTCTTGGAACACTTAGGATTTTTCAGTAGCTTTTAGTCTTAGTTTTCTGTATGTCCTTCTCTGCGTGTTTTTCCACCTCAGCCTGGAGAAGCCTCTAGGGTTTCTTTTATGGCCAAGTGAGAGAGGGATCCTCCTCCTTTGGAAGGCGGCTCCTCTGATTGGCTTGCCTTCTGAGGCAGATGCCAATTTCCCTGAAGGAATGATTGTTTCCTTGTCTGGCGGCCAACAGCTTTCCAAGTTTACCACATTCCTTTCCCGTTGCCAGCCGTTACTGTATCTTGGCGGGCAAGGAACGTGGAAGATATTTTGGAGGCTGTAGTTGGCTTGTTGGATGATGGACCCAGGCGTAATGGGCCCATTACTGTGGAAACGTGCTTCCTGGGCTTGGCAGGAAGAACGCTGGCGGTCAACGTCTTCGTTGACCGTCGTTGCTCCGCCCTGTCTTTGCACTGGGGCGGAAGCATCAGTGGTGTGGGCTTGAGTGAGCCAAGCCCATTATCAGTGTGAGACATTTCTTGAGGCCCAAAAAGAGCAAAGTGCTTTGACGGTCAACACCGGTGTTGACCGTCGTGCGAGAGTGGCCGCCGGCAGTCAACGCCCGGCGTTGACCGTTTTGGGCCTCCTCGTTTTGGGCCTGCCCTTTTAGTGGGCCGTAAGGCCGTTGACCGTCTAAGTGGGCCTCCGTTGACCACTCCTTGGGCCAGCCTGTTGGAGGTGTACCCATCACTAGCCCCCCATGCTGGTGGTCAGATTTCTGGCCTCCAGTATGTTCATGATAGGGTACCTTTTAAATTGCACTGGCCAATTCCGGAGTTCAAGAATTGTAGGCCGTTCTGGACAATTCCGGAGCTCAAGAGTCATGGTCAATTCCGGAGCTCAAGAGTCATGGTCAATTCCGGAGCTCAAGAGTCATTGACCGTTCTGGTCAATTCCGGAGCTCAGGAGCCATTGACCGGTTTGGGCCAAAGCTGGCGGAGTCCTTCGTGGCAATTGGCTGACGGTTCGTCAGAGTTGGGCACGTGTCCTCCTATGGCTGGGTGGAGATCCTGGCCATTTAATGGGCCAGTGATCCGCCGCGCACAAAGCCAAACGGAGGGCGACACGTGGCGGTTCTGATGGGGCATTAATGAGGCACTCGAGTGCCTGACGCCCACGATCACCCTCTCCTTCCTCAGGCTTCGAACCGGTTTCATCTGTTCTGCCTTGCCTTTCAGACAAAGGAATTTGCCAACAGAGAGAAAAAAACCGAGAATCTTTCTTGAACAATGGCCTCCGTTGCGGATTTCCCTTCCGTCCTGAGAGAGGGAGATGTAAAGGCTCTGTGCGCGGAGTTTAATATTCCTAAAGAGATGGCATGGAGAGTTCGGATTCGACCAGAAAGGGCCTTTACTCCGCCGGAAGGCCACATTACGATGTACGAGGCGCACCTAAGGAGTGGCCTCCGTCGCCGTTGCCGGCTGAGTTCGGGCAGATCATGAGGGCTTGGGAGTGCCCATCGCCCCGCCTTCATGCGAACGCGGTCGTATATATGTACCCTCTGTATTTTTGCACGCAAACTGAACCAGAGGCTCAGAATGCCCGGGATTAGGGTTTTGTTTAAGCTGAACACAGGGGCGGAGTGGATATCACTCTCGCCCCGTTCTGGGATTAAAATCAACACTGCTATCCATGATTCCCTCAAACACTGGAAGGACCGATATTTTTTTGTAAAGGTCGGGGAGAAGTGGTCCCTTAGGAAAGAGTGGGGTGAGGTGCCGGAAGCGTACTTTGGTACGCCGACGGCGGAGGAGCGCGCCGCCTACGAATGGCTGTTGAAAGCCATAGCTGCCAATGAGTCTGAGTTCGCGAGGGACCATCTGGTTTCCCAGGAGGAGATCAGGAAGGCGGAGTGGGGGCCGCCGTCACCGACTCACAAGCCCCATCCTCCCGTCGTGAGGTTGCATCCCGAAAAATCCAAAGGTATGATCATCCGCGAAGAGAGGGCGGAGGATCCTGAGAGGGCGATGGAGACGCCCTCATCGTCGTCTTCGCATTTTGATTATATTGCTGCCGGATCTTACCGTGGATCCGGCAGCACCGCCGGAGCAGATCCGGCGGATGCTGGGGTTATCTTGGCCCAGCCGGCTATAAAGGTGACTCCGGGCGCCGCTTGGTTGGGGCCAGCTGAGGAGCCAGCTCGTGACGTTCCCCCGGGCTCTCGCGTTTACAAGATAAGGACGTCCAAGGCAGGGTCTCAGATGGCCACCTCGAAGATAATAAGGGGCAAGAGGCCTGCTGCTGCTGCCGCTCCTGCTCCTGTTATACCGGAGGCCGCAAGAGAGGAGCTTGCCGCCGGGGAGGACTCGGACGCGTTCATTGAACGCGTTCTGGAAGAGGCGGCTGCCAGCTTTGCCCCGGAGAGTGCCACGCGTCCGCCGGAGTCGGGCCCACATCCCACATCCAGGCCAAAGGGGCCTACGAGGAAGCTGCACGAGGTATATATCCTGCTAACGCTGTCTCCTGTATCTTTCGTGTGATCATTGCTAACCACTTTGTGTTCTTTGTTGCGCAGGGGAAACGATTGGCCTACGCGGTAGCCCACGAAGTGGAGCAGCGAGATCTCCTTATTGCTGAAAAAGAGGCTGAGATCGCCTGGCTTGAAGCGGAGCTAGCAAATGCCAAGGGAGACCGTCGTGAGGAGGTGGCGGCCCTCGAAGTCGTGGTGGCCAGTCTGGAGGCCCAGTGTTCCAGCCTGGAGGCAGAGAACACTGGTCTGAAGGAATCGGTTGGGCAGCTCGAGGCAAGCAACAAACGACTATCGGATCGTGCTACATCCTTTGAGAGTGAGCTGGCCACCCGGCTCAGGCCCCACGAGATTGGAGGCGCCCTACAGGCCCGGCTGTTGGAGGGTATCGGCATTGGGCGTCGTGTTGCGAGGTTGATCGATCCGAACTTTCCAGTAAAATTTATCAACCAACGCAACAGCAACGCGACACGCAAGGAGGATTTAGCCGACGAGCCCCACGACATCCGCTGAGGACCGCCAGCCCTGTAGCCTTGTATAGCTTACTTTCGTTTTTGGACATTGTAGTCTTGTACAAAACATTGATCAAGCAATAAAGTGAAGTCTTTTTGGGCAAAAAGTGTCTTGTTTTTACTGCTTAATGTTTGTACGTGTTGAGGCGTCAGGCGGCTAACTTGGTTGGCCGGTTAACACCAGCGGGGCTCAAGGAGTTAGGTCCTTGAGCCCCTGCAGAGAGCTGTTATTCCGGCTTTGCACGGTGAAGCTGCCCAGTGAAGGCTTGGGCGGTCGGTTAGAGAAAGGACGTTTCGTAGCCGAATGGTCGCGCCCGTTTTCGTAGAGAAGTTGATGGCGGAAAAAGGTTAACCGGTTTGGTTAATCGCCTAAGGAGTGAGGTCCTTAGGAGGGATGATTATGCGAATCATCCCGGATGGCGCCGTGCAAGGGGAAACTTGGGCTGCCCAGTTTGGAGGAGTAAATTGCTCCTCCCTTCGACCGTCGTTGACTGACGTTGCTACTCCCCGAAAAGAGGTCGTCGCGTGTGCCAAACTTGCCCCCTAAGGTTTTTAGACCGCTAATGGGCCACTTGGATGACCAAGGTTTAATACGACCGCTGTTGGGCCGCCCGGATGACCGGGGTTTAGACCGCTAATGGGCCACTTGGATGACCAAGGTTTAATACGACCGCTGTTGGGCCGCCCGGATGACCGGGGTTTAGACCGCTAATGGGCCACTTGGATGACCAAGGTTCAAGACCGCTAATGGGCCACCTGGATGACCAGGGTTTAGACCGCTAATGGGCCACCTGTATGGACAGGGTTTAGACCGCTAATGGGCCACTTGGATAACCAAGGTTTAACAAGAGGGTGAAGACCCTCCTGACTTAGGGGCAGTCTAGGTCGGTAGGAAACCTGCAAGGCAAACACAGATATGCATATACAACCTAAGAATCTACATGCTAAGTAAAGCTCTTATTTTCTTATATTTACACAAGCAAGCGAATGAATGCACCTAGGTAGGAGAGCGCGTACCTTGGCTTTCTACTGGAAGTATCGCCGGAGGTGGGTTCGCCCACGTTCGTGGGACCAACTTTCCGTCCCGGGTTGCGAAGCTTGTACGCTCCGTTCCTCGGGATGGCGGAGACCAAAAGGGTCCCTCCCAGTTGGGAGAGAGTTTGTTGCGGCCACCTGCCTTGCTCTGTGGCCTCGATGCCACGCAGACAGTGTCACCAACGTCAAATTGCCGGCTTTTACTTTCTTATTGTAGTACCGGGCAACCCGTTGTTGGTAAGTGCTGTCACCGGGCAGCGTCAGCGGGCTTCCTCCAACAAGTCTAAGTGCTCCCGAATTTTTCGGGAGTTTTCCGGTGGGTCAAGGACTCCACTCTTAGACTTGGAAGCCCGATCTCGACTGGAATTCTGACTTGATCCGTAAGAGGTGAAGGGGTCTCGCGCGTTGGTTCCTTCTCCGGGTCGCTCGATAAGACCAGGAAGAGGACGGAAGGGAGCTCATCGACCCATGAGCCCCGGCGTCCTCCAACTTAGTTTTTAACCCGTGGAGCAGCGTGCGGTTCGTGACCTCCACCGTCCGTTGGCACGGGGTATGCCACCGAAGTGTGGACCAGCCTAATACCAAGGCTGGCGCAATACTTGTGAAGCGTTTCCCAGAATTGGGTCCCGTTGTCGATTATCACGACCTCGGGATGCCGAATCTGCATACAATGCTTTGGCGAAGGAATTTCGAGCATTGTGTTCGTGATCTTGGCTGGCCGGGGCTGCCTCGACCCACTTGGTGAAGTAGTCGATGCCCGCTTATGATGAATTTTCGTTGCCCCGAGGCAACGGGAAAAGGGCCGAGAATATCGAGCCCCCATTGCGCGAAGGGCCACGGTGCTTGTAGCGATTTTTTAAGTCCATGGACGGTGGTGGTGAAGGTTGCGTGAAGCCGGCAGCTTTCACATTTCTTTACAAATTCAGTAGCGTCCTTTTTTCATTGAGGGCGAAGTAGCTCCCGCCTCATGACCTTGAAGGCCAAGTTTTTCCGCCTATATGAGATCCGCAGATCCCGAGGTGGACCTCGCTAGTACGTAGTCCGCCTCCTCGGGAGTTAGGCGGCGGAGGTATGGAGTTGAGTACCCACGCGTACAGCCCGGCCCGCCCACCGCAAAAGTATACCACCCGGCTGTCTTTTGACCCGTTTGGCTTTTCGGTGTCCTCTCGAAGTGAGCCGTCCGCGCCAAGTAATCGAGGTAAGGTATCATCCAGTTTTCCTTGTCGGAAATCCGCATTGCCTCCGCTTTTCAATGCTGGGAGCGCCTAGGACCTCCCGCATGTCCCTCGAGTACTGTTCTGGGTTTTCGGCAGCAGCGGCCTTGGCCAGCTGGTCCGCCTTCCAGTTTTCAGTACGCGGGACGTGAATAAGGTTTAGTCTTTCAAAACCTCGAATCATTTCTCTTGCCTTAGCCAAGTACTTGGCCAAGAGCGGGTTGTTTGCTCCGAAGCCACCGTTAATCTGGTTGACGATGAGCTCGGAGTCGCTGTAAACCGCCAGCTTTCTGGCGGAGCACTCCCGGGCTAATCTTAAGCCGGCCAACAGGGCTTCGTACTCAGCAACATTGTTGGTTGCTGGAAAGTCGAGTTTGAGTGAGTATTTTATCTCAAACCCGTCGGGAGTTGCGAGAACAACTCCGCGCCTTCGCCAGCGTCCATAGACGATCCGCCTACGTGGAGTACCCATTCTCTGGGGATTCCTACGAGCTGTTCTTCATCTTCTCGGGCTGTTCATCGAGTCTGGGGGTCGTGGTCTCGACATGGAAGTCAGCCAGCGTCAGTGCCTTTATGGCGGGCACGGCTGGAACTCGATGTCGAACTCGCCCAGTCGGCGGCCCATTTGACCAATCTTCCGAAACATCGGGGTTTTCGGAGGATGGTTTTCAACGGGCCGATCCGTGAGGACCACTATTGATGGGCCGGAAATATGGCCTTAGCTTTCGCGGCGAATATATCGCAAGGGCCAACTTTTCCGCACGTGAGTATCGGGGTTTGGGCGGTCAACATTTTACTTACGTAGTAGACGGCCGCCGTGGCGTCCGAGTCCTGTCGCACAAGAAGGACAAGCCGAGCGATGTCTCCGACACCGCTAAGTAGAGGTATAATACCTCTCCGCCAACCGGTGACACCAACAGCGCGGCTGGCCATGTCTTGCTTGATTCTTGAAAGCAGCTTGGCACTCCGTCACCGGGAATCCGTTGGATTTTGTTCCGCGTAAAGCCTTGAAAAAGGGCTGGTACTTGTCGCCAGATTTCGCAAGGAAGCGGGACAAAGCTGCCAGTCGCCCCGTGAGCCTTTGAACATCTTTCACGCTCCGCGGTGGTGTCATATCAGCAAGTGCTTTAATTTTTTCAGGGTTTGCCTCGATTCCCATTGGGAAACGATGAAGCCCAGAAACTTTCCGGAAGCTACTCCGAAGACGCATTTAGCGGGATTAAGCTTCATGCGGTGTCTCCGGAGCACTTCGAACGATTCTTTCAGGTCGTGAATGTGGTCGCCGATGACCCTACTCTTAACGAGCATGTCGTCGACGTAGACCTCCATGTTACGGCCGATTTGGTTCTCGAACATCTTGTTGACCAGCCGCTGGTAAGTTGCTCCAGCATTCTTAAGGCCAAAAGGCATCACCCTGTAACAGTAGGTGCCCTGATCCGTCATGAACGAGGTATGCTCCTCGTCTTCGGGACTCATCCGAATCTGGTTGTAACCCGAATAGGCGTCCATGAAGCTTAGCAGCTCATGTCCTGCCGTGGAGTCAACCAGCAGGTCTATTCGGGGCAAGGGAAAGCTGTCCTTGGGACAAGCCTTGTTGACGTCGGTGAAGTCGACGCACATCCTCCACTTCCCGTTATTTTTCTTTACGAGTACTACATTAGAGAGCCAGTCCGGGTATTGGACTTCTCTAATGAACCCTGCGTCCAGCAGCTTTTTCACCTCCTCTCGGATGGCGATAAGTTTTTCGACGGAGTGGTTTCTCCGTTTCTGCCTGACCGGTTTTCGATCGAGATCAAGGCCCAGCTTGTGGACCATTGTCTCCGCTGAGATCCCAGGCATATCAGCCGGTGTCCAAGCAAAAAGGTCTGCGTTTGCCCGCAGAAAAATGATCAGTTCGTCACGCAGTGGCCCTGCGAGTGAGCCGCCAATCTGCACACACTTATCCGGTTCTCCCGGGTCAAGTGGGATTAGATCCGTGGCTTCACTGGCCGCGCTTTGTTGGAGGGTAGCCTCATCCCGATGGTCGAGCTCTCCAATGATTTTGGTATTGCCGCCTCGGGCACCCGGGCCATGTAACAGTCCGCCGGTGACTGATCGCCTAGAGCTTCACCAACACCGTAAGGTGTCGGGAACTTCATTTTAAGGTGCGGTATCGATGTAATCGCCCCAAACGCCGTTAGGCATGGCTCGCCTAGTATTGCGTTGTAAGGCGAGGGCGGATCGATTTACGAGGAAAGTCAAAGTTCGACTTCTTTGTTCTTGGGTAAGTGCCTAGGGTCACCTCTAGTTGGATTGTTTCTTGTATGGGCACCGGTTCGTTATCAAGGCCGTATAAAGGTCCTTCGGCGCTTTTAGTTGATTCTTTTTAAGCCTAACTTAAAGAATGCATCCAAGTAAAGCAAATCCTTTGAACTTCCATTATCGATAAAGACTCGTTTCAGCTGGTAGTCCATACTCCCATCTGAAACGAGCGCTGAGATTACAAGGGGATCAGCATGGGGCGAGATTACATGGTTCGAGTCACACTCGCTGAAGCTGATGGTGTTGTCTACTACGCGCTGCTTCTTCCTCCCAGTCTGCTGCTCCTTGTCATCAGCAGGATTTTTGGCGGGTCGGGTGGAGATCATGTTAACTACCCCTGCCGCAATCCTGTTTCGAGGCGGAGAAGGCTCCTCGCCTCCTGCTGCCGCCCCAGAGTTCTGCCCAGGGCCCTTGACGAACCTGTTGAGGTGTCCCCGGCGGACCAGCTCCTCGATTTCTCTCTGCAGAGTCTTACAATCTTCAGTTGAGTGGCCCGCGGAGCGATGATAATCGCAGTACTTGGACTGGTTTCCTGAGTCCTTTTTCAGCGTTTTGGGCCACTTTAGGAATTTTTCTCCGCGGATCTGCATCAGAACGTTGGTGCGCGAGTCCGTCAAGGGCGTGAATGTGGTGGGCCCGTAATCCCTGCGTTCAGAGGGCCCAGTCCTGCGCTGCTTCTTGCGGGAGTGTTCACTGCCCATGAATTTCCTCTTCCCTTCTACAGGGAAAGGCCGAGGCTGATCCGCCTGCTCCGGGCGTTTTGCCTCGTTGGCCTCTTCAGCAGCAGCGTAGGCCCTGGTGATGGATTAGCCTCGGGAATGTTTGTGGTTTTTGTGGGCTAGGTGCTTGAAGAAGTCACCATGTGTAAGTGCCGAGATGAAGCCGCCCAACTTCATCTCCTCGGTGATCCTCGGGATCCTTTCCGCCTCTCGCCACGGCGATCCGAGCGCCGTGGGTTCTCTCCGGCTTCGTTTTATGTGGGAGAGATGCCACGGCTGCTTCTCTTCCCGTCGGCTCGATGCATACTGAGCCAGGAAGAGATCCGTGAGCTCACGGAAACTGCCGATGGTGCCTGAAGGGAGGCGGTGAAACCAAATCCGGGCATCCCCCTTCAAGGTGAGTGGAAAACAGCGGCACATGGAAGAGTCTTCCAACCCTTGTAGACTCAGGTGGGTGCGGAAGTGATCCAGATGGTCCACTGGATCACTGCTCCCATCGTATGAGTCAAGGGAAGGCATCTTGAACTTTGCAGGGACCGGACGACCCAAGATCTCCGCCGTAAAAGGAGATCTGTCCAGATCGATGGCCTGCTCGTCATTCTGGAACACGCGGTTCCAGATCTGTTCTACTCGCGGATCGGCGCGAGTGGCGTTGCCTGATCTCTTGGAGTTGAGATAATCTCTCAACTCCGTCCTGTCCCTGGAGGGTTCGGCAGCCGGCTCGTCGCGCCGCCTCCGGTGGACCTAGCGCTCCGGGAGGCTTGCTCCGATCCGTGTGGGCGGTTCTCTCGCCCGAGAGTATCGGGATTTCTTCTGCCGGGCTTTCTCTCGGGACGTGCTCCCGAGCGTTCTCGCCGGGCCTTTTGGCCAGAACGCGGAGGACGCCGGCGCGGATTGCCTCCCGGGCTTCGGGGCCTTTTTGTAGGCACCTTCTTTCTTCGCCACCCCTTATGGTAAGTGAGCAGAATGGCATTGCTGGTGGAGCCTTCTTTGCAGCGGGCTCTTCTCGAGCGCAGAGCCCAAGCAGGCGGTTGTTGGTTCTCATCTCTTCCACCAGCATTTGGAAATAAGGCGGGGAGCCCCCGTGGCCCCGTGACCGGTGACGTCGGCAAGACATGGCCCCTGGTCGGGCTAACAGCGTCTCCGGCGGGATCGGCGGCTTGCGCTCTTGTGTTCACCATTGTAGAAGCAAGCGTGTGACGTAAGAGCTTGTTCTGAGAATTTCTAGTGGTAGGCTTTTTGTTAGCGTTTCCCCAGACGGCGCCAATGATGCGTACTGGATCCGGCCGAGCAGATTCGGATTCTCCGAATAAATGGATCCGCCCGCTTCTGAGTGAGCGAACCGCACACCACTAAAGCGAACAAGAGGTCGGCGTTAGCTGGCGGAGGTTGACCCACCGAAACACTCCGACGCTCAAGTCGATGTCAGTCTCTCAAATATAAGAAACGAAGAAGAAGAAAGAGCAAAGACAGGTTGGAGTGTGAAGTCCCGATGTAAGAGAGACGTGAGGTCTTTCTTGTATCAGACGGTGGGAAGGCGGGAAACGGCCGTGAGGGCTACCGTTGCCTTGAGGTTGATTGTGTTTGGTGTTCCCAAGAGTTTGGTTGCGTAGACTGTTCTTGGAACACTTAGGATTTTCAGTAGCTTTTAGTCTTAGTTTTACGTATGTCCTTCTCTGCGTGTTTTTCCACCTCATCCGGGAGAAGCCTCTAGGGTTTCTTTTATGGCCAAGGAGAGAGGGATCCTCCTCCTTTGGAAGGCGGCTCCTCGATTGGCTTGCCTTCGAGGCAGATGCCAATTTCCCGAAGGAATGATTGTTTCCTTGTCGCGCCAATGACTTTCCAAGTTTACCACATTCCTTTCCGTTGCAGTAATTCTCGTATCTTGGCGGGCAAGGAACGTGGAAGATATTTTGGAGGTCAGTAGTTGGCTTGTTGGATGATGGACCCGGGCGTAATGGGCCCATTACTGTGGAAACGTGCTTCCGGGCTTGGCGGGAAGAACGGCGCGGTCAACGTCTTCGTTGGCCGTCGTTATCCGTCTGTCTTTGCAGTTCTTTGGCGGAGCTTTGGTGGGCTTGTGGGGCTTGAGTGAGCCAAGCCCATTCTTCAGAAAGGACATTTCTTGAGGCCCAAAAAGAGCAAAGTCGACGGCCAACACTGGTGTTGACCGTCATAAGGAGTTGCCGCCAACGGTCAACGCCGGCGTTGACCGTTTTGGGCCTCCTCGTTTTGGGCCTGCCCTTTTAGTGGGCCGTAAGGCCGTTGACCGTCTAAGTGGCCTCCCGTTGACCACTCCTTGGGCCAGCCTGTTGGAGGTGTACCCATCAATGTGATATATTATTTATATAATTATATTAAAAAAAGATTAATAGGGATAGATGAATAAGTAAATATTATATTATTTAAAAATATCTTAAATTATTAAAAAAATATATCTCTAAAATATTTTTGATAATTAAAACGGTGGTTGACTTACTTGCCATCCTGCCTCTGCAGTGTTCAAGTTGGACCCACTTCCGGCCATATACCAAATTTGGCTAAGGCTAAAGTCTTTTTGAGGATTCGCCAAAGATGGATTCCATATGTCAATTGTTGCTTGTGCTCCTTGGATTGTTTGGCTTTGATCGACGTAATGAATAACAGCATACTATACATTTGTATTATACATATATGAAAGGTTAGAAGATAGACAAATATTCTACGAAATGCATATGGAAATAAATTGGAGCAGAACCCCCAATATTCATAGAAAAAGTAATTGCTGTTATATAATTAAATTTTTAAATGATTAATATTATGTGATTATTTTCTAAATTTTAAAGTATATAAAGTCGTTAGTATAAATAGATAAATAAAATATTATAATATATAAGGTTACCTAGAGTGTGCATCCTTTTAGCAAAAGGTAAATATCATAAAATATATGTTAACTTTTTATTTTTACCTGATGACCAATGTTGTAGGAAGCTGGAGATCCAAAGGTGATGTTCTTTCTGATAATAGGGAGACCAGTATTGACATGTCTTCTAATTGGAATCGAACCCTTAGGACACTTGCCACTCTTGTGCCAAGGTCTAAGCTTAACCTTGGACACATTATTCACCTTCACTCGAAATGGGTAAGAACTTGGTTCCCTCTGCATATGTTTTGTGTTAGTTAAATAAAAATATAACATACAGTTTATAATCTATATCTCCAAATTGTTAAATAATCATGTAATTTCACAATTTAATAGTGCGGAACCAAACATTAACAAAATTTTTGAATCCATACTTAGTATTGTTTTCTCAAAAAATCTAAAATAAGTTTTTCTCTATTTACCCTTATTTTATTTCTTAATAAGAGTTTCAAAATTTTGCTAAAAAAAAATTATATGTTTTTCAGATGAGAAACCTTAAATGAAAATTTAATTAACCAAAAAAAAAAGAACTTATTACTGTTTACATTGGAGAATGATCACCTTTATATTTATCAATAAAACTGTCATTATTTATTTATACATAATAGATAGTTTTATCGTTTATAAAAAAAAAAAAAAAGATGACTACTTTTTATAATTTTGTAAATGCCATTCTATAAATCAAATACCAAACTTATTATGGAAGAACTTCTCTATAAAATATAATACAATTATATACAATTATAAATTTTAATCATTCTAATAAATTACTAAATATATGATATATTACATAAAATTTTAGAAGGTTGTGGATATCACTCTGATTGCAACTATGCTCCTTAAGGGTAAAAAACCATACATGCTTAAGCAAATAGTAGATATATATGGTACTATATACTTCTAGAGGATTATATATGTAACAACCCAGACCCGAGTCCACTAACTCAACCCGAATCGACTTCATAAAAGGTCCTTCAGATCATCGAACATTATCAAATTATAAATGTTCTTTATAATTGTACCATTAAATAAATTTTCATAATAATAATAAAATAAAGAAGTCTCAATATCCATAATATCAAGTTTCAAAAAACGTAGTCCCGATAAATATCTAAAGGCTAAACAATCAATAGATAATCTAAAATCTCTCATCATAAAAGCCTCAAATTTTGAAATCACATGTACCTAGAATCACAGCAACAACACACGATTGCTTCTAGCCTGATATTAACCTATATACTCTGAAGTCAAAAAAATAAGAGTGAACCATATATCCAACAAATAAATAAAATCAATAATTTTAGAATACAAATAAGTATCTCGAATAATAATAATAAATATAATAAAATTAATAAAAATACAGCATACTAATAACTATTCAAGATTCAACGATATGTCGTATCTACAACCGAAAAAGCTATAAGAATAACTGAATATCAGGAAGGTAATATGGATTTCACCAAATTCAATTATCAACTCAGTACAAGGTTACCATTGAATAAGATAATAATAATTTCTTTGTACGAGATAACAATAATCTTTATGGACTTTATTCTACCATAGTAAACCAAAATTTGCGTATTTACATCCCAATGACTAGGTAAGTATCGCAAGGTTATCTGATATTCATGGTATCCTTACTATTGCAACAATCATCTCAGAAGTTGCATTTGTAGCATACTTATACCATCTATTATATCCATTGTCAATAATATCGTTGATATCATCCTCTACAATTGTAAAGTCTGAGTTTCTAAATTATAATAATCATGATTAATTAAATTAATATAATTAAAATTAATATCAAAGTATGCAAAAAATTGTATAAAAAGAGTCAAAATTAGATCGGTTGAATCTGAGTTTAATGCGTGCTTGAATTAGGGCATGAGCTTGACCATGCCTGACATGCGCTTGAATCCAAAAAAGAGTAGTGCCGTGCCTGAAGCACATGGAGCCACGATTGAGTTGAACCCCGCTCAAGCGCAAGGCTTTATTCAAGCGGCCACACGTTAGATTTCTTTTAAGTGCTAGAGAGAAAAGTTGCCGAGGAGAAGAGAGAAAAGAAGAGAGAGGAAGCCAAGGAGCTCAAATTTGAGGTGATTCATGGCTAGAAATTTGGTAATCCGAGCTAAAGCCAGTGCACTATAAGCCATTTATCCTCTTGTTACTATTTTTTATAAATTCTTTCATGTATTTTTATTCTAATAGTCATCCAAACTATGATTTCGAAGCTAAGTTGTATATACTATGCATGTATGTCAATTTTTTATGATTTTATGAAGAAATTTCATGAGAACTTATACTAAAGTTAAGTATAGTGTGTTATGAGATGAATTTTTATGTTTTATCATTATGCATGTACCGAAATCCTAGTCTATTGATCCTGCATGTTTAAAATGCATGGGATGTCATCATGTATGTTCAAAAACTTGGGGAACTTGGCCCTACATGTGGGTTAATTAAGCTAAAATTTGCTAAGAAAATGAGAATAATAATTTTCTGTACCATGAGCTGATATTTTCTATATTTTCTTTTGAAATTTCTATCCTAATGACTGTCATACGGAGAATTTCGTATATACTGTTATTGCATGTTCTAAGCTCATAAATTCAGCTAGCATGCTTTGGATATTCAGAGATAATCTACCTTACATAATATATAATCTAAAATTGCAAAAATTAATTTTTAGCCCTTGCTTTGCTGTCATTTTGCTAATGTTTGCACCATTCATGCTCCAGATTTGTACAGTAGCTCGCACATGCTTTGAACTATCATCTAGACATCTTATATGAACTAAAAAATACATGTAATTTGACCTGTATGAACTGAAATTTTAATGTGCATGCTAAAATCCTGTTAATTGCTAACTTTTCTGCATTTAACTCAAGATTTAGTATCTTGTACTTTTAATTTTAATATGATTGATTTCTATAAAAGTATAAGTATGAATTTATGAAATTATGATAGAGAACTCTATAATTATATAATGCAATAGTGACCAAATCTTCAAAATGATAAGAATTAAGAATTTTGAAACTAAGTGTAGAGTTTTTCAAAATTAAATATTAGATTAAGAAAAATTTAACGGGTAGAATATTATGGCATGTATTAGTATATTATAGTGGTATATCGATATCCAACCATATATAACCACGGGGTTAAGAATGTACATCTGACCTTATCTATGGGATTATATATAGATGACCCACCTTTGGATCTTAAATATGAGCTGTGGTTCTTGGTTATGTGAGAACATACACAATTTGAGTTTTGATTGTCCACTTCTTTAATTGGTAATATCTACCATCTTTGATTCCTAAAAAGAAATAAGATTTAAGCATATTTTGATTGCTAAAATTAAGAAAGAATAATATTAGAAATCTTGGAATGCATCATGTAAATTTTCCTGCACATGTTCATATCATTGCATTCGATTATAATTCCTATTCCTTTCAATATATTTTTAAATATAAAATAAGCATGTTCATTAATATATATAGTGTTTTATTAAGTATTTAGCTCACTTTCTTACTATTTTACTAACTCTTCAAATGATATGCACAAATATTTGCCAGACGAGCAGAAATAAATATTAAGAAGCTTTAGTTTATATTCCTATGAATAATTTTTATTGGTTTATATTTTTGGGATAATGTTTTATGTATTTAATGGCTGTAATTTAGTGTAAATTTAGTTCTGAACTATTGTTTGTAATGTGTTTGGCTTTCTAACGTTGTTACAGGCTTAAAGTGTTGTATCATGGTGTCCGATATCGGTTTGCATGCCATGATAACCTTGGACAGCTAAGTGTGTGTTTGGACTACTGAATATGGTGATAATAACTGATTTCCAGATCAGTAGGTCGACAAAGTGGCTGAGGTCTATTTTTATGTCGTGATGATGTCAATTTTAGTGATATCGGTGATACTAGTTTGACTTGGTCAAGTTTATACATGTTATTGCTTCCACAAATTATTGTTATGTGTTGATTTCGATATTGTTGCATCCTCGAATCCTAATTGTTGAACGGAGTGGGGATCCAAATGTTATATGAAGCCGGTTCGATCTCCATATGTTGGAATCTAAATCATGTGTAATACAACAATATAGTTAAAAGATTGGAGGGATTAGAATCCCGATACATCCTCCGACGCTCAAATTAGTATCTGCCTTTATAAGGAAGAAATTAGAGGATGCAAATTGAACATCAGATGAATTTTAAGTATGGGAGCTTGTGCTTTTCTTGAAGAGTCTTTAAGAGAAAAAGAATTCTTTTTTGTTTGAGAGAGTCCTTCTTTGCCCAGCTGAAAGAGAGTTTTTTTATGATTATCATGGAGTAGTTGACTCTTTTGTCAATTGTTCTAAGAAACCGTCTAAGAAACCGTTGAATAGATAAAACTTTATCCATAATACGGTTTCAACTATTTGAAGCCGTAAAGATGGGAGAGGCAAAAAATCGCTCGATCATTATCTTCAGTTTCAACGTATCCTTAGACGGGTCCTTTGAATTGCCCAATTTAACTTCTTGGACTTCTCTAATATATGTGCCAAACTATAAAAATGGGTTTTCTTATTGGACAATTGGCATCAATACCCATCACTAGCCCACATGTCAGAAATTCTGAAACTCAGACTTTTGGAATGAAATCCAAAGGTAAGATCTTGTTTGAATCTGCATTCCTACACTAAATAATGACCTTTTTGTCCAAGAGCTAACAGCAACTGTCCGATGGTATGTTCTCTTTTTTAGAGATAAGCCTTCAACTGTCCAAGGACATAGTTTTAGTCTGAGGACATTACTTGAATCCAGCAGTATGACTAAAATATCTAAGGACGTAACTTTTGTCTGATGACTGAAGAAAATTATCTGAGAATATTCTTGAATCCAGCAGCATTACTAAAACATGTCCGAGGACATTACTTTAGTCTAACAACAAAAATATGATTAAACATTATTTTAATCCGAGTCGCTGGAATTCGTTGTCAAATTGAAGCATTAAATGCGATTGATGTGCTTTGAAAATGTAATAGCCACTATTATTCCACGTCCAGTGAAAGGCCGACACGTGCCCAGGCAATAACGAAGCTTGGAGGGATTTGAATTCATCTAACGTTTCAAATTAATCCCTCATTTGCTAGGATTAGTTTCGATTACATTTGCCTTTCTCTTTCGAACATATAAACTTTCATTTTCGACTTCTTCTTCTTCTTCCCCAGACTTCTCTACAATGGCTTGTAGAGTTGAGGATATCATATCTACTCTTTCTCACAAAGACGTTGAGGCCATTCGAACTAAGTACAAAATCCCTAACTCGAACGCTTCTCTACTACCTGCTGCAGATGATAGAGCATGTTTTCCTCCAGATGGGTTCGTCACTGTATACGAAACCCATTCGAAAGGTCTTCGATAAGCTATGTCGTTAGAGCTTTATCAGATAATGAAGGCCTTAGAAGTTCCAGTTGCTAAGTTGCAGCCTAATGCTGTAATGTATCTGATTTCTCTCTGTGCCTTTGCACATTGTTCATAATCAGGTTTTTGATAGTGTGACTGTTAAAGTAATTTTGAGGTTTACACACGAGTAGGATTGGATTATAATCTCCCCTCACCCTAAGTTTGACATTAGTGGTGGGAATACTAACTCCACAAAACGGTGGAAGAACATATATTTTTATCTTGCTATTTCTCCTGAATGGAGAATTTTGAATGAATGGGAAAACATAGTATCAGATTTCTATGCTGAAGCTACGAAACAAGAGAAGGAAGCAGTGAAGAAATTCACTGATTTAGTTCTGGCTAACCTCGATTCATTTAATGAAAATAAAAAGAACCGATGGTCAATGAGTGTGGCCTTTGAAAAGGCCAAGTGGGAATCAGCCTGAGGGTTTTGATGTTCCCACCTCTTCACTTCCCAAGAAAAAGAAACTGAAGAGGAAAGAAAGGCCATTGAAGATTGGACAGTCATCCGACATAGTAAATAAAAGCCATCCGATGGAGACATTTAAATGGCCAGAGACTAGAGTTGAGACTTCCTCCTTCGATGACGACTTCATCGTCATCAAAAAATCTGTGAAGAATGAAAGATCTGTTGGAGTGGTCTCAGTACAAGGCACTAAGGGGTTCACGCCCTCAACACTAAGTGAGTCTATTGCTCAACCTTTTTTGATCGAGGGTGTAGATGTGGGAAATCTCGCTGCCCCTTCATCTTTTGAGGAGCACATACCTGACCTTCCGACCACCTTCTCTGGAGAAGCCTTGGATATAATTGTTAAAAATCTGACCGAAGATATAACTGAAGTGCCGGCCGAGCAAGTTATAATTGTTAAAAATCCGACCGAGGATATAACTAAAGTGTCAGCTGAGCACATGAGGCTGAGGAAGCAATAAGGGCAATTGAAGTGCCCAGTTTTGAGCTCCCTAGTCTTGCAGTCGAAGTATATGAAGAGAGGGATATTTTGTTTGAGGCGCTTCAGAAGACGATGATCGAGGACATTTTGGGGATGTCAGAAACTTCATTTAATGTTCAAGTGAAAACTAGGACCAATGAGCATTTCGAAACAGTTGAGCCCCCAATTTCAGACGTTCATGAAGCAGCTCAAGAGTCCAAGGTCATGGTAGAAGCTCATGAATCCCAAGCTATTGTTGAAGCTTTTGAGGCCAAGGAAGCTGCAACTAAGGTGAATGTTGCTCAGACGACAGGACATTTAGAGTCCAATGCACAGAGAGATGAAGGATTACCAAGGAGTTCTCCCTTTTCTAAGGTACTTTTCCTTCGTATTTTTGCTTCCTTTACCTCAATCAATACTTTACTGATTGACCTTTTTCTTGTAGTTGTGTGAGTTGGTCTATCGATTTATTTCAATTATTAATAAGGTCGCCCAATCTTGCGTAGGCTCGGACACCTTTTGACTTTTAAAAGAGCATGCCAATCATCTAGAGCTTGAGCATGTTGAAGCTAAGAGTAAGATTTCTTCGCTTGACGAGTCACTGAAGATCTAGTAGTAGCAGCATGCATCCCTTTAGTCCAGAAATCTTCATTTAGAGGACAAGCTTTGGACCTCAATAAAGGTCGAGGATATTAGATCTGCATTAGAGCGAAAGTATTGAGACAACATCAAACTTTATTGATGCACAATTCACTTATTAATCCCAAAGTTTTCTCTTTCCTTGTTTCATCCAAGGAATGCCAGTGCCTAATGCAAAGCAATTGGATTGGCCGCCCAGAAGAAGATGAAATTCTTGATCCTTTTCAGTCAGGATCTTTCGGGACTTCAATTTTTTTAAAAATATATATTCATTATATGAATAAAATGCATTCTTTCAATTCAATCTCTCTCTTTCTCTTTCTATGGATTTCTCATAAGTTAGATTCCTTTTTTGGACATATCATAAAAATGTTCTATCCCTTATAAGTGAGATGTCCAAACCCAACGACCATGGTTGGTTGATGATGCTTCCTCTAAGTAGTCTGCATTCATGCCGTTTAAGCTCCCTAAGTTGTTAGACTCAACCTTTTATTGGTTGCTTGGTGCTCTTACAAAATTTTAGAGTCCGACTTCAAATGAATCGCTCGGTCTTGCTGAATTTTGCTAACTACTCTAAGATAGCACTAGTAACAAGTAAAAAGGAATACTTCACTTAACTTAGGGGCAACCTAGGTCATCTAATTTTATAAAATGACATACAATCATTCAAAGAAAACGTAAGTCAAATTATAAATAAATTTATTTTATTAATTAAAACATGATACAAGCACATCAAATGATGTAACCAACCTTACCTAACTGCTCATATATTTATTGCTAATATTTTTTGAGGTGAGAAGTATTAAACGTCCGAGTGACAAGTTTAACTTCTTGGGTACACAATTTGTACACTCCATTTTGAAGAATAGTGACCCTTTTCAATTTGGAGAAGGCTTATTTTGGGCAGTATTTTTACCTGTGGCCTCAATACTTTGCAGTACTCAGTCCCCTACTTTAAATTGGCGTGCTTTCACATTCTTATTGTAATATTTAGCAATTCTCTACTAATATGCCGCTGTCTACAATCTTGTCATGTTTCGAGCTTCCTCAAGCATATCAAGGTTCTATCAAAGCCTTTGCGAATTGCTATCTGGGTTGAAACTTTTAATCCAAAAACTAGGCAATCCAACCTCTATTGGAATAATTGCCTCAACCCCATAACATAGGTTAAAAGGCATCTCTGTAGTCGGTTCTCTTGGTATTGTTCTATGTGACCGTAAAATCGACAAAAGTTCATCCACCCATGAGCCCACAGCATGCTCTAACTTCTCCTTCAATCCTTGTAGTATCATGCGGTTGGTAACTTTCACTTGTCCATTACTTTTTGGGTCTGTAACTGACGTGTGAACCAACCTTTTCCTTAGGTTTGCACAATACTTAGTAAAACGCCGACCAGTAAATTGGATCTCATTATCAATTACTATACATTTTGAAATACCAAAGAGCACATGATACTTTGACGAACGAACTCTGTGGCATTCTGCTCTGTTATTCAAGCTAATGGTGTGGCATTAATCCACGTTGTAAAATAATCGATCCCGACAATTATGAACTTTCTCTGCCCAGAAGCTATTGACAATGGTTTGAGAATATCAAACCCCCATTGTGTAAATAGCCAATGTGATTATAAAGCTTGAAGCTCTATGTGAGGCTGGTGGGTAAGGTTCCTATGCACTTGGCAATTTTCAGCCTTTTGTATGAAATTCATAGTGCCATACTTCATGAATGGCCACTAATTTCCTTACCTCATTAGTTTGAAAGTAAGATTTTTCCCACCAATGTGGGATCCGCAAATACAGACATGCACTTCTTGAAGAGCATAATCAGCTTCCTTTGGAGTAAAGCACCGTAAGTATGGATTTAAAAACCCACAATGGTATAATTGGTTGTCCATGATAGTATACCAGCCTGACATCTTTTTTTTTCTTCTTGGCCTTGTTTGAGCCTTCAGGTAATGTTCCATCAAATAGATATCTTAAATAGGGAGTCATCCAATTATCAGTATTAACTATTTGAATAACTTTTAGTTTAGGATCATCTATACTAAGATTTTTGAGGATCTCACGCATTCCTTGGGTATACTGCTTAGGGTCTCCAAACGCTGTTGTCCTTACTAACAAATTGGCTTTGTCATTTTCTTCTCTTGGAATGTGAATTATTTTCACCTTCTCAAAGGCCGAAATCAAACTTTGAACCTTTAGGAGGTATTTGGAAAGTTACTGGTCGCTCACTTAAAACTTTCTCCAAACTTGGTTAATGATAACTCGAGTCGCAGAGACAACTAGATTCTTGATCCAGCATTCTTTTGCCAACTGAAATCCTACAAGTGGTGCTTCATATTTTACGATATTGTTAGTTGTTGAGAACCCAAGAATAATTGAATATTTAATCTCTGATCCTTCAGGTATTCTCAACACAATGCCAATGCCACAACCACCTTTCATTGAGGAGCCGTCCATATACAAAGTCCAAACTTGAAGGTTGAGCGGTTCATAATTCTTACAAGGGTCTGATATTTCTAGAATTAGGGTTGATATTTCAATAATGAAATCTGCCAATGTCTAACCTTTTAAAATAGGCCTCGGACAAAACTCTATGTCAAATTCACCTAACTCAATGACCCACTTAACCAGCCATCTTGACATATCCGGCTTCTACAATATCACTCTTAAAGGCTGATCTATCAAGACTATAATTTTATGCACTTAAAAATAAGGTCTCAATTTACGAGCAGAATATACAAGTGTTAGAACCATTCTTTCAGCATGAGAGTATCTAGTCCAAGTATCAACCAGGATCTTGCTGATATAGTACACAGGTCGTTACCTGTTGCACTGTTGTCGAATCAAGATCGAGTTCAAAATTTTTTGCCTTTTTGAGGAGAAGTCAGAAGAGGAGGGTTGGAGAGATACTCTTTACGGTCTCTGAAGACTGCTTCACAATCGGTCATCCTTTGAAAATCGTTAGTCTTGGTTTCACTCAAAGCCTTGAAAAAGAGTAAAAATTTCTCGGCTGATTTTGCCAAGAGTCGAGAAAGCGCTGCTATTCTTCCAGTCAACTTCTGAACCTCTTCCACAGTCCGATGTGAATTCATGTCAAGGATGGCCATGATCTTCTCAGGATTTGCTTCAATCCCTTGGTGTAAAATAATATAACCTAAGAATTTATCAGAGGCCACTCAAAAAGTATATTTTGTTGGATTGAACTTCATTTGGTGTTCCCTAAGGACATTGAAAGTCTCTTACAGATCTCGAATATGGTGGTCAATCACTTTTCCTTTGACAAGCATATTGTCCACATAGATTTCCACATTCTGTCCGATTTGAGCCTCAAATGTTTTATTGACAAGCCGTTAGTAAGTAGTATCAGCATTATTCAGTCCGAAGGATATAATTTTATAACAGTTTGTCCCTTGGTTTGTTATAATGGATACGTGCTCCTCGTCCTCTGGGCTCATCCGAATTTGATTATAACTCGAATATGTATCCATGAAACTTAGAAGCTCATGTTAGGATGTTGAATCTTCAAGCAAGTCAATCCTCAATAGTGGAAAGCTTTCCTTTAGACATGCTTTGTTAAAATCTATAAAATCAACGCACATCCTTCACTTCTCGTTACTCTTTTTGACTATGACTATGTTTAAGAACAAGTCTAGATATTGAACTTTTCAGATGAATCCAGCATCTAGAAGTTTCTTTACCTCATCTCGAATAGTTACCAGTTTCTCAACCGAATACTTTCTTCATTTTTGCCGTACGGATTTGTGACTGGGATCTAAGCCCAATTTATGGAGTATTACTCTAATTGGTATCCATGGCATATCACTTGGTGTCTAAACAAAAGCGTCTAAATTCTGTCGGTGGAAATTGTTAAGCTGGTCTCAAAAAGGCTTTAGTAAAGAACCTCCTATCTAAACATACTTTTTTAAATCATTGAAATCCAAAGGGATTTGATTGGTTGATTTTCTAGACTGACAACGTTGTCTCATCACGAAAATCAAGGTCTTTGATAGGTTGGGAAAGAGGTGTCTAAGTGACTTAAGACTGATAATGTGTTCGTCCGCCACTTGATCTCCGAAGACTTTTCCAATTCCAAATGGTGTTAGAAATTTCATCTTTAAATGTGGAATGAAAGTTACAGCTCCGAAGGCATTTAAACAAGGATGTCCGAGGATTGTATTATAGGCCAATAGGAGGTCCAATACCAAGAAAGAAAAAGTCTTGGAAGCAATCCTTAGGTAGGTCCCCAGAGTGACTTCAAGTTGTATGACTCCCTAAACTAGCACTAACTCACTGTCTGGTCTATAAAGGAGTCCTTCAATTACCTTCATTTGACATCTAATTTAAAATAAGTGTCGAGATAAAATAAATTAGGTGAACTTTTATTATCAATGAACACTCGTTTTTGCTGATAGTTTACAGTGCCATCAGAAATGAGCGCTGATACCCCGAGTGGTTAAAATGTAGGAAAGTTACATGAGTCATATCTTCAGCACTAAAACTAATAATTTCTTTCCTATTTTCTATCCTTGGCTTCTTGTGGACAGAGGCCATCATGGAATTTTCTTTAGTTTTGCTTTTAGCCGGTCGTGTTGATATCATACCCACGACTCCAACTACCACTCCGTTACTTAGCTAATTGTCCTCACCATTATTTGCTCCACCAAAGGTCTGTCCATATCTCTGCAAGAAACGGTTAAGGTGGCCTTTCCGAATCAACTCTTTAATCTCCTTCTGTAGTGTCCAGCAATCTTCAGTACTGTGTCCTCCGTACCGATGGTAGTGACAATATTTTGATTGGTCATCACCATTAGGATTCTTCAATATTTTTGACCATTTGAAGAATTTTTTATTCCAAATTTGTATAAGGATGTTGGTACGTGAGTCATTAAAGAGAGTCAAGTTTAAATGCCTGAACTCCCTTCGAGCAACATGCTTGAACTTTTGCAGCTTTCTTGGTCCACGGGGACCCTGATGGATCCCATTTTTTCTTTTTTTTCTCCCACCACCCTTGAGTGGGTACTCTCTTCTTAGTTGGGTTTCTTGGCTTCATTGGCTTCTTCAGCCGCTATATACGCCCGAGCTATGGTCTTAACCTCCTTAAAGGTCTGAGGCTCCTTGTGTACAAGATACTTGAAGAAGCTACCTCTTTCAAGAGCACAAAAATGCAGTAAGTTTAACTCCATCTGTAAACTTTGGGATCTGTCTAGCTTCTGCAATAGACCGATACAAAAACCCTTTCAAACTCTCCCTGGATCCTTGCTTCACACGAGTAAGGTGCCATGGTCACTTCTCTACTCTTTGACTGGAAGCAAATTAGGGGATGAAGTTATTTGCCAAGTCACCAAAAGATCAAATTGAATTTGTTGGTAGTCCATAAAACCAATTCCTTGCATTACCTTTCAGTGTCAAATGAAAACACTGACACATTGTCGCTTCATCTAAGCCTTAGAAACTTATGTGTGTCCGAAAGTAATCCAAATAATCCATAGGATCAATACTTTCATCATAGACATTAAGATTTGGCATTTTAAATTTGTGAGGAAGTGGCATCATCCTGATCTCCATGGTGAATGGAGATTTGCGCTGGTCTGCAGCTCCTCCTCCAACGTTGCTCTAAAAACTCTCTGCCAAATCTTTTTAAGTTTCTCCTCCATTTAGGGAGGAGCCATCATTCTCTTCTTATTGAGATCATCTCTCAACTCATAAGGGTTCTGTGCAATCTGCGATGTTGGCTGGCTATGACCCCTTGGAGGGAACTCACTACGAGAAGGCCCTGCCTAACATGTGAGCTCCTGCGAATATCGAGGATTTTTTCTCTCTGGGCTATTCTCCTAAACTCTGAAACTTAAGCGACCTTCAAGTCACGATGAAACTTTATTGCTCAAGGCAACATGACCTTCGGGCTTGTTGTGCTGGCAAATCTGTTTTAAGGGGTGCTTTCTTCCACTATTCCTTCTCTTGGACGTAGCGATCTGAGAGGCTGAGATAGTATCCCTTTTGGCTGCTTGTCCAATCGTAAGAAATGGTCTAAACGGCTTTTAAGATACCGTCCATCCTCATTACAAGTGTTCGTACACACGGATTAGGATGATCATCCATCCCACTGCCCACAGGAGGGCAATTACCACATGAAGTGGCATCTCTGATTGGGGTACTAACTTTTGCTCAAGTGTTCACCATACTAAAATTGTTGAAAGTGTGTGAATCAGACTTTAAGTTGATTTCCACAGAAGGTATCAATGTTGCGTCCTCAGATCTTAATTGTTAAACGGATTTGGGATCCAAATACTGCATGAAGCAGGTCCGATCTCTGTATACTCGAATATGAATCATGTACAATACAACAACACGGTCAAAAGATTGGAAGGACTAACTCCCTGATATATCATTCAATACTTAAGTCTGTATCTACCTTTGTAAGGAAGAAATTAGATGATGCAAATTAGAAATTAGATAAATTTTAAGTGTGGGAACTTACACTTTTCTTGAAGCGTCTTAGAGAGAAAGAGAGTTCTTTTTTGTTTGCAAGAGAGTCCTCCTTTGCCCTGCTGAAAGAGGATTTTTTTTATAGTGATCATGGAGTAGTTAATTCTTTCCGTCAATTGTCCAAAAAAATCATCCAGGAAATCGTTGAATGGATAAAAATTTATCTATGTTATGATTTTAATTGTTCGAGGTCACTGAGATGAGAGAGGTAAAAAATTGCTCGACTGTTATCTTCAGGTGTCAATTTATCCTCAAACGGGTCCTTTGAATTGGGCCAATTCAACTTCTTGGGTTTTTTTAATATATGGGCCAAACTTTGAAAATAGGTTTTCTCATTGGGCAGTAGGCATCAATACCTATCAAGTATTGATAGGCATTTTTTCTTAACAAGCTATGATGTCGTATTGCATTGGCCGATGTTGGAGTCACCAATGATGTGATAAGGTATTTGGGTCCTGTATATAATATTATATTATTTATATGTGGTCGGTCATGATATCAATATGAAATTTATGTCCAGATGGTCAATAAATCATATAATTGGTCAAATTGATAATTAAAAGATAATTGATTAAAACTAAAATAAATGACAGGATTTTAAGACGTGATCTGTCACAATAATCGTCACTAGGTTATACGCGTTCCTCTTTAAAATTAACAATCTCGATTGTCAGAATGAAATAAGTATCAAAAAGTATAGACTACACTAAAATGTCATAACCTCCCATTTGACTAGATATTTTAGTGTATTCACACAGTTTTATTTAATTACCCATTGAATACCAATAAAATATATACACACAGTCTAAATTAACACAAAGAATTATTTATTACGAAAATAAAAAAAGCCCAAAGAAAATTTAAATATTCGACCAAATGTCATAATAATTAATTAAATTCTTTCTAACTAAGTGTCCTAAATTTTATCCTTAAGGTTACAAAATACCATCTATTTTGCTGCCATCGAGCAAGGTCAAAATTACCCATTTAACTCAACTATTCTGACAAGTTTTATAGTAATCAAATTAAAATAATAAATTATTTTATTTTCATAACCGAACTAGTGTAAAAAATATATATATGTATATACATTCATATTTGTTGATTCACTCTATCACAGGCATACTGAGCCCCAAACATGGAGAACAGCTCTTCTCTGTCTTCATCTTCTCCCCGACAGTCATTCACGATGCTGAAGCTTATCGTCGTGGTTGGTGACTCGGCATTCCCAGATATTTTCCACCCTTATCCATCAACTAATATTGATTAATTGCTGCTTAACGATTCTGGCCATTTGCTGTACTGTATCAAATTTTGGAGCCAAACAGAAACTCTGCTCCTCTTTTTCTTCCGATTATTACTATAAATAAAAAAGAACCAAACCCTTTATATATATATATATATATATATATATATATATATATATATATGAAGGCCAACAATTTTGTTACCTTAACATACTCAATTCCACCTCTCAATTTAACGAGAAACTGATGCGAGTACAAGCTCGTGGAGAGAACCCATCCCAAGAGGACGCTCTATGGGAGAAAGCCCTCCAAACTTATAAACTAAAGGTTCTATCTCAAGTTTTTCGACGTGAAACCTCAATATTCCTCCCTCCTTCAAATGCTGTTGACCTCGGCAACTCTCACTCTGGGACACTCCACTCCGGGACATTTCATTCTGCCCCGGTACACCGCTAACAGATCAGCCCTTCCTATGTAGTCCTTTCCGAGAGCTGGGGCATCTCTCAACGAGAGCACAGCTGATATGAACACAAGTTTAGGGGGAGAACCCATCTCAAAAAGACACCTTAGAGGGAGAACCCCCAAACTTATAAGTTAGAAGTTCTACCTCAAACTTTCTGCTATAAGACTTGTAGCAAAAACTCTCAAAATTTTCGATTAACAGTGGCGAGAGCCATGCCTCTATTTTTCTCCAAGTTTTCTATTTATTAGAGAAGCAATCAATTTTGACAAATAATGATATAAAAAGCTTACAAATTAACATCAACAATAAAGAAGGAAGGATTTACTTGTAAGAGAGGAAGTAATTTTACTTGGAATAGAGGGAGGAATTTTACTTGCAAGAGACGGAGGATTTTTACTTGCAGCAAAAAGATGAATTTTTACTTGCCTAAATTGTGACGATACTGTAGTTACAACGAGAATTAGCGATGTTGTCAGGTTTGAATAGTCCTTGCGACACTCCTTTCGGCACGGATTAATGACGGCAACGGAAACAATAATGGTAGCTCAGCCTTACACTCTTTTCTATGCTATTTCCATGCCGAAATGAGAAGAAAGTCACCGAATATCTAATGACGATAAAGAAATGATCTATTTGATGAATCAGGGAAAGGAAACAGTTGACGCAGCTGATTAAGTAAAAAGTAAAGAGAAGAAGGGGGAGAGGAAACAAAGCACCTGAGTGCGAGAGAGGAAGAGGTAAGGAAGAGAGGAGGTCGGGGAGGAAGAGAGAGAAACTGACAAAAATGGCAGAAGGGAAGAAGAAAATGGGAGAGTGACACGGGCAGGGCGGAAGAGAGAGAGAGACCAAGGGAAGAAAAGGTGAGGAGAGGAAAAATATTGAGAACGTGGGACAGAGAGCATAAACAATTATTATTATTATTATTATTATTATTATTGTTATTATTATTATTATATAGATATTTAGAACTTTTAATAAATAGTCAAATTAAAAATTTTAAATCTAAACATGAAATTTTAGGTCCACTAATTTGAATATAAATATTTATTTTATTTATTGTTATTGCATTTATTAATTTTAATACGGATATTTTGACCATTTAATAATTAGTTAAATCTGATGCGTCCTTGGATTCGAATTTTGAACAGATTCGGGTTAGTCTGCTTGCTTGATGGGCACCGGCTCCGTTCACCGAGTTGGGATCCTGCATACCACTAAACAAACGAGAGGTCAGCGTGATCGGCGGAAAGTTGTCCCACCGAAAATACTCCGACGCTCAAGTCAGTAAACAGCCTTCAAAGTTTAAGAAGAAAACTGAAATTGAAAGGGCGATGGGGGAAGGATTGGAAGAGAGTGTTTGATTGTCCAGATGAATGGGAGACTTGATCGTCTCTTCAATCTGGACGGTGGGTAGGCAGTAAACGGCTATGAGAAGCGTGTTTGTTTGCCTTTAGATCTCTGAGTGTGTGCAGTGAGTTTGTAAGGGAGTATTTTTGGGTGTGAGAGTTAGAGAGCTGAAGAGAGCAGAGAAGAGTCAAGAGAGGACCAGAGAAACCCTAGAGCCCCTTTTTAATGGCTGCCGGGTGATATTCCCTGGTTGGAAGGTAAAATTCCCTATGCCATTTTGGGCGGCCTTCCTTCTGTAGGAAGGCGCCAGTTGCCCAACTGGCTGGGATTGTTTCCTTCTCTGGCGGTAGCGGCTTTCCTAATTATTCACCTTCCTTTCTAACACTTTACCGTTGGAGGGCTCAAGTAGGCAGGAAATTGGGAAAATCAAGCGCCTTCCTTATGGGAAGGATGCTGATTTTGTTAATTTCTTTCTTGAGCCTTGGACGTGTTTATGGAAGGCGCCAATTAGGGAGAGAGCCATTGCTAACCGTCTGTTGGATCGTGAGCCCAAGTGGGCCAGGCCGGTAGAAGCCTTTTAAATTTGTGCCTGCTGCTACAGTGATTCCGGTCAACGCTAGGGTTGACTGCCCCGAGCCTGCGTTGCCGCCCTTCTACGCCCCTGCCAGCCAACGCTATCGTTGACCGCCTGGCACGCTTTGGGCCTTACCTCCTGTTGGGCTAGGGTTTGACCGTTCTATTGTGGACTTGAGCCGCCGTTGACCATTGGGACGGCCCATTTACTATGTACCCATCACTAGCCCCCCATGCCGGTGGTCAGAGTTCTGGCCTCTGGCATGTTCATGATGGGATTTCTCGTATTTAAAGAATTTCGGAGAACTTTGTGAGATAGTGAGGCGTTGACCTGATATGTTGACCGCCCTTGCCATATTCGGAGAAGAAAGTTAACCGGATATGTTGACTGCCCTGGCCATATCCGGAGTACTTTTTACGTGGGCTTTGAGTGAATCGTGGCCATTAGCCAGCTGTTAGACTGGCAGTGGACACGCGTCTTCACCTGATTGAGCTACTATCTTCACCATTAATGCACCAGAAGATTTGTTTTAAAAGGGACTCACAGGGAGGCGACACGTGGCAGCAATGATGGCGTGCCTTCTCGAGGCAGCAAGCGTTCACACCGGCCATTTTAACTTCCTTCTTTCACACTTAGCCAGTTTCATGCCTTCCTTCTTCGTCTTCCTGCCGTCTTTCCAGAAAAAGAGAGAATAAAAAACCAGAATCCATGGCTTCCACTTCTGTTGCTGACATTCCCTCCACTCTTCGTGAAAGTGAGATTAAAGCTCTGTGCATCGAATTTAATATTCCGGTGAACGTTGCCTGGAGAGTACCGGATAAGGACGGTAGAGCCTGCTTTCCTCCGACGGAGCATATCACAGTATATGAGGCCCACCTGGGGAGTGGCCTCCGCATTCCTCTGCAGGATGATCTCCAGTCTATCCTTCTGGCTCTCCGTATCCCAGCCGCCCAACTCCATGCCAATGCCATGAGGTATATCTGCACATTCTGGTATTTTTCACGCAAACATGGCAAGAGGCTGACAATGTCAATGGTTAGGGGTTTATTCAAAACAAACCAGGGAGGAGAGTGGGTTTCCCTGACCCCTCGTAGTGGCCTAAAGGTGAGCACGACCATCTACAACTCGTTGAAGAACTGAAAGGACCGGTTCTTCTTTGTAAAGGTTGCAAAGAACTGGCCCCTGGAAAGGGATTGGGGCCAGGTTCCTGACCTGTATATGGGGACACCGTCTGTGGCAGAGACAACGTCCTTGGAGTGGTTGCGGAAGCTGGTCAAGGACCACCCTTCCAACTTCAGAAGGGACTTCCTGGTCTCTATGGCGGAGGCCAGGAAGGTGAACTGGGGACCGCCTTCCCCTGTTCAAAAGCGCAAGGCTCCGCCGAGGACCACTGGGCCGCTGGAAGTCCAAAAGGAGTTGGTCATTCGTGACCCTGACATCAACGGCCCTCCGCCGAAGAGGGTCTCTCTGCCGACACCCTCCTCATCATCCTCGGGGCCAGACTACAATTTGGCTGGCATCTGTTGTGGCTCCAGCAACACCACCGGCATAGAGAAAACGGTGGAGGACTTGCCGGGAGGCGAAACCGTTGGGGTTATACTGGCACAACCGGCGCCGCAGGTTATTCCTCCGTTGGAGGAATTCCCTGTTGCTCCCGCTGCCGACGAGCCGCCCTCGGGATCGCAGGAGCAGTCTGCCGGACCACCCGTCGCAGAGCAGCCGGCAGATCCGCCGGTGATAGACTTGGAGCCACCTGCCGCCCCAGAGGAGATAGCCGCCACCGCCGCCGGGGAGGACAGCAAGGAGGAGCTTCTCAACAACATTTTGGAAGAGGCCACAGCCGGCTTGGACTTCGAGGGCAAAGCCTCTAGCCCACCGCCACTACCTACGGAGCCAGATTGGGAGGCCAGGCCCAGCAGGCCCTTTCGGAGGATTTGGAAGGTATAATTTCTAATGATACTTTCTACCCAATTCCTCCTTCAGGAGTTCCTGATCTGCTTTGTTCTTTGGTGTAGAAGAAGAAACTACTGGTTGCCATGTCTAAAGTGGTCGATCAGCGGGACTTGGTGATCTCCGATAGGGAGGCAGAGATCGCCTGGCTTGAAGAAAGGCTGGCGGCCTTGGGAGCGGAGCATTGGCAGGATGCCGTCGCCAGCGAGACGTCCGCCGTCGCAAGCGGTTCTGGCGGATACGGAGGCAGAGAACGCCAGCCTGTTGGAGGAGGATGCCTGCTCGAAGGAGGAGATTGCCCGCCTGAAGGAGGAAAACGAGCAGGTCAAGTTGCGCCTGAGACATCTTGCAGATCATATGGCTGGGTTGGAGAATCAGCTGACCGCCCGGATTCGCCCTTACGAGGTTGAGCCAATGATGTGGGCGCGGTTCTACGAAGGGGTCAACATGTGCCAGCGTATTGCGCGGCTTGTTGACCCTAACTTTCCGGTGGATCTATTCAATATATTGAACAGGTCCGCCCAGAACATCGAGAGCCTCGTGAGGGAATCACGGGATGATCAGGTGCCGCAGCCGCCTCTTTCTTGGTTTTCTTTTTTGTTTTGCTATGTATTGTATCGTGTAAATACATTGGAAAGCAATAAAATTGGCATTTCCTCCACTTTGTGTCTATTTTTCTTTTACTGCTTTCAATTTACGTTTGTGGTTGTTATTGGGCGGCCAACTGCCTGCCAACTGAGTTGGCAGGCTGCCTTTGCAGCCCTATTGAAGGTGTAGTGGCCTTAGGCTACATGGTAGGCGGCTGTATATGTGCTAGTCGGCCTAGTAATTGTGGCTCGTAAGTAAAGCCTGGTGGCGCTGCCCAAGTGTTGACTTGGGTGGCCAACCTTGGAGAGGAATTGTTCTCCCCTCGACAATCGTTGACTGACGACGCTACTCCCCGTGAGGGAGGTCGTTGCGTGTACTGTGCTAGCCCCCTAAGATTTTGACCGCTAATGGGCTACTTGGATGACCAAGGTTTAGATTTGACCTTCTATGGACCGCCTGGATGATCAGGGTTTAATACAACCGCTAATGGGCCGCTTGGATGACCGAGATTTAAATTTGACCACTTATGGGCCGCCTGGATGACCAGGGTTTAGTAACAAGAGGGTGAAGACCCTCCCAACTTAGGGGCAGTCTAGGTCGGGTAAATGTGCAAGGCAAACGCAGTATATATATGCACACAAAAAACTAGAATACTATATGCTAAGTAAACTTCTCATTTTACCAAATTGAAATAAGCATGCGAATGAATGCACACAATTAGACGAGTACGTACCTGGGTTCCCTATTGGAAGTAGCATTTGAGGTGGATCGCGTTTCACGTTCGCGGGACCAACTTTTCCTCCTAGTTTCGGAGTTTGTAAGCTCCGTTTTGCAGGACGGCGGAGACTAAAAAAGGCCCTTCCTAGTTAGGGGAGAGCTTATTGCAGCCAGCCAGTTTGCCTGTGGCCTCGACGCCTCTTAGGACCAAGTCCTCCACATCGAATTGCCGTGCTTTCACCTTTTTGTTGTAATACCAGGCAATTCGGTGCTGGTAGGCTGCTGTCCGTATTCTGGCAACGTCGTGGGCTTCCTCCAGTAAGTCTAGGTGCTCCCTGATTCTCTAGGAGTTTCCTTGAGGGTCAAATGACTCCACCCTAAGACTTGGGAGCCCGATTTCGACCGAGATTACCGCCTAAGTCCCATAGCAGAGATTTAAAGGCGTCTCGCGAGTTGGCTCTTTTGGGGTTGTCCGATAAGACCAGAGAACTGAAGAGAGCTCGTCAATCCAGGAGCCCCCTGCGTCATCCAGCTTAGTCTTTAACCCGTGGAGTAGCGTCCTGTTTGTGACCTCTACCTGTCCATTCGCTTGGGGGTATGCCACCAAAGTGTGGACCAACTTCATACCAAGGCTGGCGCAATACTTGGTGAAGCGTTTTTCCTAGAATTGGGTCCCGTTGTCGGCCACGACAACCTCTGGGACGCCAAACCTGCAAATGATATTGTGGTGAAGGAATTCGAGGGCGTTGTGCTCTGTGATCTTCGCCAGTGGGACTGCCTCGACCCACTTTGTGAAGTAGTCGATACCCGCGATAATAAATTTTCTTTGCCCCGTGGTGATGGAAAATGGGCCGAGAATGTCGAGCCCCCATTACGCGAAGAGCCAAGGAGCCTGAAGTGACTTTAGGTCAGTAGACAGTTGATGGTGAAGGTTGCTGTGAAGCTGGCAGCTTTCACGTTTCTTCACAAACTCAAGCGCGTCCTTTTTCATCGAGGGCCAGTAGTAGCCCTGCCGCATGATCTTAAAGGCTAGGTTTTTCCCTCCTTCGTGTGATCCGCAGATCTCGAGGTGAACTTCGCCTAAGGCGTTGTCAACCTCTTCGGGAGTTAGGCATCGGAGGTATGGGGTTGAGTAACTTCGATAATATAGTTGCCCATCAACGACAGTATACCAGCCGGCTGTCTTTTTGACTCGCCTGGCTTTTTCGGCTTCTTCTGGGAGAGATTCGTCAGCCAGGTATCATCCAATTTTTCGTTTCAGAAATCTGCATCGCCTCCTGCCTTTCTATGCTGGGATTTTTCAAAATCTCCATCATGTCTCTCGAGTACTGTTCTGAATTTTCGGCAGCAGCGGCTCTAGCCAGCTGGTCTGCCTTCTAGTTTTCAGTTCTAGAAATGTGAACAAAGGTTAGTTTATTGAAACCCTGGATGGTTTCTCTTGCCTTTGCCAAGTACTTGGCCAAGGGAGGGTTGCTCGCCTCTAAGTCTCTGTTAACCTGGTTGACAATTAGTTCGGAGTCACTGTAAACTGTCAACCTCTTGGCAGAGTACTCCTTTGCCAACCACATGCCGGCTAATAGGGCTTCGTATTCGGCAACATTGTTGGTCGCCGGAAGTCAAGTCTGAGGGAATATTTTACCTCCAACCCATCAGGGGTCATGAGGACCACCCTGCACCGCTGCCGGTGTCCATAGACGATCCGTCTACGTGGAGTACCTGAACTGGAATTCCGTCGGGCTGTCCTGTATTTTGTGCAGGCTGTTCCTCGAGAACTGGGGTCATGGTCTTAACAGTGAAGTCAGCCAGAGCTTGCGCTTTTATAGCTGGTCTGGGCCTGAATTCGATATCGAACTCACCCAATTTGATAGCCCACTTCACCAGCCGTCCAGAAACGTCGGGTTTTCGGAGAATACTTTTCAGCGGCTGGTCAGTGAGGACCACTATGTGATGTGTCTGAAAGTATGGCCTCAACTTTCGCATAGCGAATATAAGTGCTAATGCCAGTTTTTCTGCGCATGGGTAGCGCACTTTCGGGCCGGTCAATATTTTGCTCACATAGTAGACCGGCTGTTGGATATCGGATTCCTGGCGCACGAGGACGGAGTTGAGGGATACCTCTGATACTGCCAGGTCAAGGTATAGTTCCTCTCAGTCCTTTGGCGACGCCAGCAATGGTGAGCTGGCCAGAGACTGCTTCAATTCATTGAAGGCTGTTTGGCAGTCAGCCTTTCATTGGAATCCGTTAGACTTTGTCCCCTTCAAAGCCTTGAAGAAAGGCTGATACTTGTCTCCAGACTTCGCGAGGAAGCGGGACAAGGCTGTCAGCCACCCAGTCAATCGCTATACGTCTTTGACGTTCCGTGGGGGAGCCATGTCAACAAGGGCCTTGATCTTTTTCGGGTTTGCCTCGATCCCCCATTGGGAGAGATGAAACCCAAGAATTTTTCAGAGGCTATCCCGAAGACACACTTAGCTGGGTTCAGCTTCATTTGATGCTTGCGGAGCACCTCAAACGACTCTGCCAGGTCCCGGATGTGGTCGCCGGTGACCCTGCTCTTGACGAGCATGTCGTCGACGTAGACCTCCATGTTGCGACAAATCTGTTTTTCAAACATCTTGTTGACCAGTCGTTGATATGTTACTCCCATATTTTTTAGTCCGAAAGATATCACCTTATAGCAGTAGGTGCCCTGATCTGTCATGAATGAGGTATGCTCCTCGTCCTCCGGACTCATCCGAATTTGGTTGTAACCTGAGTAGGCATCCATGAAGCTCAGAAGCTCATGTCCAGCCGTGGAGTCAACCAGCAGGTCGATCTTGGGTAAGGAAAAACTGTCTTTTGGGCAGGCCTTATTAACATCGGTGAAATCGATGCACATTTGCCATTTTTCGTTACTCTTTTTAACCAAGACAACATTAGAGAGCCAATCTGGGTACTGGACTTCTCTAATAAATCCAGCGTCCAGCAGCTTTTTCACTTCCTCTCGGATGGCGATAACTTTTCTATGGAGTAGTTTCTCCGCTTTTGCCTGACCGGCTTCTAGCTAGGATCGAGGCCCAACTTGTGGACCATCACATTAGCCGAAATTCCAGGCATGTCTACGGGAGTCCACTTGAATATGTCGGTGTTCCATTACAGGAACGCGATCAGTTTGGTGCACAGTGTGCCAGTGAGCGAGCCGCCAATCTGCACACACTTTTTCGGTTCCCCTGGGTTCAGTGGGACAAGATCAGTGGCTTTACAAGACTGCGTTTGCTGCAGGGTGGTCTCGTCTTGATGATCGAGTTCCCCTACCGTGGTAAGGCTGCCACTAGGGGCAATCTGAGACATGTAGCATATCCGCCCGATCATTTAATCGCCTAACACCTCTCCAACACCGTAAGGTGTCGAGAATTTCATCTTGAGGTGAGGAATTGAGGTGACTGCCCCAAACGCTGTTAGGCACGGCCTGCCTAGTATAGTGTTGTAAACAGATGGCAGGTCGACTACTAGGAAGGTGAGCGTGTGACTCGCTGTTTTTGGATATGTGCCCAGGGTGACTTCCAATTGGATTGTCCCTTGAATGGGCACTGGCTCGTTATCAAGGCCATACAATGGGCCTTCGGCAGGTTTTAATTGGTTCTTTTTTAAACCTAATTTAAAGAATGCATCCAAATAAAGCAAATCTTTGGAACTTCCATTATCAATAAAGACTCGCTTCAGCTAGTAGTCCACACTACCGTCTGAAACGAGTACGGATACAACAAGGGGGTCAGTATGGGGGGACATTACATAAGTCGAGTTATCATCATTAAAGCTGATAGTGTTATCCATTTGCAGGCGCCGCTTCTTCCTCCTGGGCCATCGTCTCTCATCGGCTACCGGTTTTTGGCAGGTCGGGTGGTGAACATATTAACCACCCTTACCGCAATCCGGAGGGGAGAGAGAAGGCTCTGTCCCCTCTCCTTTCGCTGCTGCACTCCGTGCCTGTGGCCCTTGACGAATCGGGTGAAGTGTCCCCTGCGAATCAGCTCTTCTATTTCCCTCTGCAACGTCTTACAGTCTTCAGTTGAATGCCCAGTAGAGCGGTAGAAGTCACAGTACTTCGACTGATTCCCAGAGTCCTTTAGTGGTTTTGGCTACTTCAGAAATTTTTCCCTACGTATCTGCATAAGGACATTTGCGCACGTGTCCGTTAGGGGTGTAAAGTTGATGGGCCCAAAATCTCAGCATTCTGGCGGGCCAGCCTTATGCTGGTTTTGGCGGGATTGATCACCGCGACTGTACTTTCTTTTTTCCTCTCTAGGAAACGGACGAGGCTGGTCTGCCTGCTCTGGGCATTTTTCTTCATTTGCCTCCTCCGCAGCCACGTAGGCCCGGGTAATAAACTCTGCCTCACGAAAGGTCTGGGGGTTCTTGTAGGCCAGATGCTTGAAAAAGTCCCCGTAAGTCAGGGCAGAGATGAAATTGTCCAGTTTCATCTCTTCCGTGATCCGGGGAATCCGCTTGGCCTCTACCACAAAGCGGTCCAGAAATCACCGTGGGTTCTCTCTCGGCTTCTCCTTGATATGGGAGAGATGCCATGGCTGCTTCTTCTTTCGTCGGCTCGATGCGTACTGAGCCAGAAAAAGATCAGTAAACTCCCTGAAGCTGCCGATGGAGCCTGAAGGAAGATGTTGGAACCAGATACGGGCATCTCCCTTAAGCATAAGTGGGAACCAGCGACACATCACTAAGTCTTCCAGCCCTTGTAGACTCAGATGTGTGCGGAAGTGATCTAGATGGTCCACTGGATCACTGCTCTCATCGTATGAGTCAAAGGATAGCATCTTGAACTTGGTGGGCAGTGGACGAGTAAAGATCTCCGCTGTGAAAGGAGATCTGTCTAGATCAACAGCATGCTCATCATCCTTGAACATGCGGTTTCAAATCTTGTCGACCTATGGATCTGCGCGAGCAGCGTTCGCAGACCTCTTGGAGTTGAGGTAGGTCCTCAACTCTGTTCTGTCCCCGGGGGGTCCAGTAGCTGGCCGGCTACTGCCCCCAGTGGACCTAGCAGTCCTGAAGACTCGCTCCAGGGCTGAGTTCCTGTCATCCGCCTGAAAGTATCGAGGGTTTCTTCTTTCCAAACTTTCCTCTGGTGTTATGCTCCCAGAGCGCTCTTCAGGCCTGATTGGGCTTGGAGCACGTGAAGAGGCTGGGGGTGGATCGTTGGCCGGCCTCCTAGGCCTTCCGGCCGGCTTCTTCTTCCTCTGGCCACCCCTCATGGTGGCCGGTGCAGGGACAGCAGGCAGAGCCCCCTGCTGTGGCTGCTCTTGTCGAGAGCAGAGCGATTAGAGCAGACGGTTGTTGGTCTGCATCTGTTCCAACAGTTGCTGGAAGAAGAGTGCTGGCACACCACCAGTCATCCCGTTGACTAGGGCTTCAGCAGCGTGACCCTAGTCGGGAAGAGTGGCGTCTCAAACGGGCTCGCTAGCTTGGGCTCTCGTATTCACTATTGCAGATGGTTCTGGCAGTAAAAAGAGAGCGTTGTCGAGAGAAAGTGGAAGGTTTTTTGTAGCGTTTCCCACAGACGGTGCCAATGATGCGTCCTTGGATCCGAACATCGAACAAATTCGGGTTAGTCCGCTTACTTGATGGGCACCGGCTCTGTTCACTGAGTTGGGATCCTGTACACCACTAAATAAACGAGAGGTCAGTGTGATCGGCGGAAAGTTGTCCCACCAAAAACACTTCGACGCTCAAGTCAATAAATAGCCTTCAAAGTTTAAGAAGGAAACTGAAATTGACAGGGCGATGGGGGAAGGATTGGAAGAGAGTGTTTGGTTTTCCAGATGAACGGGAGACTTGATCCTCTCTTCAATCTGGACGGTGGGTAGGCAGTAAACGGTTGTGAGAAGCACGTTTGTTTTCCTTTAGATCTCTGAGTGTGTGCAGAGAGTTTTGTTGCAGTGAGTTTGTAAGGGAGTATTTTTGAGTGTGAGAGTTAGAGAGCTGAAGAGAGTAGAGAAGAGTCAAGAGAGGACCAGAGAAACCCTAGAGCCCCCTTTTAATGGCTGCCGGGTGATCTTTCCTGGTTGGAAGGTATAATTTTCTGTGCCATTTTGGGCGGCCTTCCTTCTGCAGGAAGGCGCCAGTTGCCCAACTGGCTGGGATTGTTTCCTTCTCTGGCGGTAGCAGCTTTCCTAATTGTTCACCTTCCTTTCCAATACTTTACCGTTGGAGGGCTCAAGTAGGCAGGAAATTGGGAAAATCAGGCGCCTTCCTTATGAGAAGGATGCTGGTTTTGTTAATTTCCTTCTTGAGCCTTGGACGTGTTTATGGAAGGCGCCAATCAGGAAGAGCGCCATTGCTAACCGTTTGCTGGATCGTGGGCCCAAGTGGATCAGGCCCGTAGAAGCCTTTTAAAGTTGGGCCTGCTGTTACAGTGATTTCGGTTAACGCTAGGGTTGACCGTCCTGAGCCTTGCGTTGGTCGTCCTTTTGCGCCCTAAGCGGTCAACACTGTCATTGATTACCTGGCATGCGTTTGGGCCTTGCCTCCTGTTGGGCCAAGGTTTGACCATTCTACTGTGGACTTGGGCTGCCGTTGACCATTGGGCCAGCCCATTTACTATGTACCCATCAAAATCTAAAATTTTAAGTCAAATTATTATATTTGGGGTCAATTAAGCCAACATAATAATATATCTGATTATATATATATATATATCTCTGGTAGGAAACAGCAGTCTGAAATTCAACAGCAAGGACCCCTATGTATTGACGAACTATGTTGGGGTAGATGTCCAGTATTAGTTGAGTAAAAATTTAGTAAATTATTTGTAACTGTTTGAGAGTATGATACCTAACATCCTATAAAAAACCTTTTCAAAAATAAAATTACACTGGCCTAAAGTTGTCCTTGGGTAGGGCACCATATACTCAAATTATGAATAATATATATCAAATATTAATTTGTTCATAAAAAAATACCTGTAACTTGTGATTTTTCAAGTTTGGATGTTTGAAGGCATGTTGCTTGTATATATCGACGCAATCGAAGATATCTTCGTTGTCCCACTGCAAATATTTTCACTACATAAAATTCACACACACACATATACATATATATACACGATATAACTTATATTACAACAAAATCAGATTTTAGCAATCAAACTTACGACTACCTAATCAATAGAAGCCTAATATTATATCGGAAAACTAACATATCTAAATGCTTAATTAAGCGATTAGGTGAAGATCAAAAATAATTTAATATGTGCCCTAGTAAAGATTACGGGGTTGATGGATCAAGAAGGGTTAACCTTAATGGTTTTGATAGTGGCTTTTGGTGGCTTAGCCAATCTCCTTTCTGGAATATCTCTTCCGTGAATGAAGGAAGAGTTGATCAGGAAAGCAGCTGCCAATAGAAGAAGCGTCCAGCAAGCAGCTGCCATGATATTACTTCATAAGTAAGAATGCGTATGCTGTAGAATACATGCAGAAATGGGGGATGAATTTGTAGGCGATATAAATAAATATAATGGAATATTTGAAGTCATTTAGCGTATGTTTTGGTGCAGAAAACGACCAAAGATATTTTCTTAAATTTTTAATTTTCGTTGCTCCAATTCTATTTTTTGATTTAGAAGTCTGGCCAAATAAAAATTATTATCTAAATATATAATAAAATATTATTCATGTAAAAATTTTCTTACATATTGATATTTTTATGTGTGCTAATTACTCAAGCCGAAGTTGCTGTCAATACTTAGACATCACCCAAACCAAATAAATGAGGTCTAATTTACCCATTGTTTTTTATTTTAATATTTATTATTATTTGAATAAAAATTATATAAAATATAAATATTAATACAATAAATATGATGCGTCTCAGGGTCCAGGTTACTGTGCGGATTAGGAAGCCTTTGAATTCCTCACATTAGGTCAATCTCAAACGGGTCCGATCTCCGCGTCTCTTAACCTAGACCCTACACACCACAAACTACAAATAGGAGGTCAGATGATAACGAGAGGTACTCCCACCATAAATATTCCAACGCTCAAATTAGAAATCTTTTTCAAAGAATGAAAAGATACAACCGTGAAAATAAATGTGATGGGGTTGTACGGATGCTACATGCAAGGGGTACGAATGATGATTGGAGGAGGTTCGGCCTCCTTTAATGCACTGTAGTGAGTGGCTCACTAAGATCGTCGGGTTTAAGTGGTGGTTTCGGAGGAAAGAGAGTTAGTTCTTTCTCTTCGTGTTTTTTAGGTTGAAACTTAGCATGGGACAGCTTTTTAGTGCTCCGAGTGAATTTTGATACAGGATCCTGTTGTAATCTTGGATGCCTTTTTTCCATTGTAGAGGAAGGTGTTTGTAAGCTCTGTGGATGAGGCTTTTGGTGTGAGAACTTGCGACGGGTGTCTTGTTTGGGTTCGCCAACTGCTGAGCACTGGCGTTGGCCAGCGGTATCAGTTGTCGTCTTATGATGATGTGGGGACCGTTGCCAGGTGTGGCCGACATGGGCCCGGTTGACTTTTGCTGGAATTACTTGAGCTGCTGTAGGACAGCAGGTGCCGCGACTTGTCAGGGTTGACCTCATCTCCCATTCACTAACAATTTATGAGTCGACGCCTTCTGTGCTGCCAGCCTGCAGTTGCCTTGAGGGGTGGCATAGACGGATGGTGATTGGGCGCGTGTCAAGTGCCTCTCCATAGGGCTTTGCACGGTGTGGTCCGTCTAGCCCAAGACCCTCTGTGCGGTATTGGGCTTCGCAAAGTGCCTCTAGAGGTCCATCGCCTTACTGGGCCTCCCTGCCAATTAAGCCTCATTGCTACTGGCCCACGTTCATATTGGGCCTATCAAAATATTATTTTTATAACAATACATTTTAAACTTTTATATTTACATAAAATGTTGTACTTTATAAAACTTAAAATTTGAATTAGATTGATTATTTTCTCCATTTTATAAATTGGATGAAATTTTAATCGCACTTTAAATTTATTTATCTTTTAACATTACAATTCTTTATGTCACAAAAATAAAATTTTAATTTTATCTAATTTTGATTGTAATAAAATTAAATTTAGATTTAAAGTTCCAGATTTCAATTCTAATTTCATAATTCAAACTCACCTTATAAAATATTCATTTTAAACTTCTTATTTTAAGTAAATATAAATTTAATTAGTGATAAAATATTTTTTAGGCTAAATTAATTAAAATATTCGTCCCCCTATCCATCACGGCAATACCTTCTCCTTGAGAATAAGGATGGCTCCTTTGCTGAGAGTCATGGTCATCCTGGAATAGCAGTTCTTCCTTGGCTTACACCAGCTTGACAGCTTCCGCATATATATATATTTTTTTACTTCGTTATGTATTGTATCGGTTGTAACTAGGCGTCAATTTTTATATATATAGGTTCTATCTTGGTAGTGTATAAATTCATGATTATCTTGTATTTTTAGTTCATATTTTTTATGGGGTTTTGCCATGGAATTGCTAAATGGGGAGATTATTAGTCGTATTTTTTATTGGCATATTCTGTGACCGTGTCGAATTACTCGTTTGGTCGTTTGTCGGTACATTTTTATATATTTGGAAGATCTACATCAGATTTTCGTTCGAGAATCGTCATCGCACCTCTCCCGTGTCCACGACATCTTGTTGCCCGATTTGTACTCAAGGCATGCATTTTTCAGAAAGTGGACACTCGATGAGCGTTGAGGCACTACTAAGGCGCATTTATCAGAATATGGATGCTCGATGAGGGCCCGATATGCACTCGAGCATTGAGACACAAATCCTTAAACCCTAACAAGCACCTGCGACTTGCTCGATCTATGCTCAAGTAGTGCAGGCCTAATGTCTCTAACGGGTCTTTTATTTAAACCTAGTTTTTGGGCTCCTTTATATATAAAAGCATTTCTTCTTCACCCAGGGAAGTTGAAGGAGTAATGCCGACTGAAGAAAGTTTCATCCCTTCTATGTGCTAATCTTCTAAAGTTTTTTCACCACCTTGATCTTTATTCTTTACACCTCTTCTCACCTATTGACTTTTGTGGCGACGTCAGTGGTGTGGATAATGGACTCTAGTGATGTATGGTAATTCAAATAGTTCATGAGTAAAGATTGATATGAAGGCTAAAAGGTGTCTGGTTTTATTACCGTAAGTAAATCTAAGAGTTCTTTGGCAGGGATCATAATACGATAATAAGTCAGTCAGATTAGCATGTCTGTACCATACAATCTGTAAGTAAATTTTCATAGTATATATATCATCCTGAGCCGTAATAGTCCAGAGGATTTTTCTCAATAGTTGTGTTTATTGAGTTTTTCATTCATTACCAAAAATTATCTCTTTTTTTTATTGATTATGGCTTTATATTTTATACTTGTTATTGTTTATATTAATTAAATTTAAATATTCTTTATGTGTATTGAATATTTATATTTTTACTACTTTTATAAATTAAAAACTTGGCTTGAAATATTATTGCGATTCGGAACAAAATGTTTCTTTCACATAATTCAAACCTACCTTAAAAAAATTCATTTTAAACTTCAAATTTTAACTAAATATTAATTTAATCAATGATAAAATATTTTTCAGGCTAAATTAATTAAAATATTCATCCTCCCATCCATCGCAGCAATCCCTTCTCCTCGAGAATGAGGGTGGCTCCATCGAGCGATGCATTCAAATTTTCTTTTCTTTAGATAAGAAATTAAAGGCCACAAGTATAAAGATTATAAAAATTAAAAATATATGTAAAAAAAATTATATTTTTTATATTGCTTCTATAATAATATGAGTATTTTGATATTTAAATATTATAAAAAATTGTAAAAGCAACTATTAATAATTTTTAACCTTTTTAAATAAAAAATGTGGACTTTAAATCTTCAAAATCCAAAAGTCATGGTACAGCCATCACAATATAATTAGTTATAACATCTTTTTCAGGCTAAATTAATTGAGAATGAGGGTGGCTCCATCTGAGAGCGATGGTGTCAAATTTTTGTCTATTGGAAGCCTTTGGTAAGAAATTAAAGGCCACAAATATAAATAATATAAAAATTAAATATATATATGTAAATAATTATATTTTTTATATTATTTGTTTATAATATGAGTAATTTGATATTTAAATATTACAAAAAATTATAAAAGCAACTGTTAATATTTTAAATTTTTTTAAAATATAAAATGTGAATTTCAATCATAATATATTCAGTGATAACATATTTTTCAGGCTAAATTAATAAAAATATTTGTCCTCCCATCCTTCACGGCAATCCCTTATCCTTGAGAATGAGGGTGGCTCCATCTGAGAGCGATGGTGTCAAATTTTTGTCTATTGTAAGCCTTTGGATAAGAAATTAAAGGCCACAAATATAAATAATATAAAAATTAAATATATATATGTAAATAATTATATTTTTCATATTATTTGTTTATAATATGAGTAATTTGATATTTAAATATTACAAAAAATTATAAAAGCAACTGTTAATATTTTAAATTTTTTTAAAATATAAAATGTGAATTTCAATCATATTATAATCAATGACAACATATTTTTCAGGCTAAATTAATAAAAATATTTGTCCTCCCATCCTTCACGGCAATCCCTTATCCTTGAGAATGAGGGTGGCTCCATCTGAGAGCGATGGTGTCAAATTTTTGTCCATTGTGAGCCTTTGGATAAGAAATTAAAGGCCACAAATATAAATAATATAAAAATTAAAACTATATGTAAATAATTATTTTTTTAATATTATTTTTGTTATAATATGAGTAATTTAATATTTAAATATTATAAAAATTTATAAAAGCAACTGTTAATATTTTTAATTTTTTTAAAATATAAAATGTGAATTTTTGAATATTCCACAACCAAGAGTTACCGTACATCAATCATAATATAATCAGTGATAACATATTTTTTAGGCTAAATTAAAGAAAATATTTGTCCTCCCATCCTTCTTGGTAGTCCCTTCCTCTCGAGAATGAGGGTGGCTCCATCGCTGAGAACGATGGTGTCAAATTTTTGTCCATTGTGAGCTTTTGGCTAAGAAATTAAAGATAACAAATAGAAATAATATAAAAATTAAAAATATATGTAAATAATTATATTTTTATATTATTTTTGTTATAATATGAATAATTTAATATTTAAATATTATAAAAAATTATAAAAGTAACTGTTAATATTTTTAACTTTTTTAAAACATAAAATGTAAATTTTTGAATATTCCACATCCAAGAGTTATTGTACGTCAATCATAATAAAATCAGTGATAATTTATTTTTCAAGCAAAATAAATGAAAATATTTGTCCCCCCATCCTTCACCGCAATCTCTTCTCCTCGAGAATGAGGATGGCTCCATCGAGCAAAGGATATATATGTTCATCCTTTGTGTGCCTTTGAATAAGAAATTTGTAATATTTTAAATCTCCGTTTGGATATTTTAATATTGATTATAATTTTAGATAATTTAGATATGGTAAAAATTAATTTAATATTGTAAAATTCGAAATGATATTTGGGTCAGTTGGATTGGTGGTCGAGGCTACGCCGTCTTTATCGTCCGAAAAATCGATTTAGATTTGGGATAAAAGAATATATATATGTATATAATAAAAGGAAATTTGAGGCGGTGGATCGAGGAGAGAGAAGAAAGAAGAAAAGAGAGGAGAAAAGAGAAGAGAGAGGGAGACTAAAGACGCTATCGTGAATTCGTTGCCGGAGGTCCCAACACCGTGGACGGAAGCCGGCGAAACCCTTTCCATGATGTTATCCTCTATTTTGTCCATCGATATGAGTAGAGGGAGAAATCTCAGATCGGAGCAAAAATGGCCACCGTCTGTTTGTCGTTGTGGTTACAGAAAATTGGTGAAATTAAAGCAAGTAAATCCTTCCACTCTCTTTTTGGATATCGATTCTTAGGTGACATGTTTGTATTACGTGGACATCGGTTGAAATTTTGATAGATTTTGTGAAAGTAACGTGCGTTGATAGGAAAGAGAAGGCCAGATTCGGGTATCTTGAAGCATCCTTTTGGTAAATCTATTTGGAATAAAGTCGATACAAATATCTATAACCCCTTCTCTTGGTCTGATTTAATATTTGATATATTATGGATACTGTTTGAAATTTTTACAAACTTGCATGTATTTTTGTACCCCCGATTTGTTTATTCTTGACATGTATATATGGTTAATTGGCTTATTTGGGGGTTTTTTAGTTCAAGCTTTATGATTTTTTAGTGTTTAATATTTTTCAAAAGCTTAAATAATTTATCGATACTGTACATGTGTATATTAGTATGTGTATATAAAAATGTGCATAAAACTTGCTTAGACTTTACATTTTCACAGACATGTACCAGGTTGTGGTCACTACATTTGGATTTGAATATTGAATATTCTAGCCAGTTTTTGACGGGGAGATATTTATTATTTAAAAATCTCTTTCTACCAGTAGGAAAGGTTTGAATTAGTGATCATTCTCATTTGGATGATTTGATTTGACCTTATAATATATTTAAACGTCCTAATATGTCTAACAAGTCTGAGAATTGCACCCAAAACCACCGCTAACAAAACATAATGAGCAACCTTATCCATGGTATCTGTAAGGTTCCAAATTTTGAAATATAATAATTAGAAGATAATTGAGTTAATATAATCAAAATTGGACTTAAATAATGTAAAAAATTAAGCTTTGAGACAGTGGAATGAATTAGCCGGGTAGGCCCTCTGGGCAACCAATGGGCCAGCGCCAGGGGTGGGTGCTAGAGACAGGATGGGCGCGTCTCCTGCACGCCCGGCCAGCGCAGAGTACCTGCCCGAGATAAAAAGAGTCATGAGGGTTTCATTCGGCTCATTTTTTATCCCCACGCATACAAAGAGAGAGACAAGGAGCACAAGGAGAGGGGAGAGGAAGAAGAATCTGAGGACTCGGGGTCCGATTTCGAGTTAGAGCTAGTTAGAAAGGTAATAAATTGACTCGAGGCAAGTGCACTCATACCCTTTTTTATCTTTTTTTGCACTTTCATTTCATTTTCTTCGTGTGCCCTTATTCCGATATCCGATTAAGCTTATATTTCGTATTACTCATGACCTAAGCATATAAATACTTTGATTTCATATTCGATTTGTGAGATTTGTACCGTATTTTACACCCAAAATTCCTAACTCGGACTTGGACCGTTTTTAACCGTTTATTTTGTGTTTTACGCATGATTTGGTTCTAGATAATTGAAACACATGACTTAAGTATAAAAATTTTTCAACTTGGTGTCCGATTTTCCATGTTTGGTGCGGTTTATGTATACCAAAACCCTAACCCGCACCCCGCACATTTTCTACCGTTTTCTTTGAAATTTATACATAAAATGGATTTAAAAAATTAAACCCTAATATATGAATGTGATTAATTTCCATTTAATTATATATATTATGGATATGTTAATTTGTTTGTCCCAAAATCACATTATGAACTATTTGTGAAGGAATTTATCATCTGAAAGCTCTAAAATTGTATTTGGCTTAATGCGGTAAGAAGTTTCTCATTCTTTTGAACTCCAAATGATTTACGCATGAAACTATGATCATGTGAGGACTTCAACTCATAAAGATATAAAAATATGTATCTGTACAAGTTTTATGGAAAAAGGATCAATGAGGGATATTCTATAATTAAGTAATGAACTTATAAAACGTTCTCCAGTAGAGTGGGAACAAAGAATTGATGGCCTTAATAGTAAAATTTTCTAAGAAAATATGAAACTAAGAACTTCGATCGAGGAATTCTTATAGGATAATGTAATTTATCATGCCTTAGTATATTATAGTAGAAGGTCATTGTCTGCTTTAGTGCCGCGTGCCGCTATTGGCGCCATCTATAGGAAATGTATGTAAACAGCATACATCCGAGTCTTAAATAGAAGCAGAAGACTTTTGATTGTGTAGAAGCAAACACAATCTAAGTTATGACCGATCGCTCCTTTAGTGAGTAAGGCCTACTGGCCCTAATCCCTAACGACATACGTTTTTAGCACAATTTTATGGTTAAAAAAATGAAAAGAATTGAAGAAATTTGAAAAATATCATGAAAGCAGAATATTCATGCTGCATGATCACTCATATGTCTCTATTTCCTTCCTATATGCATTATTATATTTTGAATATGAAATTTGCATGTTTTATATTATATTATGCTTTAGTGAGAATTTGGCTCACTCATTATTGTTTTATTACCCCCCTCAAATGATCAGCATGAATTTCTGCTCGATGAAAAGAAGTAGAGGATCAGCGCCTAGCTTGGGGCCTGGGGATGATGCATTTTGTACCTTGAGGGATTTGTATTTTATGCTTTCGGTTTAGTTGACGGTTCTTTTGGAATCAGGAAGATTGTATATATATATATGTTTTACTCTTTTCTAAATATTCAATAATAGTGATATGCTTAGCTAGAATATGGTACTTTAGATTTTGGATGGCTTCCGCAGATTTTGTGAAGAGCACTTTGAGGCTTAGTGGCATTTCTTTATTCCATCTTGGTATCCAGAGTCATGATGTTGGAGCCACGTATATATTATGGCAATTTTTTTTATTTATATATGTTGTACAAAATATTTACAGGTTTTGTATTAAGCCGATGACCGTATTATAATCGAAACTCTGCCAAATTTTCAATTACAAATACGGTACATCACAGGTACAAAGCACATGAGTGGCCTTACATGCTAGCCTAATATGCATTTGATTTAGTTTGATGTTATCGAAATTATGTGTAACCTTTTCTCAAGGTAATTTTTAAATAGTCGAAACTCAAATTTGATGTATAATTTTTCTATCTGCATTAATTTGTATTGAACTTTGATTTGGATTTTGATTTTAGATTTGAACCTAAGATTCATCGATTTTGCCCACAGTTAGGTATTGGTATATCTCGTACAAATAATTTTGACTATATATTTTGATCCGAACCTTTGGATTATCTGTAGCGATACTGTTTCGGTTTCTGTATACGCTATTGGATTATCCTACTATTGGATTAGTCCCAAATCATGAGTTGATCGGGCCTTGGACTTGGACTTGGAATTGACTCTATGCCTATTGGAATCAGTTCGGATCACTTCTATTTTGTATGTATATATACATATATATATGATGATTGTTCTCTAATTTAGATATTTATTTAAAATTTAGATATTTAATTTGAGTATGAGACTACCATTAGATTTTGGATATTGAATTTGTTATATTGACGATTTGGATCTATCATTTAACAGAGTTTTATCTATTTGTTATTCCCTCTGATTCATTGGACTCATTTTATTTTAATATGATAGTTGTTGAGTATTAGGCTCATATTTTTGATTTTATCCCTTTAGAATAGAGGATTGAGTCATATTACAGGAGCAGGATTGAGGGTTGGCATAGCATTGTATTTTTTAGTGAGTTTTGTATTTATTTAAATAAATTATATCGGTCGTATTTGATTTATGGATGAATTTTGTTGGATGTCTTTGGTAGTTGGAGTCAGCCGCATGTGAGTCTTTAGATTGCGTATTGAGATTTCTTGGGTGGATTTCTTTATGGATGTATTGCTATTATTATTTTGTCATTTCTTTATAATTATTTGGCGCGAGTTATGATTATTTTGTCGCTGACAATTATCCGATGAGATCCAGTGTGAATCTTTTATTTGTCTAGTCTTATATTGAGATTTCTTGGGTGGAATTCTTTATATGGATGTATTGCTATTATTATTTTGTCATTTCTTTACAACTATTTGTCGCAGGTTATGATTATTTTTGTCATGACAGTTATTCGATGAGATCCAGTGTGAATCTTTTATTTGTCTAGTCTTATATATTTAGTTTGTCACATCCGAATTTTTGAGATTTAACATGATTTATTAAATTTATTTAGAATTTTAAATTTTAAAAATTATAATTAATTATTTAAATTGACCTATATGGTCTAAGTTAGTAACAGAAGTGGTATCAGAGAAAAGTCATAATGAAATATATTTTTGATCATTTTGGATAAATAATTAATTAAATATTTGGATATGATAAATAATACCTTTGGCGATGGTAAAAATTTAAGTTGTGGAAGTTTGGGTTTGAATCGAGAAAGTCGAGTAATAGAGATTCGGGTTTGGATTAAAAGGATGAATATCTCGATCATGATAAGTCACGCGAGTGACATAATGTATGGCTTGATATAACAGTAGAATCAGGATTCTATTTAGTTTCTGTTGATATGTGGAGATTTTATTTAATTTTACAATTTCAAAAGTGAAATAGCAGTCTTGGGTGGTGCCCAAACTTTGCACTAGATTCCCGAAATGTGAGGCTTGGCTTAGCTTCTGATGGATTTAATCCTTTTGGCAATTTAAGTACATCTTACAGCATATGGCCAATGATATTAGTTTCATATAATCTTTCACCATGGATATGCATGAAAAGTGAATACTTTATACTGTCATTATTAATTCCTGGTTTAAAAGCTCCTGAAAATGATATTGATGTATTCTTGGAACTATTAATAGATGAGCTTATGGAATTATGGTATGCTGGAGTTGAAACCTACGACACCTTCAGTTCAAACAATTTTAAATTACATGTATCATTATTGTGGACTATCAATAATTTTTTAGCTTATGTAAATTTATCAGGTTGGAGTACGAAAGAAAATTTTGCTTGTCCTAATTGCAATGTTGATACTTCCTCTTATAAATTGTCACATGGTCATAAATTGTGTTATATGTGTCATCATAGATTCTTAGATGCCAATCATAAATGGAGATTTGACAAAAAATTCTTTGACAGTACTATAGAAAAGCGACATGCTTCCAAGCTATTTTCGGGGGATGATGTCCTTGATCAACTTAGTGGATGTGATAATGTGATATTTGGGAAGGCTGGTACCAAGCAAAAGCAACCTGAACATACTCTCAAGTATAATTGGAAAAAGAAAAGTTTTTTTTTTCGAGTTGCCTTATTGGAGCAAAATTTTGGTTCATCATAATTGAGATATTATGCATATTGAAAAGAATATCTGTGAAAGTATCATAGGCACGGTATTCGGCATTGATGGGAAGATAAAGGATAATTTAAATTCTCGTCTAGATTTGAGCAATATGGGAATTCGAAAGGACTTGTATCCTATTGAACTCGGAGATAAATATTTAATTCCTAAAGTTGCCTATACGTTGACATTGAAAGAAAAACTAGTTGTTTGTAAGTTTCTTACAAATCTGAAAGTTCCAGATGGTTACTCTTCCAATATATCTCGATGTGTAAATTGTGTTGATGGTAAAATTTTAGGAATGAAAAGTCATGATTATCATGTATTTATGCAAGACCTGATTGCACCGGCATTTCGTGGTATCTTACCAACAGAAATATACGAGCCATTAGCTGAATTAGATGTGTTCTTTAAGCAGTTATGTAGAAAAATATTATGAGTGGATGCATTGAAAAAATTAGAACGAAATATTATTTTGACCCTTTGTAAAATGGAACGTATCTTTTTCCCATCTTTTTTTGATATCATGTTGCACTTACCTATTCATTTGGCAAGTGAGGCAAAAGTAGCAGGACCAGTTCAATATCGGTGGATGTATCCTTTTGAAAGGTGAGATATTCCTAAAATCTATAGCATGTATATTTTGAATATAATGATTATGGTATTTGAACTAATAAAGTCTTGTTTACAGGTACATGCATAAGTTAAAATCATATGTACGCAATAAAGCTCGCCCAGAAGGCTCTATAGCTGAATGTCATATAGCAGAAGACTATCTTGTATTTTGCTCTAGATATTTGGGTTGGGCAGAAACAAGATTCAATTGTAGAGAACAAAATTTTAACGACAGTGAAGTTCATATGGGGTTATTTGTGTTTTCTAAATTTGGAAGACCATTAGGCAAAAGAAGTATTAAAGTGTTGAGCTTTCGAGATTGGAATAGAGCTCAACTATATATCTTGAAAAATTTCAAGGAAGTGCAGCCTTTTATAGAGTAAGATACTTTATTATTATGATACATAGTAATATTATGAGTTTGGTATATATGTATTTTAATCCACCACCTATTAATATAAAGAACTCCAATATTTGATGATGAACAGGGAGTATGAAAATATCAATCAAGATTAGAATGTTGATTTGTTAGAATGGTTTGAATACAGAGTAAGTAAATGTTTATGCATTTTGTATGGTTTGATACAATTTTTTAATACTTACTAAATATTAATCTTATTAATACCTTTTAATACTTATTATATTCAATAGGTTACAGAATTGATGAACAAATGGGATGAAAAAGCAAGCAAATATCTTTTATTATATGTGATCATTGGATACCGATTTCACACTGAAAGTTGAGCAAGAAAGCGTAAAACACAGAATAGTGGAGTGGTGGTGAAGGGTGATTTACATAGTGGGAAAATAGACCACTTTGGATTATTAAGAGAGATTATTGAATTAGAGTATAATGGTAGAAACACGATAGTGCTTTTTCATTGTGATTGGTAAGACATATATGATATGAAAAAAGGTATTAAGAAGTAACCAAATGGGCTTACAACAATAAATATCACTCGATTTTTATAAACTGATGAGCCTTATGTTTTAGCATGCCAAGTTGAACAAGTTTATTACGTGATAGACCATACAGATGTGAATTGGCGAGTTGTTATTAGGTCAATGCCACGTAACTTTTATGATATTCACATTGGTGAAGATATGGATGATCTCTCCCGAAACATATGTGGATAGTAATGAGCCAACGTTAGAAACAAATTTGGATTATGTAGTAGAGTTAAGAGATATGTCGATGCCTTTAGTTAGAACTGATATTGAACCAAAGATTGTAGATATAAATTATACTTGTGGATCTAAAGATGTGTACAAATCTAGTAGTTAAGAAGATGAGTCATTAATGTGGTAATTGTTCAAGATTACAATTATGTAAATTATGTATGTATTATGTGCTACTATTTTATTTTTTATTATAATAATGCTGGTTAATAACAAATCAATTGATTATATGTTAACAGGTTGTAGAATGTGCTAAACTACTGTGCTTCCAAATTCAGTCTGTCTAAGCAATTGGATTTATCTTTTTTGGATCTCCCATACCCTGCACACAAGAATTTTTCTTTTTGGATAATGAATATCTCTCTGCAGAAGTTATCTTATGGATTTGTTCTTCAATTTATGTGATCTGTCTGAGGAAGATGATGTAATCAATGGAAAACAATGTAAATTATCATGGAAAAGTTTACTCTTGAAGTTATTTACCGTTTGCATCTGATGGCCTTTTGAATCCTGTGAATGTTAGTTCTTGTTGCTTTACACTTTGTTTTGGGTGCGAAGAGATGTTCCTTGGTTTCTTTCTGTAAGATAAGATGTTCAGATGAAGCAGTTGCTGTCATTTAAAACAACTAGGAGCCTAGAAAAGGAAGCTTAGAGAGCATTACCACTGGCTGGAGTATGGAGGATACGGAAGTTAAGCCTTTTGATCAGCGGCTGCTAGTAAAAGAGCGCCTATTGGGGTCCGGTGGCGGTTCATCTTCTCCTCGTCTCAAATGAGAGTAAGATATCGCGAATTCGGAAGGGTGTTTTGGTGAATATTAGAACATTATACATATAACATTATATATGAATTTTTTTAAAAAAATTATTGTAAGACAATTTGATATTTGTGTTAAAATGAAATTGATATTTGTATTAAATTTTTGCCCATTAAAGTATATAAATTAAATGTAAAATTATATGCTTTTTATGATAATTATTTGTCATTAAATATAATATTTAATGATAAATTTTAAATGTATTTTAGTGATAAAATTATTTTTGTCACTAACAAATATTATTTAGTGACAAAATTATTTTGTTACTAAAAATTTTAGTGACAAAATAAAAATTTGTCACAAAGGTTTAGTGACAATTTAATGACAAATTAATTTTTCGTCACTAAAGATTTTAATGACAAATTTATAATCTTTAGTGACAAATTATTTTGTCACTAAAGATTAATATTGTTGTAGTGTATATAGATATTTAGAACTTTTAATAAATAGTCAAATTAAAAATTTTAATTTTGGATTTGAATTTAAGATTCTTTGATTTTGCCCACAGTTAGGTATTGGTATATCTCGTATAAATAATTTTGACTATATGTTTTGATCCGAACCTTTAGATTATCTCAGCGAGCATCGCTTTCCGCTTTCTATATACGCTATTGGATTATCGCACTATCGGATTAGCCCCAAATCACGAGCTGATCGGGCCATGGATTTGGACCCAAACTTCTACTTGGAATTGACTCTATGCCTATTGGAATCAGTTCGAATCACTTCTATTTTGTACGTATATATACGTATATATATATAATGACCATTCTCTGATTTGGATATTTATTTAAATTTTGGATATTTAATTTGAGTATGAGATTGCCATTGAATTTTAGATCTTGAATTTATATTGAATTTGTTATATGGTGATTTGAATCTATCATTTAACGAGTTTTATCTATTTGTCATTTCTTTGATTCATTTAACTTATTTTATTTTAATATGATAATTGTTGAGTATTAGGCTCATATTTTCGATTTTATCCCTTTAGAATAAAGGATTGAGTCACATTGCAGGAGCGGGATGCTTGGTTGGCATAGCATCGTATTTTTCGGTGAGTTTTGTATTTATTTAAATAAATTATATCGTCCGTATTTGATTTATGGATGAATTTTGTTGGATGTCTTTGGCAATTGGAGTCAGCCGCATGTGGGTCTTTAGATTGCGTATTGAGATTTCTTGGGTGGATTTCTTTATATGGATGTATTGCTATTATTATTTTGTCATTTCTTTACAACTATTTGGCGCAGGTTATGATTATTTTGTCGGGGACAGTTATCCGATGAGATCCAGTGTGAATCTTTTATTTGTCGAGTCTTATATATTTAGTTTTTCACGCCGAAATTTTTTGGATTTAACATGATTTATTAAATTTATTTAGAATTTTAAATTTTAAAAATTATAATTAATTATTTAAATTGATCTATATGGTCTAAGTTCATAACAGAAGTGATATCAGAGAAAAGTCAAAATGAAAGATATTTTAGATCATTTTGGATAAATAATTAATTGAATATTTGGATATGATAAATACTACATTTGACAGATGGTAAAAAATTTGAGTTGTGGAGGTTTGGGTTTAAATCAGAAAATGGAGTAATAGAAATTCGGGTTTGGATTAAAAGGATGAACATCTGATCATGATGAGTCACGCGAGTGACATAATGTATGGCTTGATATAACAGTAGAATCAGGATTCTATTTAGTTTCTGCTGATATGTGGAGATTTTATTGGATTTTACAATTTCAGAAGTGAAATAGCAGTCTTGGGTGGTGCGGTCTGAAATCTCACAAAATAGGAGGTTTTGTCCCAGAGAGAGGTTTTCGACTAATTTAATTGAAATAACAATAGAATCAGGTTTGTCTGATGGTTAGAAGTCATAGTGTGCTGACTAATGATATCCCGGTGGTTAGCGAGTTTGAGGGCGTTTTCTGAAAAAAATTGCTTGAGGTTGCCATCCAATCGGGAGATTGAATTTGGGATTGAGATTGTTCTGGTTCGGCACTAATCTCAAAAGCACCGTATAAGATGGCGCCTGCCGAATTGAAAGAATTAAAACAGCAATTGCATGAGCTTTTGGATAAGGGATTTATTTAGCCGAGCGTATCTCCTTGGGGTCCCCGATAATGTTTGTCAAGAAAAAGGATAGATCGTTGCGGCTTTGCATTGATTACCAGGAGCTGAATATGATTACCATTAAGAACAAGTATCGTTGCCGAGGATTGATGACCTATTTGATCAACTAAAAGGAGCGCAGGTGTTTTTAAATATTGACCTTCGTTCGGGATATCATCAGTTGAGAATTAAGAAAGATGACATAGCAAAGACGGCCTTTCGGATCAAGTACAGGCATTATGAATTTTTAGTTATGATTTTTGGGTTGTCAAATGCCCCCGCTGCTTTTATAGATTTATTGAATCGGGTATTTCGACCCCACTTAGATAAATTTGTTGTTGTGTTCATTGATGATATATTAATTTATTTGAGAAGCTATGATGAGCACGATATGTATTTGAAGATTGAGCTCCAGATACTTAGGAAGGAGAAGTTGCATGCCAAATTGAAGAAATGTGAATTTTAGCTTGAGAAAGTCACATTTTTGGATCATATCATATTGAAAGGAGGTATTTCTGTGGACCCGAAGAAGATCAAAACTGTTATTAATTTGAGCCGATTGTCATCGGTGACCAAAGTCCAGAGTTTGCTTGGGATTGTGGGTTATTATCAGAGGTTCATGGAAAATTTATCTGAAACTTTTATGCCGCTGACTCGATTAATAAGGAAAGACATTAAGTTTATTTGGACAGATGAATGTGAGCGAAGTTTTTAGGAACTGAAGGACCGATTGACATTCGCTCCGTTCCTGATGATTCCAGAAGGTTCTGGTGGATTTGAAATTTATTGTAATATGAGTAGGACGGGTTTGGGTTGTGTTCTGATGCAACATGGAAAGGTAATAGCCTATGGATGAGACAGCTAAAAATTCATGAGAAGAATTACCCGGCGCATGATTTGGGGCTAGTAGCGGTAATTTTTTCTTTAAAAATCTGAGACATTATCTGTATGGTGAAAAGTTATTAGCGTATTTGAACCATAAGAGTCTCAAGTATTTATTTTCTCAGAAAGAGTTGAATATGAGGCCGAGAAGATGAATGGACTATCTAAAGGATTTTGATTGTGAAATCCAGTATCAGCCGGGTAAGGACAATGTGGTAGCAGATCCTTTGAGTCGTCAAACAAGTTACGTGAGGAGATATTGGAATGCATGAAGCAATATGATATCTAGAGATATGCCCAAGGAAATTGGATGATTTTGTCATATTTTTGAATCGAACTGAAAGTATTGAGGCGGATTAAGGAATGTCAGATGGGTGATCCATTCTTGGCTGACATTGCTAAAAATTTAAACCAAGACTCTACAGTTGATTTTAATGTCCAAGCCGACGGAGTCTTGAGGTTCCGAGGCGGATTTGTATGCCTAATGTCAGAGAATTAAAGGAAAAAAATCATAATAGAAGCTCACCGGTCAGGTATATAATCCACTGGGGAATAATAAGATGTATCAAGATCTTAAGAAAATATTTTGGTGGAGGAATATGAGGAAGAAAATTGTGGCCTTTGTAGGGAAATGTTTAATGTTAGTAGTTGAAGGCCGAATGTAAGAAGTGGGTATTTTGCAGTCGTTGCCTATTCCTAATTGGAAATGTAAAAGACGTATCAATGGATTTTCGATCGGGATTACCAAGGACACCTATTGTGGACGGAACAGGTCATAATCCTCTAATGACCTTTGCTAATATCGTACTTAACCTAATCGAGACTAATACATTATTATTATAAATACATTAATTTCTGTAGAAAATTAGGTAAATCTCCCCAAATATGGATAATAACCATACATATAATCCGAGTAATAAATCCCATACAAGACATATAAATAGATAGGCTTCAATATTCAATCACAACATACACAAGATCAATATCAAATGCCACTACAATATTAGATCTAATAAGAGATGCAATCTAGAAAACTGCACAAAATTAAAATCAAACTTGTGGAAGTAAAATTATATCCATAAACAACCAACGGAAGTATACTATGCCATAATAATATACAATATTTAACTTGCATCAATTAATTACATTCACATTACATCAAACACATCCAAAATCTAAGTCTCCAAAGTCCAGCAACCCTCCTTTAACTATTCCTTATCTTTACTCTTTCTCATTATGTATCGACTGTAGACAAAAACAGTAAAGAAGGGTTGAGCCAATTGCTCAGTAAGGTATTATAATAATAAGGACATATAAATTTTCATATAAAACACACACACACACACACATATATATATAAAGAGGCACATTGAAGGAATTAGGAGTCAAGTGTGCATGTGGATAATGTAAGAGCATGAAACGATGTATTGACATGAACTTAGGAACAAAATTTTGACTTTGTTTATTTATCTTTTCCTTCAATTATTTTCTCCATTTACCTTTAGTGGAAAAACATACCTAAAATCATGGAATAGTTCAAAAACTTACTTGTCTTTTAGGATAATTCTTATTATCTTGAGGGATCAAGGCTAGTAGGTCTTACCAGTTAAGAAAGTAAATAATTGAAGATAGATTATATTCGTTCTATATAATCAAAGGCCTTGGTTCTTAGTCCTTCCTTATTTATATCCCGAAAGCAGGATGATCATGGGTTTCCTCCTTATTTATATATCGAGAATAGGATGATAATAAATTCTTAGTTCTTATCATCTATAGTAACACCCCGAGGAAAGCAGACCACATAACACTATAAATTGAGTTATCCTTAATTACCACTATAGCGTATACAAAAGTTGAAATATTGTCGCAACAGATAATCTAAAGGTTTGAATTAAAATATATAATCAAAATCATTTGTACTAGACATCAGAATAGTACACATAAATCAGAGGGAATGAGATGCCACGTATAATCATATAATTATATATCTCTCATAGCCGATGAGGCTAAGCCATATATGTATTCTACTCCCATAAACTGGGAACTTATCCATTATATTTTACCACTCATAGTTTTTGATGAAACATCAAGTTTAGTTTATATTATGACGTTTGAATACATTAATTTTCATGAGTTCCTCACAATAGTTCTAATTAGAACGTATGGGGTAAGTTCACAACATCACAACTCAACCTTCCTTGCCAATGGCGGAAGGGAGATCACATATCCCAAATACATCCTCCTTGTGATCAAAGTCTCCTGCCGGAATAGGCGCCACAAATGCCACATATTGAATGCATCGTCAGATCACAAATATCAACCCTCGAGTCTCAAACCATCTTGGTTCCACAAAGTAGCGACCTCATCCCCCCGACAGCATACATAGGCACTAATGCAAGGGTTAGTTTATGGTTTCACAATATATGGATATGCAAATATACATATATATCATCCGAGTTTCCATAAATAACAAAATCTTTCAAAATCACAAAACCCAAACTAAATACCCCCCAAATTGACCGGTAAATCATACATGTATGTATATAAAAGATAGACTAGGCGGATAAAAATAACATGTATATTAGTAAAATCTCTAAACAGTAGTCAAACGTTATTAGACACGAAATCAAACAAATAATAGGACCAAAGGATACTTACCTTAACTTATACTAAATAGATTTGTCAAAAGGATGCTCTAATGTACCGGAATTAAGCTCCTTCTCTCTGCTGCTACACGTACCACTGCATCCATATCTCTCTTCCCTTCCTCCTACCAAGGCTGCGCTCTTCCCACGCTGCGCCTTGCCTCCTCTGCACTACCTTGCCACTCTAACACCCTTTCTTGTTCTTCCTTTCTCTTCTTCTCTCATTCTCCTTCTCTCCCTCTCACCTCCACTTTGCTTACGCGCGCAAGCTCTCAATTGCCAACAACCAAATTCAACCAATTTTTCTCAAAATCGTACATGCAAATAGGGGAATTGGCATCAATAAAGAGAAAAGATGGATTTGTTTGTCTCAATTTATTGATTCTCTTCTGATGATAGCGGCAGCTCCCTCTTTCGATTTGTGATTTCCTTTCGCACTCACATCACTGCGTTTGACCGACAATGATGGCAACACCAATGTCTCCTTGCCGCTACACTCTCACTCCGCCTCCCCCATTCGGTGACAACTGGCCACCATGCCTTCCTCTCTCTCTCTCTCTCTCCTTTCTCTTCTCTTCTTTTTTCTTTCTTTTCCTTTCTTTTCTTTCTTCCTTTTTCCTTCCTCTACTACCCACGACTCCCCCCTTATATTATTATTTTTTTTCTTTTCCTTTTATAATCCAATCAGTGCTTGGATTCCAATCTAACTGATCCGAATATTCTCCACAATTTCACAATATATATATTATTAATCCAACATATCCAATAAAATCCAAAATTAATAAATACCTCCAAAATATATCAAATGGAGATCCGAGTATTACAGCTTCAAACATGCATGAGACATCCGAGTTAGGCATCCTTCGTGCACTAGGCTTGATTCCCAAAAATTAAATCTTCTTTCAATTTTTAATATATAATTATTTTTAAATTGACCCAAAAATTATATTAATAATATTATAAATCTTATATAAAATATAAGGCATTACAAGTCGTGTTTAACCCTTTCTTTAAAAAGGAATATGCATGTGACCTGCTTATATGTCTTGAATAGTAGTATGTCGGTATAAAATTACTAATATATAAGTGACTTATTTAAAAAATTGGCCTTTTAATTAGTCGATATATGAGTCAACGGCTCTCAATTCTCAAATTTTTACATACAATTTTTGAATTGCATAATTTTATGGATATATTATACATTTTGGACTTTTGATATTTTTGTAAAGTTTGTATGATTTGAATATTCATATATAAAATGAACTATCCATATAAAATCATGATTTTGGAATTTTATTTAAAGGAAAGTTTTACAGATTGAGTTTTCCATGTATTTTAAAATTTTTCATCTTTCCATCTATTTTACAAATAGGTATTGTTTATTATATATTTATATACTTACTGAGTATTAGATCTATAATTTGTGATATCTTCTAACACTTTTAGACTATTGAGCCATAGATATTTGTAGAATGTGGACAGGAGATTAATGACATTTGGTTTAATTTATAATTTATAGATTTTGAGGATTTTTATTTGGAATATTAAGTATTGGATTTATGTACATTTCGAGTTTTATAATTTATTATTTTAGGATAGTGCATCAAATAAATATCGGTATGACTTTATTTTGTGATATATTGATTATTTGATCTAATATTTTTCTTGCAATGATATTTGGGTTTGAGCAAGTAATGATATTATTTTGAGGCCAAACAGGGTTAGTTCCAGGGTCATATATCCGTAATATTTATGATTTATCATGTTACTTGTAGTTTAATTTTTTATCATCTATATAACTTGAATCGTTTGAGTTTTAATTATTTATGAATAATTATTTTTGAAATTTTGGAGAAAAATTCCACATCTCGAGAATTTGATGAATTTGATTTCTAGATGGAGATATATCTGTGAAAGAATTTGGTGGAATCCTCCTCCTCAAAAGAATAAGAACACTCTAAATTAGGACTCAGATGCATATTTTGATGGGTAATGTCTTCGGGTATGTCACTAGTATGATAATGAAAACTCAAAAAATTATCTTGCCACTCGTTATAGCGGGTAATACTATTGATATACCTTAGACATTTACGGTGGGTAATCGAGGATAACTCCGTCCATGGAGTGATGCATGGTCCGCTTCTCCTCGGGACATTAAATTGGGAGGATAGAAACATTTAAATTTTGAATTTTGAAAAATGAGAACTATGAACTTTTGAACTTTGGCCTTGGATTGTGTAGAGTGATCACAATCTATCTTGATTATTCGCTCCTTTCGCTGATAAGGTCTATTAGTTCTGCTCTACAAAGAGTAAATATGCTTAATTTACATCCTAAAGAAAATAAGAATAAAGAAAGAAATCAATTGCACTCCAAGTATGCTTAATTAAGTTTTATCTATACATGTCTCCATGTTCACATATAGTTCTTCTACTTAACTTCATTATTATTGTTTATTGTTTCAATATAATGTACTTGTTAAGCTATTATCTCACTCTTGCTTCTTCCTTCCAGATGAGAACTACGAGTTGACATCCAATTAGTTAGAGTAAAGGCGGGATATAAGCTAAAAGATCGGCTAGATTTTGAGAACTTAAGACTAGAGCATGGATGTTATAATTAAAATGTAAATAGTTTAGTTAATTTATTATTATATATGATGATGATGTAGTATGTTTGTATTATGATGTATGTATCATTTAGCTTCCGTAGATGATTTTATGATTTTAGTTTGCTTCCATAATATTTACCTTACAATCTTGGATTTTGTTATGACGTAGATGGCACTCTCTTAAATCCAATATAATAATAGAGATCTTGTATTAGAACCATGGATGATATAGTAATTGTGGATCCTATGTGTGCATGTTGTGGTTGTGGCTGAATATTGAAGTTTAACTATTTGCATGTTGTACAGGTTTATTTATACAGGTTGTTTGTATAGTTTTGGCCCATATTTGAAAAAAAAATTCTATCCGATTTTCTATAGAATTTCACGGGTATTTAATTATGGGTATTAGTTTGGTATATTTATTGACGGATGTTACTAGAGAAAAATAACCCGTTCCATCCAGAAGATCAAGGCCATCACGTACATGTCTCCACCCGAGGTGTTAAAAGATGTCCAAAGGCTAATTGGAAAACTAGCAACACTTTTCCGATTCTTGGCTAAGTCGGAGATAAATCCCAGTTTTTCTTCAAGGCTTTAAGGGGAAAGAACGGATGGCCCAGGACGGCGAGTGCACGGACCGCCGCCTTGAAGGCGAAAGTACTTGGCCGGTCCACCATCCTTGCCGGTCACTAAGGGGACGGAGAAGAGTTGTACCTCTACACAGGGGTAATAAAGGCAACTCTTAGCACAGTTCCATACGCCTTCGTGATTTTGACACACAACGGCTAGTTCTTGTGTAAGCAAAATGTTGACCGACGTAAAAATCGCTACCCACAGGCCAAGAAGCTCGCTTTGACACTCGTCTTATCGGCCCAAAAGTTGAGATCCTATTTCTAGATTTATCGTAGTTGTTTTAATTACTTCAAAACTAGCCGTTGAAGGGAATCCTTTAGAAAAACGATATTTCTAGACGATTGGTTAGTAGGCCATTGAATTGGGAGAATTCGACCGAATTCTAACCCGGGTCAACCATTAAGGGGAGGCGACTGACTTCATCATCGCAGACCACCGACCGGATCGTCGGCGGAGCCTCACGCCTGAAGAATACAGTTGTCACCCGAAAAGAGGCAGAATAGGCCATTGTTGGGTTACTTCATGAGGAATGAACCAGGGCACTCCGATAATTTCTGCGTTAAAATTTAAAATCGTATAACGTATGTTTTGGTGGAGAAATTTCAACATTGTATGTTGAAGTTGCAATTCTATGTTTCAGATTTTGAAGTCAAATAAAGTTTATTGTAGCCTCCCGTGTTAAAGGCTTCATGTCCTCTTATATTATAAGCCTGTTGCGTGTATATATTTTGTACGCATTTGTAATAATTAGGAGCCCACACCTCTAAAAAATATATTTTTTTCTTGATCACAACCGTCATTTAATATTAATCAAATTATTATATTATTTAAAAAAATTAGTTATTTAAAAAAATATATATATCTCAATGGTTAAATATTTATTGAGTCACTGTCATTGAGAAATGTTGAATAAATTTCTTACTTTGAGAGGTAAATACACCTAACTCCAAAAAATTATAAGTGTTATTTTAATTATGTTAAAATTAGAAAGAGTAGAATTTAAGATCTATTTCTTGGGTTGCAAAAAAAATTTATATTTCTAAAAAATTTAAAAAAAAAAGAACATGATTAGATTTTGGATCCATACATAAAAAATTTTGATTAGAGAAAATATCAACATGAATTGGGCCTTGTTTGGATCTCGGAAATAAGTTTTGAGACTTAAAATCAAAATTTTGAACTTAATTTTAATTCTATTATTTAAAATCATATAAAATGAAAAAAAAAAGTATGAAATAATACCTTGTAACTTTTTAGAGGGCAGACAATTACAATTCCAAGGTTAAAATTTTTTTATAATTAAATATGATAAAGGCAGGCCAGATAGAACCACGTGGATAAAATATTTTTACCATTGATTTTTTCTATTTAAATATATACAAATATTTGAATAAAAATTTTTAAAATAAAAATGTTTATGTAAATGTATTTCTTAAAAACAAACAATAAATATTATTTGTATAACAATATATTTCAAAATTTTATATTTACACAAAATATTATGCTTCATAAAACTTAAAGTTTATATTAGATTAATTATTTTCTCTATTTTATAATTTAATTGAAATTTTAACCACGTCTTAAATTTATTTATCTTTTAAAATTATAATTCTTTATGTCGAAAATAATAAAATTTTAATTTTATGTTTCTTTAATTCTAATAAAATTAAAATTAAAATTAGTGTTGTAAATTTTAATTCAAATGGACGTTAAAAAAAATTTACAAATAAGGCTATTGTCATATACGGTATCCTAAGAGACTACTTCATACTCTTCATAAATTGTTTTATAACGTTTTTAATACAATTTATTTTTTTACAACAATTATAATTCAAAATTTCGTTTATCAAAATCACGTATCATAATAAATTATATATATTATATATATATATATATTTTTATCTCTATGTTTAGACACGCTGATATATTTTTTAATAATATTGATGGAGTACGTGATAATAAATTTCAAGAGAGGCCAAGTGCAGGCGGGAAGGCGCGTCAGCGTTTCGGCGGCCCGGCTACGAAGAGATAGGCGAGAACTAAAAGGCCTAAAGGACAGTCCGCGTTAACGCGTCCGTGACGGCTAACTAAGCTCAAAACGGCTAGGCGTTGACCCGGTTTCTGGGCCACGGCCGGAGCTTTCTGTGATGATGGGCCCATTCCATTCCGACCCACGGCCCATCAGTTGCCGCCCGCCACTCTCCCTATGCTCTCCACGGGCTTTATGACGACTGTGGTCAACTCGACGGTGGCCGTCCATTCCTCTGTATTTGGCCCAAAATAGGCCCTTCTGAATGGGCTCGACTCACTTGAGCCCATGGCCTGGGGGCCGGAGGCCACCGACGGACGCCTTTCGCAAGGGCAACTAATGCGCACGCGCTCGGCCAACCCAAAGTTCTAGCCTGGCATACGCCACGATGGAGGATGGTACGAAACTGTCATTGCATTAATGCGCCGTAGGAAACACGCAAAGGAGGCGGGAAAGCTAGCCACTAGAGGCATGGCTGGCACAACCCCAACGCCACCTGCTTCCGTCTGCAGGTGGCCAACCACTCCCCGCTGAGGGAGGAGTCAGGCACGGCAACAGGGCAGCCGGCATGACCGGCGGTCCACGACAGCGACCAGCGGCGCGATGGCCCAAGCAGCGACCGTTTTGGTGCCCAAGAATCCAACATGGTGAGGCATATAAGAACCCTCACGCTCCACAGGGAAAAGGATGAGTTTTCTGAGATTTTTCCAAGCATCTTACACTCTTCACTTCCCTTTGAATCAAGAACTAAAAAGGCAAATCGCATTGATCTACTTCCCTTTGAGCAAACTCCCAGAACGGCACGCGAGCTCCAGTTTCCCAAGTTCTGCCACGTCGAACCAAGGCAACGAGCGGGTATTACGTGACGTTCTCTGCCTTCCCACCATCCTCATTCGAGGAAGGACCCGCACCTTTGACATCTGGAACAAAACACTCTTCTCCCTTCTCTCATTTGCTTCTTTATATCTTTTGGTTCCTTCCCATTGAAGCGTTGTTCATCGACTTCGAGCGTCGGAGTGTTTTCGGTGGATTAATTCCCGCCGTAGGCAATGACCTCTTGTTTGTTTTAGTGGTGTGCGATTCGCCTTTCAGAGCTTGGCCGGATCGGTTCACCCAAGAGAATCGGGCTTGCTCAAGTCGGATCAGTGCGCATCATTGGTGCCGTCAGGAGCGTGGGAAAAAGCCTACCGCAAAACTCTGCACTAACTCTCTGTCACCTTGAAGTTAGGCGCTTCATCTCTGCCCGACTTGGTGACTTTTCCAAGCACCTTGCTCCAAAAACCCTCGGACTTTCCATGGCGGAATCCATCACCCGGGTGGCCTACGGCCCGGAGTGAGGCCAATGAGGCAAAACGTCCCGAGAGGCGGATCAGCCTCGGCCGTTCCTCGGGACGGGAAAAGAAAATACGATGTGGCGGGAACATTCCCGGCCGGGAAAGCGACGGATCGGGGGGCCCAGAACGCGAGACACGGGCCCACCACCTTCACGCCTCGGGCCACACGCTCCAATGTTCTAATGCGGATCACTTGGAGAAAAATTTTTAAAGTGGCCAAAGACGTTTGAAGGACTTCGAAATCAATAAGTATCAATTGACTTCCACCGCTCTGCGGCCATTCAATCAAGTTTGTAAAAGCTGAGAGGAAATTTGAGGGGACTTGATCACAGAGGACACCTCACCCGGTTTGTCGAGGGGCTCGGACAACTTCGGGAGGCGAGTCGACGAAGAGGGCAGGAGCGAACTCCTCCACGAAAACAGGATTGCGCGGGGTGGTCAACATGATCCAACACTCGACTGCTGAGGAGCCAGATGATAACGGGGAGGGCAGCGGATTTGGGAGGAAGAAATAAGACAGAGATGGGAACAACATCATTAGCTTTAGTGAGTGTGATTCGAACCATGTAATCACCCCCATGTGACCCCTTGTAATTTGCAGACTTCGTTTGAGATGGTACTTCGGACTACCGGTAAGCGAGTCTTTATTGATAATGGTAGCTCTAAAGACTTGCTTTATTTGACGCGCGTTCTTTAGATTAGGCCTAAAATAATCAACTAAAACCCTGCCGAAGGACCTTATACGGCCTTGACAATGAACAGGGTCTTAGGTTCAAGGGACAATCCAACCGGAGGTCACCTGGGCACCTACCTAAAAACAATGAGTCGCATGCTAACCTTCTAGTGGTGGTCGACTGCCCTTTCGCTTTTACAACGCACATCGCGTGTGCCCGCGTTTCAACGGGCGATCACGTCAATTCCACATCTTAAAATGAAATTCCCAACGCCTACTAGGCGTCGGAGGGTTCGGGAGACCCAGTCAGGCGGACTGCTACATAGCCCCGGTGCCCGTGGCGGTGGAGGCCTTGCAGCCCGGGAGAACTTCGATCAGGGACGAGACCACCTTGCAACCATGGCTTGATGAAACCACGGATCTGTCCCACTGACCCGGGAACTCGGATAAGGGCCCAGATTAGCGGCTCACTCAGCCATTGTGCGATGAGCTTGATCGCATTTTTACAAATGAACGCAGAGACCTTTTGCTGGACTCCTTGGACATGCACGGGATTTGGTGAGTGATGGTCCACAAATTGGGCCTTGATTCGGGACCATGAGCCGGTCAGGTAACGGAGGAACCACTCCATTAAAAACTAATCGCCATCCGAGAGGAGGTGAAGAAGTTGCGACGCGGGCTTCATTAGGAAGTCCGGTGCCGCCCAGCTCTCAAACGTCGTCCTAGTTAAGAAGAGCACCCGAAATGGCGGATGTACGTGTTTTGGAAATGTCAACAAGGCTTGCCCAAAACTGACTTCCCCTTGCCCCGGATTGACCCTGACTGGTTGACTCACGGCAGGCATGAACCGCTAAGCTTCATGGGCGATTACTCGGGCTACAACTAGGTCGAGAATGAGTCCGAAGGCGAGCACACCTCGTTCATGCCAGACAGTGGCACCTATTGCTATAGGGTCATGCCCCCGGATTAAACGTTGAACGCCACCTACCAGGCCTGAACAAGATGTTTGAAAGCAAATCGGTCGCAACATGGAGGTCTACGCGGCGACATGCTCATCAAGAAAGCAGAGTCACGGGCAACCACATACGTGACTGGAAGAGTCATTTGGGGTGCTCTGCCCCGGCACCAAATGAAGTTAAATCCACCCGAAGTGTGTCTTGGGGTAACCTCGGGGAAAGTTCTTGGGTTTCATACGTCTCGGCGAGATCGAGGCAAATCCGGAGAAAAGATTAAGGCCACAGCCGCCATGGCTCCCAGAAATGTGAAGACGTCCAATGATTGGCGGCTGGTCAGCTGCTTTGTCCCTTCCTCGCAAAGTTTGGAGACAAATACCAGCCCTTCTTTAAAATACTGAGAGGGACAAAGTCTAACGGATTCCAATGGACGGTTGATTGCACACCGCTTCGATGAGTTGAGCAATATCTGCCGCCCACCGTGTTGGCATCACCCAAAGACGGAGAGGAGCTGTACCTTTACTGGGTAAAGATTCGGGCATCCAGCTCCGTCCTCTGCGCAGAGTCGAAATCCAACAACCGGTCTACTACGTGAGCAAAACACCGGCCCGCCCGAAACTCGCTACCCGCTGGCCGAAAAAATGGCTTTTTGCCCTTATCTTCATTCCCTTGAAATTAAGGCCATACTTTGAGTGCATCGCAAGTGGTCCTTACGGACCAGCCATGAAAGGCATACTCCAAAGCTTGACGTTTGGGCGACAGTAAAGTGGGCAATTCAACCGGGCGAGTTCGACATCGAGTTTAGGCCAGTGCTGCCGCCATAAAGGCACAAAGCTCGGCTGACTTCATCGTTGAGACCACGACCCCAATCAAGAAGAAACAGCCGAAAGCGAAGAACAACCCGATGGGGCCCGAGAATGGGTGCTCCCGTGGACGGATCGCCCACGGACGTGCAATGGGATAGGGGGTGATCCACGGCGACCCGATGGATACGAGATCAAGTACTCTAAAACTTGATTTCAGTGACCACCAACAATCGATCCGGCTCCCTTGGCACGGCCCTACCGCGATTATAAAGTGAGTGCTCTGCAAGAGGTTGGCGATTCAGCGACTCAGTCAATTAATCCAACACGAGGTCAATAGGGGCTTAAGAACAACCCTTCCTTGGCACTGCAGCAAAGCAAAGGAGGCCATCCAGCTTGACAAGCTGACCACAGTTCACGTTCTCGGTAAAATTGGAAGGTGACCCGGCCGAGTGGTTCTTCGAGAACCAGACGATGATCGAGGACATCGGGAGCTCTCGGACGCTCCTAGCATAGAGAAACAGGAGGCCATGCATTTCCGAGACAAAAAAAACTGGATGACGCCTTACCTTAGATACTTGGTAGACGGATCACTTAGGAGGACTTGAAAAAAACCAAGTAGATTAAAAAGACAGCCGGCCGGGTATACGGTAGTTGACGGCGGTTGTATCGCCATGATACTCAACTCCGTATCTCCGCTGTCTATCTCCGAGGAGGCAACTACGCGCTGGGAGAAGTTCACCTTGGGATCTGTGGGATCGTACGTAGGCGGGAAGAACCTGGCCTTCAAAGTCATGCGGCGGGGCTACTACGGCCCTGTTGAAAAAGGACGCGCTTGAGTTTGTAAAGAAATGTGAAAGTCGTTTGCCAGCTTCATGGCAACCTCCACCACCCGGCCTGATCGCGGACTCCAAGTCCCTTCAGCCCCCCATGCCCCTCTATATGATGGGGGCTTGACATTTCGGCCCATTTTCCCATTGCCACGGGACAAAGGAAATTCATCGCGGGCATCGACTACTTCTTTAAGTGGGTCGAGGCTGCCCCGCTTGCAAAGATCACGAAACACAATGCTCGAATTCCTTGGCGAGCATTGTCTGCCATTCGCGCCCCCGAGGTCGTGGTGGACCAACGGGACCCACTTTTTCTGAAAACGCTTCATCAAATATTGTACCAGCTTGGAATCAAGGTAGTCCACACCTCGGTAGCATATGTTGCCAAGCGGGCGGGTGGAGGTCCAAACCAAACGCTTCTCCACGGGTTAAAAACTAGGTTGGAGGACACCGGGGCTCCGGGTCGACGAGCTCCCGGCCGTCCTGAAGTCTTATCGCACGACCCGAAGGAATCAACGCGCGAGACACCCCGGCCTCATTACGTGGACTGAAGCGGTAATCCGGTCGAAATCGGGCTTCCAAGTCTCGGGGTGGAGTCCTTCGACCTGCACCAACTCCCCGGAAAATCGGGAGCACTTGGACTTGACCCAGAGGAAGCCCGTGACGCGGCTAGAGTGCGGACAGCAGCATACCAACACCGAAAGTTTCCTGTACAACAATAAAAGTGAAAGCCCGACAATTCGATGTTGGGGACTTGGTCTGCGAGGCATTGAGGCCCTGTGCAGGCAAGGCTGGCCGGCCCGGAACAAGCTCTCTCCCAACCGGAGGAGGACCCTTCCTGTCTCCGCCGTCCGAGCACGAGCATATAAACTCCGGCACCGGGGGGCGGAAAGTTGGTCCCACGGACGTGGAACGCGACCCACGAGCGTTACTACCAATAAGAGCCCAGTACGTCTTTGACCCGTCTACGTGCATTCATTTCGTGCTTGTTTTTACTTTGACAAAATGAGAAGTTTACTTAGCATATGGAATCCTAGGACCTACGAATCGTGTTTGCCTTACGAGATATCCATCCGACCTCGCTTGTCCTAAGTCGGGAGGTCTTCACCCCTCTCGTTAAACCTAGTCATCTAGGTGGCCCATAAAGTGGTGAAACCTGGTCATCCCGGGTGGCCTATAGCGGTCTTAAAGCACAGTCATCTAGGTGGCCCATGAGCGGTGCGAAACCGGGTCATCCAGGTGGCCCATGAGCGGTCTAAAACCTCGAGTCATCCAGTGGCCATACAACAAACCTCGGTCATCCGGCTGCCTGATAGCGGTCGTGATGCTAAACCTTGGTCATCAGTGGCCCGTGAGCGGTCTGAAAACCTTAGGGGCAAGAATGGCACACTTAACGACGACCTCTTTTGGGGAGCAGCAACGTCGGTCAACGGCCAGTCGAAGGGGAGAAACATTTTCTCCGGCATTGGCAGCCAGTCCTCACTTGAACGGCGCCACGAAGTGGATTCTTACGGCATACTGCTGACTTAAGGACCTCACTCCTTAAGCAGCTAACCA